>CM067540.1:27074525-27416071 GCA_034509755.1 Anisodus tanguticus
TCTATGGAATGAATACCAGACCTCTCAGTTCTAATTACATCATTCAACTATAGTGAAGACCGCAACCTCATCGCTGGATTTACATTAGCTAAATCTATGGAATAAATACCATGACCTTTCGGATGGATTACATCATTCAACTAGAGTGAACACATACAACCCCTTTGTTTGATTTAAATCACCTGACTCTATGGAATGAAGACCACGACCTCTCGTTTGCAATTACATCATTCAACTATAGTGAAGACCGCAACCTCATCGATGGATTTACATCACCTGACTCTATGGAATAAATACCATGACCTCTCGATTGTAATTACATCATTCAACGGATTTACATCACCTGACTCTATGGAATAAATACCATGACCTCTCAGTTGTAATTACATCATTCAACTAGAGTAAAGACCGCAACCTCATCGCTGGATTTACATCACCTGACTCTATGGAATAAATACCATGACCTCTCGGTTGTAATTAAATCATTCAATTAGAGAGATGACCGTAACCTCATCGCTGGATTTACATCACCTAAATCTATGGAATAAGTACCATGACCTTTCCGTTGGCATTACATTATTCAACTAGAGTGAACACATGCAACCTCTTTGCCGGATTAACATCACCTTACTCTATGGAATGAATACCAGGACCTCTCAGTTCTAATTACATCATTCAACTAGAGTGAAGACCGCAACCTCATCGCTGGATTTACATTTGCTAAATCTATGGAATAAATACCATGACCTATCGGATGGATTACATCATTCAACTAGAGTGAACACATACAACCCCTTTGTTGGATTTACATCACCTGAGTCTATGTAATGAAGACCACGACCTCTCGGTTGCAATTACATCATTCAACTATAGTGAAGACCGCAACCTCATCGATGGATTTACATCACCTGACTCTATGGAATAAATACCATGACCTCTCAGTACTAATTACATCATTCAACTAGAGTGAAGACCGCAACCTTGTCGCTGGATTTACATCACCTGATCGCTGGATTTACATCACCTGACTCAATGGAATAAATACCATGACCTTTGGATTGGCATTACATCATTCAACAAGAGTGAACACATGCAACCTCTTTGCCGGATTAACATCACCTGACTCTATGGAATGAATACCAGGACCTCTCAGTTCTAATTACATCATTCAACTATAGTGAAGACCGCAACCTCATCGCTGGATTTACATTAGCTAAATCTATGGAATAAATACCATGACCTTTCGGATAGATTACATCATTCAACTAGAGTGAACACATACAACCCTTTTGTTTGATTTAAATCACCTGACTCTATGGAATGAAGACCACGACCTCTCGTTTGCAATTACATCATTCAACTATAGTGAAGACCGCAACCTCATCGATGGATTTACATCACCTGACTCTATGGAATAAATACCATGACCTCTCAGTTGTAATTACATCATTCAACTAGAGTGAACACCGCAACCCCTTTGCTGGATTTACATCACCTGACTATATGGAATGAAGACCATGACCTCTCGGTTGTAATTACATCATTTAACTAGAATGTAAACCGCAACCTCATCGGTGGATTTACATCACCTGACTCTATGGAATAAATACCATGACCTCTCAGTTGTAATTACATCATTCAACTAGAGTAAAGACCGCAACCTCATCGCTGGATTTACATCACCTGACTCTATGGAATAAATACCATGACCTCTCGGTTGTAATTAAATCATTCAATTAGAGAGATGACCGTAACCTCATCGCTTGGATTTACATCACCTAAATCTATGGAATAAGTACCATGACCTTTCCGTTGGCATTACATTATTCAACTAGAGTGAACACATGCAACCTCTTTGCCGGATTAACATCACCTGACTCTATGGAATGAATACCAGGACCTCTCAGTTCTAATTACATCATTCAACTAGAGTGAAGACCGCAACCTCATCGCTGGATTTACATTTGCTAAATCTATGGAATAAATACCATGACCTATCGGATGGATTACATCATTCAACTAGAGTGAACACATACAACCCCTTTGTTGGATTTACATCACCTGACTCTATGGAATGAAGACCACGACCTCTCGGTTGCAATTACATCATTCAACTATAGTGAAGACCGCAACCTCATCGATGGATTTACATCACCTGACTCTATGGAATAAATACCATGACCTCTCAGTTGTAATTACATCATTCAACTAGAGTGAAGACCGCAACCTCATCGCTGGATTTACATCACCTACTCTATGGAATAAATACCAATAAGACCATGACCTTTTTGGATTGGCATTACATCATTCAACAAGAGTGAACACATGCAACCTCTTTTGCCGGATTAACATCACCTGACTCTATGGAATGAATACCAGGACCTCTCAGTTCTAATTACATCATTCAACTATAGTGAAGACCGCAACCTCATCGCTGGATTTACATTAGCTAAATCTATGGAATAAATACCATGACCTTTCGGATGGATTACATCATTCAACTAGAGTGAACACATACAACCCCTTTGTTTGATTTAAATCACCTGACTCTATGGAATGAAGACCACGACCTCTCGTTTGCAATTACATCATTCAACTATAGTGAAGACCGCAACCCATCGATGGATTTACATCACCTCGACTCTATGGAAATAAATACCATGACCTCTCGGTTGTAATTACATCATTCAACTAGAGTGAAGACCGCAACCTCTTCGCTTGGACATCATCACCTGACTCTATGGAATAAATACCATGACCTCTCGACCTCTGGCATTACATTATTTCAACTAGAGTGAAAGACCGCAACCTCATCGCCGGATTTACATCACCTCGACTCTATGGAATAAATACCATGACCTCTCGGTTGTAATTACATCATTCAACTCAATAGAGAAGACCGCAACCTCATCGCTGGATTTACATCACCTAAATCTATGGAATAAATACCATGACCTTTCGGTTGGCATTACATCATTCAACTAGAGAGTGAACCATCAACCTCTTTGCTTGGATTTACATCACCTAAATCTATGGAATGAATACCATGACCTTTCGGTTGGCATTACATCATTCAACTAGAGTGAACACATGCAACCTCTTTGCCGGATTTAACATCACCGACTCTATGGAATGAATACCATGACCTCTCGCTAATTACATCATTCAACTAGAGTGAAGACCGCAACCTCATCGCATGTTGGATTTACATTTGCAAATCTATGGAATAAATACCATGACCTATCGGATTGGATTACATCATTCAACTAGAGTGAACACATACAACATACCCTTTGTTGGATTTACATCACCGAGACTATGGAATGAAGACCACGACCTCTCGGTTGCAATTACATCATTCAACTATAGTGAAGACCGCAACCTCATCGATGGATTTACATCACCTCGACTCTATGGAATAAATACCATGACCTCTCGGTTGTAATTACATCATTCAACTAGAGAGAAGACCGCAACCTCATCGCTGGATTTACATCACCTAACTCTATGGAATAAATACCATGACCTTTCGGATTGGCATTACATCATTCAACTAGAGTGAACACATGCAACCTCTTTGCCGGATTAACATCACCTTACTCTATGGAATGAATACCACCCGACTCTATGGAATGAATACCATGACCTCTCGGTTCTAATTACATCATTCAACTAGAGTGAAGACCGCAACCTCATCGCTGGATTTACATTACCTAAATCTATGGAATAAATACCATGACCTTTCGGATAGGATTACATCATTCAACTAGAGTGAACACATACAACCCCTTTGTTTGATTTACATCACCCGACTCTATCTATGGAATGAAGACCACGACCTCTCGGTTGCAATTACATCATTCAACTATAGTGAAGACCGCAACCTCATCGATGGATTTACATCACCTCGACTCTATGGAATAAATACCATGACCTCTCGGTTGTAATTACATCATTCAACTAGAGTGAACACCGCAACCTCTTTCGCTTGGATTTACATCACCTCGACTCTATGGAATGAATACCATGACCTCTCGGTTGTAATTACATCATTCAACTAGAGTGAACACCGCAACCTCATCGGATGGATTTACATCACCTAACTCTATGGAATAAATACCATGACCTCTCGGTTGTAATTACATCATTCAACTAGAGTGAACACATCGCCATCACCAACCTCATCGACCTTGGATTTACATCACCCGAACTCTATGGAATAAATACCATGACCTCTCGGTTGTAATTACATCATTCAACTAGAGAGAAGACCGCAACCTCATCGCTTGATTTACATCACCTAAATCTATGGAATAAGTACCATGACCTTTCGGTTGGCATTACATTATTCAACTAGAGTGAACACATGCAACCTCTTTGCCGGATTAACATCACCTGACTCTATGGAATGAATACCAGGACCTCTCAGTTCTAATTACATCATTCAACTAGAGTGAAGACCGCAACCTCATCGCTGGATTTACATCACCTGACTCTATGGAATAAATACCATGACCTTGGAATAAATACGACCTTTCGGATTGATTACATCATTCAACTAGAGTGAACACATACAACCTCTTTGTTGGATTTACATCACCTGACTCTATGGAATGAATACCATGACCTCTCGGTTGTAATTACATCATTCAACTAGAGTGAAGACCGCAACCTCATCGCTGGATTTACATCACCTGACTCTATGGAATAAATACCATGACCTCTCGGTTGTAATTAAATCATTCAATTAGAGAGATGACCGTAACCTCATCGTTGGATTTACATCACCTAAATTTATGGAATAAGTACCATGACCTTTCCGTTGGCATTACATTATTCAACTAGAGTGAACACATGCAACCTCTTTGCCGGATTAACATCACCTGACTCTATGGAATGAATACCAGGACCTCTCAGTTCTAATTACATCATTCAACTATAGTGAAGACCGCAACCTCATCGCCGGATTTACATTTGCTAAATCTATGGAATAAATACCATGACCTTTCGGATTGGATTACATCATTCAACTAGAGTGAACACATACAACCCCTTTGTTGGATTTACATCACCTGACTCTATGGAATGAAGACCACGACCTCTCGGTTGCAATTACATCATTCAACTATAGTGAAGACCGCAACCTCATCGATGGATTTACATCACCTGACTCTATGGAATAAATACCATGACCTCTCGATTAATTACATCATTCAACTAGAGTGAAGACCGCAACCTCATCGCTGGATTTACATCACCTGACTCTATGGAATAAATACCATGACCTCTCGATTGTAATTAAATCATTCAATAAGAGAGATGACCGTAACCTTATCGCAGGATTTACATCACCTGACTCTATGGAATAAATACCATGACCTTTCTCGTTGGCATTACATCATTCAACTAGAGTGAACACATGCAACCTCTTTGCCGGATTAACATCACCTGACTCTATGGAATGAATACCATGACCTTCGCTCTAATTACATCATTCAACTATAGTGAAGACCGCAACCTCATCGCCGGATTTACATCACCCGACTCTATGGAATGAATACCATGACCTCTCGGTTGTAATTACATCATTCAACTAGAGTGAAGACCGCAACCTCATCGCTTGGATTTACATCACCTAAATCTATGGAATAAATACCATGACCTTTCTCGATTGTATTACATCATTCAACTAGAGTGAACACATACAACCTCATTTGTTTGATTTACATCACCTAACTCTATGGAATGAAGACCACGACCTCTCGGTTGCAATTACATCATTCAACTAGAGTGAAGACCGCAACCTCATCGCTGGATTTACATCACCTAACTCTATGGAATAAATACCATGACCTCTCAGTTGTAATTACATCATTCAACTAGAGTGAAGACCGCAACCTCATCGCTGGATTTACATCACCCGACTCTATGGAATAAATACCATGACCTCTCGCGGTTGTAATTACATCATTCAACTAGAGTGAACACCGCAACCTCATCGCCGGATTTACATCACCCGACTCTATGGAATAAATACCATGACCTCTCGGTTGTAATTAAATCATTCAATAGAGAGATGACCGTAACCTCATCGCTTGATTTACATCACCTAAATCTATGGAATAAGTACCATGACCTTTCGGTTGGCATTACATTATTCAACTAGAGTGAACACATGCAACCTCTTTGCCGGATTAACATCACCTAACTCTATGGAATGAATACCAGACCTCTCAGTTCTAATTACATCATTCAACTAGAGTGAAGACCGCAACCTCATCGCCGGATTTACATCACCTAACTCTATGGAATAAATACCATGACCATTCAACTCGGTTGGATTTACATCACCTAAATCTATGGAATAAATACCATGACCTTTCATTACATTCAACTAGAGTGAACACATACAACCTCTTTGTTGGATTTACATCACCCGACTCTATGGAATGAAGACCACGACCTCTCGGTTGCAATTACATCATTCAACTATAGTGAAGACCGCAACCTCATCGATGGATTTACATCACCTAACTCTATGGAATAAATACCATGACCTCTCGTTGTAATTACATCATTCAACTAGAACCTCATCGTGATTTACATCACCTACTATGGAATAAATACCAACCTTTCGGTTGGCATTACATCATTCAACTATTTACATCACCTCTTTGACTCACCTACTCTATGGAATAAATACCATGACCTTTCGATTGGCATTACATCATTCAACTAGAGTGAACACATGCAACCTCTTTGCCGGATTTACATCACCTGACTCTATGGAATGAATACCATGACCTCTCAGTTGTAATTACATCATTCAACTAGAGTGAAGACCGCAACCTCATCGCTGGATTTACATCACCTAAATCTATGGAATAAATACCATGACCTTTCGGTTGGCATTACATCATTCAACTAGAGTGAACACATACAACCCCTTTGCCGATTTACATCACCCGACTGGAATGAATACCACGACCTCTCGGTTGCAATTACATCATTCAACTAGAGTGAAGACCGCAACCTCATCGATGGATTTACATCACCTGACTCTATGGAATAAATACCATGACCTCTCGGTTGTAATTAAATCATTCAATAGAGAGATGACCGTAACCTCATCGTTGGATTTACATCACCTAAATCTATGGAATAAGTACCATGACCTTTCGGTTGGCATTACATTATTCAACATAGAGTGAACACATGCAACCTCTTTGCCGGATTAACATCACCTCGACTCTATGGAATGAATACCAGACCTCTCGCTCTAATTACATCATTCAACTAGAGTGAAGACCGCAACCTCATCGCTTGGATTTACATCACCTAAAATCTATGGAATAAATACCATGACCTTTCGGATTGTATTACATCATTCAACTAGAGTGAACACATACAACCCCTTTGTTGGATTTACATCACCTACTCTATGGAATGAAGACCAGACCTCTCGGTTGCAATTACATCATTCAACTATAGTGAAGACCGCAACCTCATCGCTGGATTTACATCACCTCGACTCTATGGAATAAATACCATGACCTCTCGGTTGTAATTACATCATTCAACTAGAGTGAAGACCGCAACCTCATCGCCGGATTTACATCACCTCGACTCTATGGAATAAATACCATGACCTCTCGATTGTAATTACATCATTCAACTAGAGTGAACACACCGCAACCTCATCGTTGGATTTACATCACCTAACTCTATGGAATAAATACCATGACCTCTCGGTTGTAATTACATCATTCAACTAGAGTGAAGACCGCAACCTCATCGCTGGATTTGGAATAAATACATCACCTCTCGTTGTAATTAAATGGAATAAATACCATGACCTTTTTACATCACCTAAATCTATGGAATAAGTACCATGACCTTTCGGCATTACATTATTCAACTAGAGTGAACACATGCAACCTCTTTGCCGGATTAACATCACCTTACTCTATGGAATGAATACCAGACCTCTCAGTTCTAATTACATCATTCAACTAGAGTGAAGACCGCAACCTCATCGCTGGATTTACATTTGCTAAATCTATGGAATAAATACCATGACCTTTCGGATGGATTACATCATTCAACTAGAGTGAACACATACAACCCCTTTGTTGGATTTACATCACCTCGACTCTATGGAATGAAGACCACGACCTCTCGGTTGCAATTACATCATTCAACTATAGTGAAGACCAACCTCAACCTTTACATCGATGGATTTACATCACCCGACTCTATGGAATAAATACCATGACCTCTCTATGGAATAAATACCATGACCTCTAATTAATTAATCATTCAACTAGAGAGAAGACCGCAACCTCATCGCCGGATTTACATCACCTAACTCTATGGAATAAATACCATGACCTTTCGGATTGGCATTACATCATTCAACTAGAGTGAACACATGCAACCTCTTTGCCGGATTAACATCACCTCGACTCTATGGAATGAATACCAGACCTCTCGCTCTAATTACATCATTCAACTAGAGTGAAGACCGCAACCTCATCGCCGGATTTACATCACCTAAATCTATGGAATAAATACCATGACCTTTCGGATTGGATTACATCATTCAACTAGAGTGAACACATACAACCCCTTTGTTTGATTTACATCACCCGACTCTATGGAATGAAGACCATGACCTCTCGGTTGCATTACATCATTCAACTAGAGTGAAGACCGCAACCTCATCGCCGGATGGATTTACATCACCCGACTCTATGGAATAAATACCATGACCTCTCGGTTGTAATTACATCATTCAACTAGAGTGAACACCGCAACCTCATCGCTGGATTTACATCACCTCGACTCTATGGAATGAATACCATGACCTCTCGGTTGTAATTACATCATTCAACTAGAGTGAACCTCACCGCAACCTCATCGCCGGATTTACATCACCCGACTCTATGGAATAATAATACCATGACCTCTCGATTGGCATTACATCATTCAACTAGAGTGAACACACCGCAACCTCATCGCCGGATTACATCACCCGACTCTATGGAATAAATACCATGACCTCTCGGTTGTAATTAAATCATTCAATAGAGAGAAGACCGTAACCTCATCGCCGGATTTACATCACCTAAATCTATGGAATAAGTACCATGACCTTTCGTTGGCATTACATTATTCAACTAGAGTGAACACATGCAACCTCTTTTAACATCACCTAAACCTATGGATTAACATCACCCGACTCTATGGAATGAATACCAGACCTCTCGCTCTAATTACATCATTCAACTAGAGTGAAGACCGCAACCTCATCGTTGGATTTACATCACCTAAATCTATGGAATAAATACCATGACCTTTCGGATTGGCATTACATCATTCAACTAGAGTGAACACATAACCTCTTTGTTGGATTTACATCACCTAACTCTATGGAATAAGTACCATGACCTCTCGGTTGGCAATTACATCATTCAACTAGAGTGAAGACCGCAACCTCATCGCCGGATTTACATCACCCGACTCTATGGAATATAATACCATGACCTCTCGATGACCTCTCGATTGTAATTAAATCATTCAATAAGAGAGATGACCGTAACCTTATCGCAGGATTTACATCACCTGACTCTATGGAATAAATACCATGACCTCTCGATTGTAATTAAATCATTCAATAAGAGAGATGACCGTAACCTCATCGTTGGATTTACATCACCTAAATCTATGGAATAAGTACCATGACCTTTCGGTTGGCATTACATTATTCAACTAGAGTGAACACATGCAACCTCTTTGCCGGATTAACATCACCCGACTCTATGGAATGAATACCAGGACCTCTCAGTTCTAATTACATCATTCAACTAGAGTGAAGACCGCAACCTCATCGCTTGGATTTACATCACCTTACTCTATGGAATAAATACCATGACCTCTCGGATGGATTACATCATTCAACTAGAGTGAACACCGTAACCTCATCGTTGATTTACATCACCTACTCTATCTATGGAATAAATACCATGACCTCTCGGTTGGCAATTACATCATTCAACTAGAGTGAAGACCGCAACCTCATCGTGGGATTTACATCACCTCGACTCTATGGAATAAATACCATGACCTTTCTTGGCATTACATCATTCAACTAGAGTGAACACATGCAACCTCTTTGCCGGATTTACATCACCTCGACTCTATGGAATAAATACCATGACCTCTCGGTTGTAATTACATCATTCAACTAGAGTGAAGACCGCAACCTCATCGTTGGATTTACATCACCTAAATCTATGGAATAAATACCATGACCTTTCGGATTGGCATTACATCATTCAACTAGAGTGAACACATACAACCTCTTTGCCATCACCTATTTACATCACCCGACTCTATGGAATGAAGACCACGACCTCTCGGTTGGAATAATTACATCATTCAACTAACTAGAGTGAAGACCGCAACCTCATCGCCGGATTTACATCACCTGACTCTATGGAATAAATACCATGACCTCTCGATTGTAATTACATCATTCAACTAGAGTGAACACCGCAACCTCATTTGCCGGATTTACATCACCTCTCTATGGAATAAATACCATGACCTCTCGGTTGTAATTACATCATTCAACTAGAGTGAAGACCGCAACCTCATCGCCGGATTTACATCACCTAACTCTATGGAATAAATACCATGACCTCTCGGTTGTAATTACATCATTCAACTAGAGTGAAGACCGCAACCTCATCACCCGACTCTATGGAATAAATACCATGACCTCGGATTTACATCACCGCAACCTCATCGCGATTTACATCACCCGACTCTATGGAATAAATACCATGACCTCTCGGTTGTAATTAAATCATTCAATAGAGAGATGACCGTAACCTCATCGCTTGGATTTACATCACCTAAATCTATGGAATAAGTACCATGACCTTTCGTTGGCATTACATTATTCAACTAGAGTGAACACATGCAACCTCTTTGCCGGATTAACATCACCTCGACTCTATGGAATGAATACCAGGACCTCTCGCTTCTAATTACATCATTCAACTAGAGTGAAGACCGCAACCTCATCGCCGGATTTACATCACCTAAATCTATGGAATAAATACCATGACCTTTCGGATGGATTACATCATTCAACTAGAGAGAACACATACAACCCCTTTGTTGGATTTACATCACCTAACTCTATGGAATGAAGACCACGACCTCTCGGTTGCAATTACATCATTCAACTATAGAGTGAACACATGCAACCTCATCGATGGATTTACATCACCTCGACTCTATGGAATAATACCATACCATGACCTCGCGGATTGTAATTACATCATTCAACTAGAGACCTCTCGATTCAGATTCAACTAGAGTGAAGACCGCAACCTCATCGCTGGATTTACATCACCTAACTCTATGGAATAAATACCATGACCTCTCGTTGTAATTAATCATTCAACTAGAGTGAAGACCGCAACCTCATCGCTGGATTTACATCACCTGACTCTATGGAATAAATACCATGACCTTTCGATTGGCATTACATCATTCAACTAGAGTGAACACATGCAACCTCTTTGCTTGGATTAACATCACCTTCTCTATGGAATGAATACCATGACCTCTCTCGTTGTAATTACATCATTCAACTAGAGTGAAGACCGCAACCTCATCGCCGGATTTACATCACCTAAATCTATGGAATAAATACCATGACCTTTCGGATTGGATTACATCATTCAACTAGAGTGAACACATGACAAACCTCTTTGTTTGATTTACATCACCCGACTCTATGGAATGAATACCACCATGACCTCTCGGTTGCAATTACATCATTCAACTATAGTGAAGACCGCAACCTCATCGATGGATTTACATCACCTAACTCTATGGAATAAATACCATGACCTCTCGGTTGTAATTACATCATTCAACTAGAGTGAACACCGCAACCTTTGCGCCGGATTTACATCACCCGACTCTATGGAATAAATACCATGACCTCTCGGTTGTAATTACATCATTCAACTAGAGTGAAGACCGCAACCTCATCGCCGGATTTACATCACCTCGACTCTATGGAATAAATACCATGACCTCTCGGTTGTAATTACATCATTCAACTAGAGTGAAGACCGCAAACTCATCATTTGCCGGATTTACATCACCCGACTCTATGGAATAAATACCATGACCTCTCGGTTGTAATTACATCATTCAACTAGAGAGAAGACCGCAACCTCATCGCCGGATTTACATCACCTAAATCTATGGAATAAATACCATGACCTTTCGGTTGGCATTACATCATTCAACTAGAGTGAACACATGCAACCTCTTTGCCGGATTTACATCACCCGACTCTATGGAATGAATACCATGACCTCTCGGTTGTAATTACATCATTCAACTAGAGAAACCGCAACCTCATCGCCGGATTTACATCACCTAAATCTATGGAATAAATACCATGACCTTTCGGATGGCATTACATCATTCAACTAGAGTGAACACATGCAACCTCTTTGTTGGATTAACATCACCTCGACTCTATGGAATGAAGACCATGACCTCTCGGTTGTAATTACATCATTCAACTAGAGTGAAGACCGCAACCTCATCGCCGGATTTACATCACCTCTCTATGGAATAAATACCATGACCTCTCGGTTGTAATTACATCATTCAACTAGAGTGAACACACCGCAACCTCATCGTTGGATTTACATCACCTAACTCTATGGAATAAATACCATGACCTCTCGGTTGTAATTACATCATTCAACTAGAGTGAACACCGCAACCTCATCTTGCCATGACCTTTCGATTGATTTACATCACTGACTCTATGGAATAAATACCATGACCTCTACCTCTCGGTTCTAATTACATCATTCAACTAGAGTGAAGACCGCAAACCTCATCGCTTGATTTACATCACCCGACTCTATGGAATAAATACCATGACCTCTCGGTTGTAATTAAATCATTCAATAGAGAGAAGACCGTAACCTCATCGCCGGATTTACATCACCTAAATCTATGGAATAAGTACCATGACCTTTCCGTTGGCATTACATCATTCAACTAGAGTGAACACATGCAACCTCTTTGCCGATTAACATCACCTCGACTCTATGGAATGAATACCAGGACCTCTCTTCTAATTACATCATTCAACTAGAGTGAAGACCGCAACCTCATCGCCGGATTTACATCACCCGAATCTATGGAATAAATACCATGACCTTTCGATTGGATTTACATCATTCAACTAGAACACATGCAACCTCTCGCCGGATTTACATCACCTACATTTCGTTGATTACATCATTCAACTAGAGTGAAGACCGCAACCTCATCGCCGGATTTACATCACCTCTATGGAATAAATACCATGACCTCTCGGTTGTAATTACATCATTCAACTAGAGTGAAGACCGCAACCTCATCGATGGATTTACATCACCTGACTCTATGGAATAAATACCATGACCTCTCAGTTGTAATTACATCATTCAACTAGAGTGAAGACCGCAACCTCATCGCTGGATTTACATCACCTGACTCTATGGAATAAATACCATGACCTCTCGATTGTAATTACATCATTCAACTAGAGTGAAGACCGCAACCTCATCGCTTTGGATTTACATCACCTGACTCTATGGAATAAATACCATGACCTCTCGGTTGTAATTAAATCATTCAATTAGAGAGATGACCGTAACCTCATCGCTGGATTTACATCACCTAAATCTATGGAATAAGTACCATGACCTTTCCGTTGGCATTACATTATTCAACTAGAGTGAACACATGCAACCTCTTTGCCGGATTAACATCACCTGACTCTATGGAATGAATACCAGGACCTCTCAGTTCTAATTACATCATTCAACTAGAGTGAAGACCGCAACCTCATCGCTGGATTTACATTTGCTAAATCTATGGAATAAATACCATGACCTATCGGATGGATTACATCATTCAACTAGAGTGAACACATACAACCCCTTTGTTGGATTTACATCACCTCTATTTACATAATGAATGAAGACCACGACCTCTCGGTTGCAATTACATCATTCAACTATAGTGAAGACCGCAACCTCATCGATGGATTTACATCACCTGACTCTATGGAATAAATACCATGACCTCTCAGTTGTAATTACATCATTCAACTAGAGTGAAGACCGCAACCTCATCGCTGGATTTACATCACCTGACTCTATGGAATAAATACCATGACCTTTCGGTTGGCATTACATCATTCAACAAGAGTGAACACATGCAACCTCTTTGCCTTTTGGGATTAACATCACCTGACTCTATGGAATGAATACCATGACCTCTCGGTTCTAATTACATCATTCAACTAGAGTGAAGACCGCAACCTCATCGCCGGATTTACATCACCTCTAAATCTATGGAATAAATACCATGACCTTTCGGATGGATTACATCATTCAACTAGAGTGAACACATACAACCTCTTTGTTTGATTTACATCACCTAACTCTATGGAATGAATACCTTTCGTTGGCATTACCTCTCACATTCTCAATTACATCATTCAACTATAGAATGAATACCAGACCGCAACCTCATCGATGGATTTACATCACATCGATGACTTTACATCACCTATGGAATAAATACCATGACCTCTCGGTTGTAATTACATCATTCAACTAGAGAGAACACAAACCCTTTGCTTGGATTTACATCACCTAACTCTATGGAATAAGACCATGACCTCTCGGTTGTAATTACATCATTCAACTAGAGTGAACACCGCAACCTCATCGCCGGATTTACATCACCTCGACTCTATGGAATAAATACCATGACCTCTCGATTGTAATTACATCATTCAACTAGAGTGAAGACCGCAACCTCATCCTCTCGCCATTCAACTAGGATTTACATCACCACCTCGACTCTATGGAATAAATACCATGACCTCTCGATTGTAATTAAATCATTCAATAAGAGAGATGACCGTAACCTCATCGTTGGATTTACATCACCTAAATCTATGGAATAAGTACCATGACCTTTCGGTTGGCATTACATTATTCAACTAGAGTGAACACATGCAACCTCTTTGCCGGATTAACATCACCTGACTCTATGGAATGAATACCAGGACCTCTCGCTCTAATTACATCATTCAACTAGAGTGAAGACCGCAACCTCCTCATCCGGATTTACATCACTAACTCTATGGAATAAATACCATGACCTTTCGGATTGATTACATCATTCAACTAGAGTGAACACATACAACCCCTTTGTTGGATTTACATCACCTACTCTATGGAATAAAGACCATGACCTCTCGGTTGGCAATTACATCATTCAACTAGAGTGAAGACATGCAACCTCATCGCCGGGATTTACATCACCCGACTCTATGGAATAAATACCATGACCTCTCGCTTGTAATTACATCATTCAACTAGAGTGAAGACCGCAACCTCATCGCTGGATTTACATCACCTACTCTCTATGGAATAAATACCATGACCTCTCGATTGTAATTACATCATTCAACTAGAGTGAAGACATGACAACCTCATCGTTGTTGGATTTACATCACCTACTCTATGGAATAAATACCATGACCTTTCGGTTGGCATTACATCATTCAACTAGAGTGAACACATGCAACCTCATTGCTTGGATTTACATAACACCTACTCTATGGAATAAATACCATGACCTCTCGATTGTAATTACATCATTCAACTAGAGTGAACAAGACGCAACCTCATCGCTGGATTTACATCACCTCGACTCTATGGAATAAATACCATGACCTCTCGGTTGTAATTAAATCATTCAATAACTAGAGAGATGACCGTAACCTCATCGTCGCTGGATTTACATCACCTAAATCTATGGAATAAATACCATGACCTTTCGGTTGGCATTACATTATTCAACTAGAGTGAACACATGCAACCTCTTTGCCGGATTAACATCACCTTACTCTATGGAATGAATACCAGGACCTCTCGCTTGTAATTACATCATTCAACTAGAGAAAGACCGCAACCTCATCGCTGGATTTACATTTGCTAAATCTATGGAATAAATACCATGACCTTTCGGATGGATTACATCATTCAACTAGAGTGAACACATACAACCCCTTTGTTGGATTTACATCACCTCGACTCTATGGAATGAAGACCACGACCTCTCGGTTGCATTACATCATTCAACTATAGTGAAGACCGCAACCTCATCGATGGATTTACATCACCTCGACTCTATGGAATAAATACCATGACCTCTCGGTTGTAATTACATCATTCAACTAGAGTGAAGACCGCAACCTCATCGTTGGATTTACATCACCAATAAATACCATGACCTCTCGGTTGTAATTACATCATTCAACTAGAGAGAAGACCGCAACCTCATCGCTGGATTTACATCACCTGACTCTATGGAATAAATACCATGACCTTTGGATTGGCATTACATCATTCAACTAGAGTGAACACATGCAACCTCTTTGCCGGATTAACATCACCTGACTCTATGGAATGAATACCATGACCTCTCAGTTGTAATTACATCATTCAACTATAGTGAAGACCGCAACCTCATCGCTGGATTTACATCACCTGACTCTATGGAATAAATACCATGACCTTTCGGATGGATTACATCATTCAACTAGAGTGAACACATACAACCCTTTGTTTGATTTACATCACCTCACTCTATGGAATGAAGACCACGACCTCTCGGTTGCAATTACATCATTCAACTATAGTGAAGACCGCAACCTCATCGATGGATTTACATCACCTGACTCTATGGAATAAATACCATGACCTCTCGGTTGTAATTAAATCATTCAACTAGAGTGAAGACCGCAACCTCATCGCTGGATTTACATCACCTCTATGGAATAAATACCATGACCTTCTTTTGGCATTACATCATTCAACTAGAGTGAACACATGCAACCTCATTTGGATTTACATCACCCGACTCTATGGAATAAATACCATGACCTCTTAGTTGTAATTACATCATTCAACTAGAGTGAAGACCGCAACCTCATCGCTGGATTTACATCACCTGACTCTATGAAATAAATACCATGACCTCTCGATTGTAATTAAATCATTCAATAAGAGAGATGACCGTAACCTCATCGTTGGATTTACATCACCTAAATCTATGGAATAAGTACCATGACCTTTCGGTTGGCATTACATTATTCAACTAGAGTGAACACATGCAACCTCTTTGCCGGATTAACATCACCTGACTCTATGGAATGAATACCAGGACCTCTCAGTTCTAATTACATCATTCAACTAGAGTGAAGACCGCAACCTCATCGCTGGATTTACATCACCTGACTCTATGGAATAAATACCATGACCTCTCGATTGTAATTAAATCATTCAACTAGAGAGATGACACATACAACCTCATTGTTGGATTTACATCACCTAAATCTATGGAATAAATACCATGACCTCTCGGTTGGCAATTACATCATTCAACTAGAGTGAACACATGCAACCTCTTCGATGCCGATTTACATCACCCGACTCTATGGAATGAATACCATGACCTCTCGGTTGTAATTACATCATTCAACTAGAGTGAAGACCGCAACCTCATCGCCGGATTTACATCACCTAACTCTATGGAATAAATACCATGACCTTTCGATTGTAATTACATCATTCAACTAAGAGAACACATGCAACCTCATCGTTGGATTTACATCACCTAACTCTATGGAATAATACCATGACCTCTCGGTTGGCATTACATCATTCAACTAGAGTGAACACCGCAACCTCATCGCCGGATTTACATCACCTAACATCTATGGAATAAATACCACCATGACCTTTCGGGTTGGCATTACATCATTCAACTAGAGTGAACACATGCAACAACCTCTTTGCTTGATTTATCATCACTCTATGGAATGAATACTCATCTCTCTGGAATAATTACATCATTCAACCTCAACCTCATCATCGCTGGATTTACATCACCTTACTTATGGAATAAATACCATGACCTCTCGATTGTAATTACATCATTCAACTAGAGAAGACCGCAAACCTCATCGTTGGATTTACATCACCTGACTCAATGGAATAAATATCATGACCTTTGGATTGGCATTACATCATTCAACAAGAGTGAACACATACAACCTCTTTGCCGGATTTACATCACCTGACTCTATGGAATAAATACCATGACCTCTCAGTTGTAATTACATCATTCAACTAGAGTAAAGACCGCAACCTCATCGCTGGATTTACATCACCTGACTCTATGGAATAAATACCATGACCTCTCGGTTGTAATTAAATCATTCAATAGAGAGAAGACCGTAACCTCATCGTTGGATTTACATCA
The DNA here is from genome assembly GCA_034509755.1 of Anisodus tanguticus. Classification (NCBI taxonomy): domain Eukaryota; kingdom Viridiplantae; phylum Streptophyta; class Magnoliopsida; order Solanales; family Solanaceae; genus Anisodus; species Anisodus tanguticus. Next base: position 27,092,967 of record CM067540.1, read on the forward strand.
CCTAATCTATGGAATAAATACCACCATGACCTTTCGGTTGGCATTACATTATTCAACTAGAGTGAACACATGCAACCTCTTTGCCGGATTAACATCACCTCGACTCTATGGAATGAATACCAGACCTCTCGCTCTAATTACATCATTCAACTAGAGTGAAGACCGCAACCTCATCGCTGGATTTACATCACCTAACTCTATGGAATAAATACCATGACCTCTCGATGTAATTACATCATTCAACTAGAGTGAACACATACAACCTCTTTGTTGGATTTACATCACCTAACTCTATGGAATAAATACCATGACCTCTCGGTTGCAAATTACATCATTCAACTAGAGTGAAGACCAACAACCTCATCTTGGATTTACATCACCTCTCGGTTGACTCTATGGAATAAATACCATGACCTCGTCGGATTTACATCACATACTCTATTAATATCATTCAACTTGGCATTAATCATTCAACTAGAGTGAACCTCACTTGCTTTTTGGATTTACATCACCCGACTCTATGGAATGAATACCATGACCTCTCGGTTGTAATTACATCATTCAACTAGAGTGAAGACCGCAACCTCATCGCCGGATTTACATCACCTAAATCTATGGAATAAATACCATGACCTTTCGGATTGGCATTACATCATTCAACTAGAGTGAACACATACAACCTCTTTGTTTGGATTTACATCACCTCGACTCTATGGAATGAAGACCACGACCTCTCGGTTGCAATTACATCATTCAACTATAGTGAAGACCGCAACCTCATCGCCGGGATTTACATCACCGACTCTATGGAATAAATACCATGACCTCTCGGTTTGTAATTACATCATTCAACTAGAGTGAACACCGCAACCCCTTTGCATGATTTACATCACCTCGACTCTATGGAATAAAGACCATGACCTCTCGGTTGTAATTACATCATTCAACTAGAGTGAAGACCGCAACCTCATCGCCGGATTTACATCACCTCTCTATAACTCTATGGAATAAATACCATGACCTTTCGGTTGGCATTACATCATTCAACTAGAGTGAACACATGCAACCGCAACCTCATCGCTGGATTTACATCACCCGACTCTATGGAATAAATACCATGACCTCTCGGAATTACCATGACCTAATTAAATCATTCAATTAGAGAGAAGACCGTAACCTCATCGCTGGATTTACATCACCTAAATCTATGGAATAAGTACCATGACCTTTCGGTTGGCATTACATTATTCAACTAGAGTGAACACATGCAACCTCTTTGCCGGATTTACATCACCCGACTCTATGGAATGAATACCATGACCTCTCGGTTGCAATTACATCATTCAACTAGAGTGAAGACCGCAACCTCATCGCTGGATTTACATCACCTAAACTCTATGGAATAAATACCATGACCTCTCGGATGTAATTACATCATTCAACTAGAGTGAACACATACAACCCCTTTGTTGGATTTACATCACCTCGACTCTATGGAATGAGTACCATGACCTCTCGGTTGTAATTACATCATTCAACTAGAGAGAAGACCGCAACCTCATCGCTGGATTTACATCACCTAACTCTATGGAATAAATACCATGACCTTTCGGATTGGCATTACATCATTCAACTAGAGTGAAACACATTTACATCACAACCTCTTTGCCGGATTACATCACATCACCTCTTTGACATCACCTATATGGAATGAATACCAGACCTCTCGGTTCTAATTACATCATTCAACTATAGTGAAGACCGCAACCTCATCGCCGGATTTACATTACTAAATCTATGGAATAAATACCATGACCTTTCGGATGGATTACATCATTCAACTAGAGTGAACACATACAACCCCTTTGTTTGATTTACATCACCTCGACTCTATGGAATGAAGACCACGACCTCTCGGTTGCAATTACATCATTCAACTATAGTGAAGACCGCAACCTCATCGATGGATTTACATCACCTCGACTCTATGGAATAAATACCATGACCCTCTCGATTGTAATTACATCATTCAACTAGAGTGAAGACCGCAACCCCTTTCGCATTTACATCACCTCGACTCTATGGAATAAATACCATGACCTTCGGTTGTAATTACATCATTCAACTAGAGTGAAGACCGCAACCTCATGGAATTTACATCACCTACTCTATGAATAAATACCATGACCTTCGGTTGTATTTACATCATTCAACTAGAGTGAACACATGCAACCTCTTTGCGTGGATTTACATCACCTACTCTATGGAATAAATACCATGACCTCTCGTTGGCATTACATCATTCAACTAGAGTGAACACATGCAACCTCTTTCGCCGGATTTACATCACCTGACTCTATGGAATGAATACCATGACCTCTCGATTGTAATTACATCATTCAACTAGAGTGAAGACCGCAACCTCATCGCTGGATTTACATCACCTAAATCTATGGAATAAATACCATGACCTTTCGGATTGGCATTACATCATTCAACTAGAGTGAACACATACAACCTCTTTGTTTGATTTACATCACCCGACTCTATGGAATGAAGACCACGACCTCTCGGTTGCAATTACATCATTCAACTATAGTGAAGACCGCAACCTCATCGATGGATTTACATCACCTCACTCTATGGAATAAATACCATGACCTCTCGGAATTGACCTCTCGATTACATCATTCAACAAGAGTGAACACCGCAACCCATCGCTTGATTTACATCACCTAACTCTATGGAATAAATACCATGACCTCTCGGTTGTAATTACATCATTCAACTAGAGTGAAGACCGCAACCTCATCGCCGGGATTTACATCACCTAACTCTATGGAATAAATACCATGACCTCTCCTCTTTGGCATTACATCATTCAACTAGAGTGAACACATGCAACCTCATCGTTGGATTTACATCACCTAAACTCTATGGAATAAGTAATACCATGACCTCTCGTTGGCAATTACATCATTCAACTCGCCTCTTTCGGATTTACATCACCCGACTCTATGGAATAAATACCATGACCTTTCGGATTGGCATTACATCATTCAACTAGAGTGAACACATACAACCTCTTTGCCGGATTTACATCACCCGACTCTATGGAATGAATACCATGACCTCTCGATTGTAATTACATCATTCAACTATAGAGAGATGACCGCAACCTCATCGTTGGATTTACATCACCTAAATCTATGGAATAAATACCATGACCTTTCGGTTGGCATTACATCATTCAACTAGAGTGAACACATACAACCTCTTTGCCGATTTACATCACCCGACTCTATGGAATGAATACCATGACCTCTCGATTCTAATTACATCATTCAACTAGAGTGAAGACCGCAACCTCATCGCATCGGATTTACATCACACGACTCTATGGAATAAATACCATGACCTCTCGGTTGTAATTAAATCATTCAATAGAGAGATGACCGTAACCTCATCGCTTGGATTTACATCACCTAAATCTATGGAATAAGTACCATGACCTTTCGTTTTCGGTTGGCATTACATTATTCAACTAGAGTGAACACATGCAACCTCTTTGCCGGATTAACATCACCTCGACTCTATGGAATGAATACCAGGACCTCTCGCTTCTAATTACATCATTCAACTAGAGTGAAGACCGCAACCTCATCACCGGATTTACATACCATGACCTAAATCTATGGAATAAATACCATGACCTTTCGGATATCATTACATCATTCAACTAGAGTGAACACATACCTCTTTGTTGATTTAAGATACAACCTCACCTTTACATCACCTCGACTATGGAATGAAGACCACGACCTCTCGGTTGCAATTACATCATTCAACTATAGTGAAGACCGCAACCTCATCGATGGATTTACATCACCTGACTCTATGGAATAAATACCATGACCTCTCAGTTGTAATTACATCATTCAACTAGAGTGAAGACCGCAACCTCATCGCCGGATTTACATCACCTAACTCTATGGAATAAATACCATGACCTTTCGGATTGGCATTACATCATTCAACTAAGAGTGAACACATGCAACCTCTTTGCTTGATTTACATCACCTCGACTCTATGGAATGAATACCATGACCTCTCGGTTGTAATTACATCATTCAACTAGAGAGAAGACCGCAACCTCATCGCTGGATTTACATCACCTAAATCTATGGAATAAATACCATGACCTTTCGGATGGCATTACATCATTCAACTAGAGTGAACACATAACCCCTTTGTTTGATTTACATCACCTTACGACTCTATGGAATGAATACCATGACCTCTCGGTTGCAATTACATCATTCAACTAGAGTGAAGACCGCAACCTCATCGATGGATTTACATCACAACTCTATGGAATAAATACCATGACCTCTCGGTTGTAATTACATCATTCAACTAGAGTGAACACATGCAACCTCTCGCCGGATTTACATCACCTCGACTCTATGGAATAAATACCATGACCTCTCATTCAACTAGAGTGAACACATGCAACCTCTTCGTTGGATTTACATCACATCATTACAACCTAGAGTAATTACATCATTCAACTAGAGTGCAACCTCATCCTCATCGCTGGATTTACATCACCTAAACTCTATGGAATAAATACCATGACCTTTCGGATTGGCATTATTACATCATTCAACTAGAGTGAACACATGCAACCTCTTTTGCCGGATTTACATCACCTCGACTCTATGGAATGAATACCATGACCTCTCGGTTGTAATTACATCATTCAACTATAGTGAAGACCGCAACCTCATCGCTGGATTTACATCACCTAAATCTATGGAATAAATACCATGACCTTTCGGATTGATTACATCATTCAACTAGAGTGAACACATACAACCCCTTTGTTTGATTTACATCACCCGACTCTATGGAATGAATACCACGACCTCTCTCGGTTGCAATTACATCATTCAACTAGAGTGAAGACCGCAACCTCATCGATGGATTTACATCACCTCTCTATGGAATAAATACCATGACCTCTCGATTACAACTATAGTGAAGACATCAACCTCATACTTTACATCACATATGGAATAAATAACTAGATGAAGACCGCAACCATCTTTGTGGATTTACATCACCCGACTCTATGGAATAAATACCATGACCTCTCGGTTGTAATTAAATCATTCAACTAGAGAGAAGACCGCAACCTCATCGCTGGATTTACATCACCTAAATCTATGGAATAAATACCATGACCTTTCTTGGCATTACATTATTCAACTAGAGTGAACACATGCAACCTCTTTGCCGGATTAACATCACCTCGACTCTATGGAATGAATACCAGACCTCTCGGTTCTAATTACATCATTCAACTATAGTGAAGACCGCAACCTCATCGCTGGATTTACATTAGCTAAATCTATGGAATAAATACCATGACCTTTCGGATGGATTACATCATTCAACTAGAGTGAACACATACAACCCCTTTGTTGGATTTACATCACCCGACTCTATGGAATGAAGACCACGACCTCTCGTTCAACTAATTACACATTCAACTATAGACTCTATGAATACCGCAACCTCTCATCGATTCAACTAGAGTGAAGACCGCAACCTCATCGCATTTACATCACCTGACTCTATGGAATAAATACCATGACCTCTCAGTTGTAATTACATCATTCAACTAGAGTGAAGACCGCAACCTCATCGCTGGATTTACATCACCTGACTCTATGGAATAAATACCATGACCTTTCGGTTGGCATTATTCATCATTCAACTAGAGTGAACACATGCAACCTCTTTGCCGGATTAACATCACCTGACTCTATGGAATGAATACCAGACCTCTCAGTTCTAATTACATCATTCAACTATAGTGAAGACCGCAACCTCATCGCTGGATTTACATTACCTAAATCTATGGAATAAATACCATGACCTTTCGGATGATTACATCATTCAACTAGAGTGAACACATACAACCCCTTTGTTTGATTTACATCACCTAAACTCTATGGAATGAAGACCACGACCTCTCGGTTGCAATTACATCATTCAACTATAGTGAAGACCGCAACCTCATCGATGGATTTACATCACCTGACTCTATGGAATAAATACCATGACCTCTCAGTTGTAATTACATCATTCAACTAGAGTGAAGACCGCAACCTCATCGCTGGATTTACATCACCTCGACTCTATGGAATAAATACCATGACCTCTCGGTTGTAATTACATCATTCAACTAGAGAGAACACCGTAACCTCATCTTTGGATTTACATCACCTAAATCTATGGAATAAATACCATGACCTTTCGATTGGCATTACATCATTCAACTAGAGTGAACACATGCAACCTCTTTGCCGGATTAACATCACCTCGACTCTATGGAATGAATACCAGGACCTCTCGCTCTAATTACATCATTCAACTAGAGTGAAGACCGCAACCTCATCGCCGGATTTACATCACCTAAATCTATGGAATAAATACCATGACCTTTCGGATGGATTACATCATTCAACTAGAGTGAACACATACAACCCCTTTGTTTGATTTACATCACCCGACTCTATGGAATGAAGACCACCATGACCTCTCGTTTGCAATTACATCATTCAACTATAGTGAAGACCGCAACCTCATCGATGGATTTACATCACCTAAACTCTATGGAATAAATACCATGACCTCTCGGTTGGAATTACATCATTCAACTAGAGTGAAACACGCAACCCCTTTGCTTGATTTACATCACCCGACTCTATGGAATGAATACCACCACCTCTCGGTTGTAATTACATCATTCAACTAGAGTGAAGACCGCAACCTCATCGCCGGATTTACATCACCCGACTCCTCTATGGAATAAATTTACACCATGAAATACCATGACCTCTCGGTTGTAATCACCTACTCTATGGAATAAATACCATGACCTCTCGGTTAATTAAATCATTCAATAGAGTGATGACCGTAACCTCATCGCTGGATTTACATCACCTAAATCTATGGAATAAATACCATGACCTTTCGGTTGGCATTACATCATTCAACTAGAGTGAACACATGCAACCTCTTTGCCGGATTAACATCACCTCGACTCTATGGAATGAATACCAGACCTCTCGGTTCTAATTACATCATTCAACTATAGTGAAGACCGCAACCTCATCGCTTGGATTTACATTACTAAATCTATGGAATAAATACCATGACCTTTCGGATGGATTACATCATTCAACTAGAGTGAACACATACAACCCCTTTGTTTGATTTACATCACCCGACTCTCTATGAATGAAGACCACGACCTCTCGGTTGCAATTACATCATTCAACTATAGTGAAGACCGCAACCTCATCGATGGATTTACATCACCTCGACTCTATGGAATAAATACCATGACCTCTCGGTTGTAATTACATCATTCAACTAGAGAAGACCGCAACCTCTATGGAATAAATCATGATGACTCTCGGTTGTATTACATCATTCAACTAGAGAGAAGACACCTCATCGCCGATTTACATCACCTACTCTATGGAATAAATACCATGACCTTTCGGATTGGCATTACATCATTCAACTAGAGTGAACACATGCAACCTCTTTGCCGGATTAACATCACCCGACTCTATGGAATGAATACCAGACCTCTCGCTTCTAATTACATCATTCAACTAGAGTGAAGACCGCAACCTCATCGCTTGATTTACATTAGCTAAATCTATGGAATAAATACCATGACCTTTCTCGGATGGATTACATCATTCAACTAGAGTGAACACATACAACCCCTTTGTTTGATTTACATCACCCGACTCTATGGAATGAAGACCACACCACCTCTCGTTGCAATTACATCATTCAACTATAGTGAAGACCGCAACCTCATCGATGGATTTACATCACCTAACTCTATGGAATAAATACCATGACCTCTCGATTTGTAATTACATCATTCAACTAGAGTGAACACATACAACCCCTTTGCTTTACATCACCCGACTCTTTAAATCACCTCGACTTACATATTCAAATGAAGACCATGACCTCTCGGTTGGATTACATCATTCAAAATAGAGACCTGAAGACATCAACCTCTCATACAACCTCATCGGATTTACATCACCTCGACTCTATGGAATAAATACCATGACCTCTCGGTTGTAATTAATCATCATTCAACTAGAGAGAAGACCGACCGCAACACCTCATCATCGCTGGATTTACATCACCTAAATTTATGGAATAAGTACCATGACCTTTCCGTTGGCATTACATCATTCAACTAGAGTGAACACATGCAACCTCTTTGCCGGATTAACATCACCTGACTCTATGGAATGAATACCAGGACCTCTCAGTTCTAATTACATCATTCAACTATAGTGAAGACCGCAACCTCATCGCTGGATTTACATTAGCTAAATCTATGGAATAAATACCATGACCTTTCGGATGGATTACATCATTCAACTAGAGTGAACACATACAACCCCTTTGTTTGATTTAAATCACCTGACTCTATGGAATGAAGACCACGACCTCTCGGTTGCAATTACATCATTCAACTATATGTGAAGACCGCAACCTCATCGATGGATTTACATCACACCGACTCTATGGAATAAATACCATGACCTCTTGGCATTACATCATTCAACAAGAGTGAACACATACAACCTCTTTGCCGGATTTACATCACCTGACTCTATGGAATAAATACCATGACCTCTCAGTTGTAATTACATCATTCAACTTGAGTAAAGACCGCAACCTCATCGCTGATTTACATCACCTCGACTCTATGGAATAAATACCATGACCTCTCGGTTGTAATTACATCATTCAACTAAGAGATGACCGCAACCTCATCGCTGGATTTACATCACCTAAATCTATGGAATAAGTACCATGACCTTTCGGTTGGCATTACATTATTCAACTAGAGTGAAACACATGCAACCTCTTTGACCTCTTCGATTAACATCACTAGAGTGAACACATGAACCTCTCGTGGATTTAACATCACCTTACTCTATGGAATGAATACCAGACCTCTCGCTCTAATTACATCATTCAACTATAGTGAAGACCGCAACCTCATCGCTGGATTTACATTAGCTAAATCTATGGAATAAATACCATGACCTTTCGGATGGATTACATCATTCAACTAGAGTGAACACATACAACCCCTTTGTTGGATTTACATCACCTGACTCTATGGAATGAAGACCACGACCTCTCGGTTGCAATTACATCATTCAACTATAGTGAAGACCGCAACCTCATCGATGGATTTACATCACCTGACTCTATGGAATAAATACCATGACCTCTCAGTTCAAATTACATCATTCAACTAGAGTGAAGACCGCAACCTCATCGATGGATTTACATCACCTGACTCTATGGAATAAATACCATGACCTTTGGATTGGCATTACATCATTCAACAAGAGTGAACACATGCAACCTCTTTGCCGGATTAACATCACCTGACTCTATGGAATGAATACCAGGACCTCTCAGTTCTAATTACATCATTCAACTATAGTGAAGACCGCAACCTCATCGCTGGATTTACATTAGCTAAATCTATGGAATAAATACCATGACCTTTCGGATAGATTACATCATTCAACTAGAGTGAACACATACAACCCCTTTGTTTGATTTAAATCACCCGACTCTATGGAATGAAGACCACGACCTCTCGTTTGCAATTACATCATTCAACTATAGTGAAGACCGCAACCTCATCGATGGATTTACATCACCTGACTCTATGGAATAAATACCATGACCTCTCAGTTGTAATTACATCATTCAACTAGAGTGAACACCGCAACCTCTTTGCTGGATTTACATCACCCGACTCTATGGAATGAATACCATGACCTCTCGACCTTGGTTGGCATTATTACATCATTCAACTAGAGTGAAGACCGCAACCTCATCGCCGGATTTACATCACCTACTCTATGGAATAAATACCATGACCTCTCGGTTGTAATTACATCATTCAACTAGAGTGAAGACCGCAACCTCATCATGCCGATTTACATCACCTCGACTCTATGGAATAAATACCATGACCTCTCGGTTGTAATTAAATCATTCAATTAGAGAGATGACCGTAACCTCATCGCTTGGATTTACATCACCTAAATCTATGGAATAAGTACCATGACCTTTCTCGTTGGCATTACATTATTCAACTAGAGTGAACACATGCAACCTCTTTGCCGGATTAACATCACCTTACTCTATGGAATGAATACCACCTTCGGTTCTCTCGCTTCTAATTACATCATTCATCACTATAATGAATACCAGTCTCGAAGACATTCAACTATAGTGAACCTCATCGCTGGATTTACATTTTTGCTAAATCTATGGAATAAATACCATGACCTTTCGGATAGATTACATCATTCAACTAGAGTGAACACATACAACCCCTTTGTTGGATTTACATCACCTGAGTCTATGTAATGAAGACCACGACCTCTCGGTTGCAATTACATCATTCAACTATAGTGAAGACCGCAACCTCATCGATGGATTTACATCACCTGACTCTATGGAATAAATACCATGACCTCTCAGTTGTAATTACATCATTCAACTAGAGTGAAGACCGCAACCTCATCGCTGGATTTACATCACCTGACTCTATGGAATAAATACCATGACCTTTGGATTGGCATTACATCATTCAACAAGAGTGAACACATGCAACCTCTTTGCCGGATTAACATCACCTGACTCTATGGAATGAATACCAGGACCTCTCAGTTCTAATTACATCATTCAACTATAGTGAAGACCGCAACCTCATCGCTGGATTTACATTAGCTAAATCTATGGAATAAATACCATGACCTTTCGGATGGATTACATCATTCAACTAGAGTGAACACATACAACCCCTTTGTTTGATTTAAATCACCTGACTCTATGGAATGAAGACCACGACCTCTCGTTTGCAATAATTACATCATTCAACTATAGTGAAGACCGCAACCTCATCGATGGATTTACATCACCTGACTCTATGGAATAAATACCATGACCTCTCAGTTGTAATTACATCATTCAACTAGAGTGAAGACCGCAACCTCATTGCTGGATTTACATCACCTACTCTATGGAATGAATACCATGACCTCTCGGTTGTAATTACATCATTCAACTAGAGTGAACACATGCAACCTCTTTGCATGGATTTACATCACCTCGGGATTTACATCACCTCTCTATGGAATAAATACCATGACCTCTCGGTCGGTTGTAATTACATCATTCAACTAGAGTGAAGACCGCAACCTCATCGCTGGATTTACATCACCTCGACTCTATGGAATAAATACCATGACCTCTCGGTTGTAATTACATCATTCAACTAGAGAGAAGACCGCAACCTCATCGCCTTCGGTTTTTACATCACCTAAATCTATGGAATAAATACCATGACCTTTCGGATTGGCATTACATCATTCAACTAGAGTGAACACATGCAACCTCTTTGCCGGATTAACATCACCTCGACTCTATGGAATGAATACCAGACCTCTCGGTTCTAATTACATCATTCAACTATAGTGAAGACCGCAACCTCATCGCTTGGATTTACATTACCTAAATCTATGGAATAAATACCATGACCTTTCGGATGGATTACATCATTCAACTAGAGTGAACACATACAACCCCTTTGTTTGATTTACATCACCCGACTCTATGGAATGAAGACCACGACCTCTCGGTTGCAATTACATCATTCAACTATAGTGAAGACCGCAACCTCATCGATGGATTTACATCACCTCGACTCTATGGAATAAATACCATGACCTCTCGGTTGTAATTACATCATTCAACTAGAGTGAACACATACAACCTCATTGCTTGGATTTACATCACCTCGACTCTATGGAATAATGACCTCTATTACCAACTGACCTCTGTTGTAATTACATCATTCAACTAAGAGTGAACACATGCAACCTCTTACATCATTCAACTAGATTTACATCACCTCATCGCGACTCTATGGAATAAATACCATGACCTCTCGCTTGTAATTACATCATTCAACTAGAGTGAAGACCGCAACCTCATCGCTGGATTTACATCACCTAACTCTATGGAATAAATACCATGACCTCTCGGTTGTAATTACATCATTCAACTAGAGTGAAGACCGCAACCTCATCGCTTGGATTTACATCACCTAAATCTATGGAATAAATACCATGACCTTTCGATTGGCATTACATCATTCAACATCAGAGTGAACACATGCAACCTCTTTGCCGGATTAACATCACCCGACTCTATGGAATGAATACCATGACCTCTCGGTTCTAATTACATCATCATTTCAACTATAGTGAAGACCGCAACCTCATCGCCGGATTTACATTACCTAAATCTATGGAATAAATACCATGACCTTTCGGATTGGATTACATCATTCAACTAGAGTGAACACATACAACCCCTTTGTTGATTTACATCACCTGACTCTATGGAATGAAGACCACGACCTCTCGGTTGCAATTACATCATTCAACTATAGTGAAGACCGCAACCTCATCGATGGATTTACATCACCTCGACTCTATGGAATAAATACCATGACCTCTCGGTTGTAATTACATCATTCAACTAGAGTGAACACCGCAACCTCATCGCCGGATTTACATCACCTAACTCTATGGAATAAATACCATGACCTCTCGGTGGCATTACATCATTCAACTAGAGTGAATACCATGACCTTCGGATTGGCATTACAACATCAACTAGAGTGAACACATAAACCTCTTTGGATTTACATCACCCGACTCTATGGAATAAATACCATGACCTCTCGGTTGTAATTACATCATTCAACTAGAGTGAAGACCGCAACCTCATCGCTGGATTTACATCACCCGACTCTATATGAATAAATACCATGACCTCTCGGTTGTAATTAAATCATTCAATTAGAGAGATGACCGTAACCTCATCGCTTGGATTTACATCACCTAAATCTATGGAATAAATACCATGACCTTTGGTTGGCATTACATTATTCAACTAGAGTGAACACATGCAACCTCTTTGCCGGATTAACATCACCTCGACTCTATGGAATGAATACCAGGACCTCTCGCTTCTAATTACATCATTCAACTAGAGTGAAGACCGCAACCTCATCGCTTGGATTTACATTTGCTAAATCTATGGAATAAATACCATGACCTATCGGATGGATTACATCATTCAACTAGAGTGAACACATACAACCCCTTTGTTGATTTACATCACCCGACTCTATGGAATGAAGACCACGACCTCTCGACCGGTTGCAATTACATCATTCAACTATAGTGAAGACCGCAACCTCATCGATGGATTTACATCACCTCGACTCTATGGAATAAATACCATGACCTCTCGGTTGTAATTACATCATTCAACTAGAGTGAAGACCGCAACCTCATCGCCGGACATCACCCGACTCTATGGAATAAATACCATGACCTCTCGGTTGAATTAATCATTCAACCATGACCTCATCGATTTACATCACTCAAATTAAATCATTCAACTAGAGAGATCACGCAACCTCATCGCTTGGATTTACATCACCTAAATCTATGGAATAAATACCATGACCTTTTGGATTGGCATTACATCATTCAACAAGAGTGAACACATGCAACCTCTTTGCCGGATTAACATCACCTCGACTCTATGGAATGAATACCAGACCTCTCGGTTCTAATTACATCATTCAACTATAGTGAAGACCGCAACCTCATCGCTTGGATTTACATTAGCTAAATCTATGGAATAAATACCATGACCTTTCGGATGGATTACATCATTCAACTAGAGTGAACACATACAACCCCTTTGTTTGATTTAAATCACCTCGACTCTATGGAATGAAGACCACGACCTCTCGTTGCAATTACATCATTCAACTATAGTGAAGACCGCAACCTCATCGATGGATTTACATCACCTCGACTCTATGGAATAAATACCATGACCTCTCGGATGTAATTACATCATTCAACTAGAGTGAACACCGCAACATCACCATTCAACTAGAGACTTACCTGGATTTAAATCACATCACCTATGGAATAATACCATGACCTTCGGTTGTAATTACATCATTCAACTAGAGAAGACCGCAACCCTTATCACACTACTCTATGGAATAAATACCATGACCTCATCACTTATGGAATAATTACATGACCTCTCGTTTGGAATTACATCATTCAACTAGAGTGAAGACCGCAACCTCATCGCTAGATTTACATCACCCGACTCTATGGAATAAATACCATGACCTCTCGGTTGTAATTAAATCATTCAACTAGAGTGAAGACCGCAACCTCATCGTTGGATTTACATCACCTAAATCTATGGAATAAATACCATGACCTTTCGTTGGCATTACATCATTCAACTAGAGTGAACACATGCAACCTCTTTGCCGGATTAACATCACCTCGACTCTATGGAATGAATACCAGACCTCTCGGTTCTAATTACATCATTCAACTATAGTGAAGACCGCAACCTCATCGCTTTGGATTTACATTAGCTAAATCTATGGAATAAATACCATGACCTTTCGGATGGATTACATCATTCAACTAGAGTGAACACATACAACCCCTTTGTTTGATTTACATCACCCGACTCTATGGAATGAAGACCACGACCTCTCGGTTGCAATTACATCATTCAACTATAGTGAAGACCGCAACCTCATCGATGGATTTACATCACCTACTCTATGGAATAAATACCATGACCTCTCGATTGGCATTACATCATTCAACTAGAGTGAACACCTCATACCATCACCTTTGGAATAAATACATGACCTTTGGATTGGCATTACATCATTCAACAAGAGTGAACACATACAACCTCTTTTCTATGGAATAAATACCATGACCTCTCAGTTGTAATTACATCATTCAACTTGAGTAAAGACCGCAACCTCATCGCCGGGATTTACATCACCTCGACTCTATGGAATAAATACCATGACCTCTCGGTTGTAATTAAATCATTCAATTAGAGAGATGACCGTAACCTCATCGCTTGGATTTACATCACCTAAATCTATGGAATAAGTACCATGACCTTTCGGTTGGCATTACATTATTCAACTAGAGTGAACACATGCAACCTCTTTGCCGGATTAACATCACCGACTCTATGGAATGAATACCAGACCTCTCGCTCTAATTACATCATTCAACTTCAACTAAGACCGCAACCTCATCGCTGGATTTA
Source organism: Anisodus tanguticus (assembly GCA_034509755.1). Lineage (NCBI taxonomy): Eukaryota > Viridiplantae > Streptophyta > Magnoliopsida > Solanales > Solanaceae > Anisodus > Anisodus tanguticus. The sequence continues at coordinate 27,108,312 of CM067540.1, forward strand.
CATTTGCTAAATCTATGGAATAAATACCATGACCTTTCGGATGGATTACATCATTCAACTAGAGTGAACACATACAACCCCTTTGTTGGATTTACATCACCTGACTCTATGGAATGAAGACCACGACCTCTCGGTTGCAATTACATCATTCAACTATAGTGAAGACCGCAACCTCATCGATGGATTTACATCACCTGACTCTATGGAATAAATACCATGACCTCTCAGTTGTAATTACATCATTCAACTAGAGTGAAGACCGCAACCTCATCGCTGGATTTACATCACCTGACTCTATGGAATAAATACCATGACCTTTGGATTGGCATTACATCATTCAACAAGAGTGAACACATGCAACCTCTTTTGCCGAGTGAACACATAACCTCTTTGCCGGATTAACACCGACTCTATGGAATGAATATCAGGACCTCTCAGTTCTAATTACATCATTCAACTATAGTAAAGACCGCAACCTCATCGCTGGATTTACATTAGCTAAACATATGGAATAAATACCATGACCTTTCGGATGGATTACATCATTCAACTAGAGTGAACACATACAACCCCTTTGTGGATTTACATCACCACCTGACTCTATGGAATGAAGACCACGACCTCTCGTTTGCAATTACATCATTCAACTATAGTGAAGACCGCAACCTCATCGCTGGATTTACATCACCTACTCTATGGAATAAATACCATGACCTCTCGGTTGGAATTACATCATTCAACTAGAGTGAAGACAACCTCATCGCTTGCAACCTATGGAATAAATACCATGACCTTCGGATTGATTTACATTACATCATTCAACTAGAGTGAACACATACAACCTCACCCGACTCTATGGAATGAATACCATGACCTCTCGGTTGTAATTACATCATTCAACTAGAGTGAAGACCGCAACCTCATCGATGGATTTACATCACCTCGACTCTATGGAATAAATACCATGACCTCTCGGTTGTAATTAAATCATTCAACTAGAGAGAAGACCGCAACCTCATCGTTTGATTTACATCACCTAAATTTATGGAATAAGTACCATGACCTTTCCGTTGGCATTACATCATTCAACAAGAGTGAACACATGCAACCTCTCTGCCGGATTAACATCACCTGACTCTATGGAATGAATACCAGGACCTCTCAGTTCTAATTACATCATTCAACTATAGTGAAGACCGCAACCTCATCGCTGGATTTACATTAGCTAAATCTATGGAATAAATACCATGACCTTTCGGATAGATTACATCATTCAACTAGAGTGAACACATACAACCCCTTTGTTTGATTTAAATCACCTGACTCTATGGAATGAAGACCACGACCTCTCGTTTGCAATTACATCATTCAACTATAGTGAAGACCGCAACCTCATCGATGGATTTACATCACCTGACTCTATGGAATAAATACCATGACCTCTCAGTTGTAATTACATCATTCAACTAGAGTGAAGACCGCAACCTTGTCGCTGGATTTACATCACCTGACTCTATGGAATAAATACCATGACCTCTCGGTTGTAATTACATCATTCAACTAGAGTGAAGACCGCAACCTCATCGCTGGATTTACATCACCTGACTCTATGGAATAAATACCATGACCTCTCAGTTGTAATTACATCATTCAACTAGAGTAAAGACCGCAACCTCAACCTCGCTGGATTTACATCACCGACTATATGGAATAAATACCATGACCTCTCGATTGTAATTACATCATTCAATAGAGAGATGAAGACCGTAACCTCATCGCTGGATTTACATCACCTAATCTATGGAATAAGTACCATGACCTTTCGGTTGCATTACATCATTCAACTAGAGTGAACACATGCAACCTCTTTGCCGATTAACATCACCTACTCTATGGAATGAATACCAGGACCTCTCGGTTCTAATTACATCATTCAACTAGAGTGAAGACCGCAACCTCATCGCTGGATTTACATTACTAAATCTATGGAATAAATACCATGACCTTATCGGATTTACATCACCTAAATCTATGGAATAAATACGGATTACATCATTCAACTAGAGTGAACACATACAACCCCTTTGTTTGATTTACATCACCCGACTCTATGGAATGAAGACCATGACCTCTCGGTTGCAATTACATCATTCAACTATAGTGAAGACCGCAACCTCATCGATGGATTTACATCACCTAACTCTATGGAATAAATACCATGACCTCGGATGGCATTACATCATTCAACTAGAGTGAACACATGCAACCTCTTTGCCGGATTTACATCACCCGACTCTATGGAATGAATACCATGACCTCTCGGTTGTAATTACATCATTCAACTAGAGTGAAGACATGAACCTCATCGATGGATTTACATCACCTCGACTCTATGGAATAAATACCATGACCTCTCGGTTGTAATTACATCATTCAACTAGAGTGAAGACCGCAACCTCATCGTTGGATTTACATCACCTATGGAATAAATACCATGACCTCTCCTACTCGAATTAAATCATTCAATTAGAGTGAAGACCGTAACCTTTCGCTGGATTTACATCACCTAAATCTATGGAATAAGTACCATGACCTGACCTTTCGGATTGGCATTACATCATTCAACTAGAGTGAACACATGCAACCTCTTTGCTTATGGATTAACATCACCTCTCGACTCTATGGAATGAATACCATGACCTCTCGGTTCTAATTAATTATCATTCAACTAGAGTGAAGACCGCAACCTCATCGCTGGATTTACATTACCTAAATCTATGGAATAAATACCATGACCTTTCGGATTGGATTACATCATTCAACTAGAGTGAACACATACAACCCCTTTGTTGGATTTACATCACCTCGACTCTATGGAATGAAGACCACGACCTCTCGGTTGCAATTACATCATTCAACTATAGTGAAGACCGCAACCTCATCGATGGATTTACATCACCTAACTCTATGGAATAAATACCATGACCTCTCGGATTGTATTACATCATTCAACTAGAGTGAACACACCGCAACCTTTTGTTTGGATTTACATCACCTTACTCTATGGAATGAATACCATGACCTCTCGGTTGTAATTACATCATTCAACTACTAGAGTGAAAGACCGCAACCTCATCGCTGGATTTACATCACCCGACTCTATGGAATAAATACCATGACCTCTCGAATCATTTAATTAAATCATTTTACAACTATGAGAATAAATACCATGACCTCTCGGTTGTAATTAATCATTCAACCACATACAACCTCATCGCCGGATTTACATCACCTAAATCTATGGAATAAATACCATGACCTTTCGGTTGGCATTACATCATTCAACTAGAGTGAACACATGCAACCTCTTTGCCGGATTAACATCACCTCGACTCTATGGAATGAATACCATGACCTCTCGGTTAATTACATCATTCAACTATAGTGAAGACCGCAACCTCATCGCTGGATTTACATTACTAAATCTATGGAATAAATACCATGACCTTTCTCGATTGGATTACATCATTCAACTAGAGTGAACACACTAGAGTGAACCAACCTTTGTTTGATTTTACATCACCCGACTCTATGGAATGAATACCAGGACCTCTCAGTTCTAATTACATCATTCAACTATAGTGAAGACCGCAACCTCATCGATGGATTTACATCACCTGACTCTATGGAATAAATACCATGACCTCTCAGTTGTAATTACATCATTCAACTAGAGTGAACACATACGCAACCTCATTTGTTGGATTTACATCACCCGACTCTCACGATGGAATGAAACCACCATGACCTCTCGGTTGTAATTACATCATTCAACTAGAGTGAAGACCGCAACCTCATCGATGGATTTACATCACCTGACTCTATGGAATAAATACCATGACCTCTCAGTTGTAATTACATCATTCAACTAGAGTGAAGACCGCAACCTCATCGCTGGATTTACATCACCTGACTCTATGGAATAAATACCATGACCTTTCGATTGGCATTACATCATTCAACTAGAGTGAACACATGCAACCTCTTTGCCGGATTAACATCACCTCTCGGTTGGCTAACTAGAGGAACACATGAAACCTCTTTGCCGGACCTCTCGATGGAATGAATACCAGACCTCTCGCCTCTAATTACATCATTCAACTTCAACTATAGTGAAGACCGCAACCTCATCGCCGGATTTACATTACTAAATCTATGGAATAAATACCATGACCTTTCGGATTGTCAGATTACATCATTCAACTAGAGTGAACACATACAACCCCTTTGTTTGATTTACATCACCTGACTCTATGGAATGAAGACCACGACCTCTCGGTTGCAATTACATCATTCAACTATAGTGAAGACCGCAACCTCATCGATGGATTTACATCACCTGACTCTATGGAATAAATACCATGACCTCTCGGTTGTAATTACATCATTCAACTAGAGTGAAGACCGCAACCTCATCGCCTGGATTTACATCACCTCGACTCTATGGAATAAATACCATGACCTCTCGGATTGGCATTACATCATTCAACTAGAGTGAACACATGCACACTCTCTTGCTTGGATTTACATCACCGACTCTATGGAATAAATACCATGACCTCTCGGTTGTAATTACATCATTCAACTAGAAGACCGCAACCTCATCATGCCGGATTTACATCACCTAAACTCTATGGAATAAATACCATGACCTCTCGGTTGTAATTAATCATTCAACTAGAGAGAAGACCGCAACCTCATCGCTTGGATTTACATCACCTAAATCTATGGAATAAATACCATGACCTTTCGGATTGGCATTACATCATTCAACTAGAGTGAACACATGCAACCTCTTTGCTTTGGATTAACATCACTCTATGGAATGAATACCAGACCTCTCGGTTCTAATTACATCATTCAACTATAGTGAAGACCGCAACCTCATCGGATTTACATTACTAAATCTATGGAATAAATACCATGACCTTTCGGATGGATTACATCATTCAACTAGAGTGAACACATACAACCCCTTTGTTGGATTTACATCACCCGACTCTATGGAATGAAGACCACGACCTCTCGGTTGCAATTACATCATTCAACTATAGTGAAGACCGCAACCTCATTTACATCACCTGACTCTATGGAATAAATACCATGACCTCTCGGTTGCAATTACATCATCAACTATAGTGAAGACCGCAACATCATCGATGGATTTACATCACCCGACTCTATGGAATAAATACCATGACCTCTACCATGACCTTTGATTACATCATTCAACTAGAGTGAACACATACAACCTCTTTGCTTGGATTTACATCACCCGACTCTATGGAATGAATACCATGACCTCTCGGTTGTAATTACATCATTCAACTAGAGTGAAGACCGCAACCTCATCGCTTTGGATTTACATCACCCGACTCTATGGAATAAATACCATGACCTCTCGGTTGTAATTACATCATTCAACTAGAGAGAACCCGCAACATCATCATTTACATTTACATCACTCTATGAATGGAATAAATACCATGACCTCTCGGTTGTAATTAAATCATTCAACTAGAGAGAATGACCGTAACCTCATCGCTTGGATTTACATCACCTAAATCTATGGAATAAATACCATGACCTTTCGATTGGCATTACATTATTCAACTAGAGTGAACACATGCAACCTCTTTGCCGATTAACATCACCTGACTCTATGGAATGAATACCAGGACCTCTCAGTTCTAATTACATCATTCAACTAGAGTGAAGACCGCAACCTCATCGCTGGATTTACATTAGCTAAATCTATGGAATAAATACCATGACCTTTCGGATAGATTACATCATTCAACTAGAGTGAACACATACAACCCCTTTGTTGGATTTACATCACCCGACTCTATGGAATGAAGACCACGACCTCTCGGTTGCAATTACATCATTCAACTATAGTGAAGACCGCAACCTCATCGATGGATTTACATCACCTCGACTCTATGGAATAAATACCATGACCTCTCGAGTTTCTAATTAACATCACCTACATCCTCTCGTTCAATTAATCATTCAACTAGAGAAGACCGCAACCTCATCGCTTGATTTACATCACCTAAATTCAATGGAATAAATACCATGACCTTTGGATTGGCATTACATCATTCAACAAGAGTGAACACATGCAACCTCTTTGCCGGATTAACATCACCTGACTCTATGGAATGAATACCAGACCTCTCAGTTCTAATTACATCATTCAACTATAGTGAAGACCGCAACCTCATCGCTGGATTTACATTAGCTAAATCTATGGAATAAATACCATGACCTTTCGGATAGATCATTCAACTAGAGTGAACACATACAACCCCTTTGTTTGATTTAAATCACCTGACTCTATGGAATGAAGACCACGACCTCTCGTTTGCAATTACATCATTCAACTATAGTGAAGACCGCAACCTCATCGATGGATTTACATCACCTGACTCTATGGAATAAATACCATGACCTCTCGGTTGTAATTACATCATTCAACATAGAGTGAACACCGCAACCTCTTTGCTGATTTACATCACCCGACTCTATGGAATGAATACCATGACCTCTCGAATTACATCATTCAACTAGAAAACCATGCAACCTCATCGGTGGATTTACATCACTCTATGGAATAAATACATGACCTCTCGGTTGTAATTACATCATTCAACTAGTGAAGACCGACTCTCCATGACCTCTCGGATTTACATCATTCAACTAGAGTAAAGACTCAACCTCATCGGGATTTACATCACACGACTCTATGGAATAAATACCATGACCTCTCGGTTGTAATTAAATCATTCAATTAGAGAGATGACCGTAACCTCATCGCTTGATTTACATCACCTAAATTTATGGAATAAGTACCATGACCTTTCGGTTGGCATTTACATTATTCAACTAGAGTGAACACATGCAACCTCTTTGCCGGATTAACATCACCCGACTCTATGGAATGAATACCAGACCTCTCGGTTCTAATTACATCATTCATCATTCAACTAGTAGTAAGACCGCAACCTCATCGCAACTGGATTTACATTTGCTAAATCTATGGAATAAATACCATGACCTATCGGATGGATTACATCATTCAACTAGAGTGAACACATACAACCCCTTTGTTGGATTTACATCACCCGACTCTATGGAATGAAGACCACGACCTCTCGGTTGCAATTACATCATTCAACTATAGTGAAGACCGCAACCTCATCGATGGATTTACATCACCTGACTCTATGGAAGAAATACCATGACCTCTCAGTACTAATTACATCATTCAACTAGAGTGAAGACCGCAACCTTGTCGCTGGATTTACATCACCTGACTCAATGGAATAAATACCATGACCTTTGGATTGGCATTACTCATTCAACAAGTGAACACATGCAACCTCTTTGCCGGATTAACATCACCTGACTCTATGGAATGAATACCAGGACCTCTCAGTTCTAATTACATCATTCAACTATAGTGAAGACCGCAACCTCATCGCTGGATTTACATTAGCTAAATCTATGGAATAAATACCATGACCTTTCGGATAGATTACATCATTCAACTAGAGTGAACACATACAACCCCTTTGTTTGATTTAAATCACCTGACTCTATGGAATGAAGACCACGACCTCTCGTTTGCAATTACATCATTCAACTATAGTGAAGACCGCAACCTCATCGATGGATTTACATCACCGACTCTATGGAATAAATACCATGACCTCTCGGTTGTAATTACATCATTCAACTAGAGTGAACACACGCAACCTCTTTGACTGGATTTTACACATCACCAACCTCATCTTGACATCACCTATATATGAATGAATACCATGACCTCTCGGTTGTAATTACATCATTCAACTAGAGTGAAGACCGCAACCTCATTTACATCACCTAACTCTATGGATTACACATCACCTCTCTATGGAATAAATACCATGACCTCCTCTCGGTTGTAATTACATCATTCAACTAGAGTAATACCGCAACATCATCGATTTACATCACAACTATGACCTATGGACCAATATGGAATAAATACCATGACCTCTCGGTTGTAATTAAATCATTCAATTAGAGAGATGACCGTAACCTCATCGCTTGGATTTACATCACCTAAATCTATGGAATGACTACCATGACCTTTCGGTTGGCATTACATTATTCAACTAGAGTGAACACATGCAACCTCTTTGCCGGATTAACATCACCTCGACTCTATGGAATGAATACCAGACCTCTCAGTTCTAATTACATCATTCAACTATAGTGAAGACCGCAACCTCATCGCTGGATTTACATTTGCTAAATCTATGGAATAAATACCATGACCTTTCGGATGGATTACATCATTCAACTAGAGTGAACACATACAACCCCTTTGTTGGATTTACATCACCTGACTCTATGGAATGAAGACCACGACCTCTCGTTTGCAATTACATCATTCAACTATAGTGAAGACCGCAACCTCATCGATGGATTTACATCACCTGACTCTATGGAATAAATACCATGACCTCTCAGTTCTAATTACATCATTCAACTAGAGTGAAGACCGTAACCTCATCGCTGGATTTACATCACCTGACTCTATGGAATAAATACCATGACCTTTGGATTGGCATTACATCATTCAACAAGAGTGAACACATGCAACCTCTTTGCCGGATTAACATCACCTGACTCTATGGAATGAATACCAGGACCTCTCAGTTCTAATTACATCATTCAACTATAGTGAAGACCGCAACCTCATCGCTGGATTTACATTAGCTAAATCTATGGAATAAATACCATGACCTTTCGGATGGATTACATCATTCAACTAGAGTGAACACATACAACCCCTTTGTTTGATTTAAATCACCTGACTCTATGGAATGAAGACCACGACCTCTCGTTTGCAATTACATCATTCAACTATAGTGAAGACCGCAACCTCATCGATGGATTTACATCACCTGACTCTATGGAATATAAATACCATGACCTCTCGGTTGTATTACATCATTCAACTAAACCGCAACCTCATCGACACCTCGACTCTCATGGAATAAACCATGACCATGACCATCATTCAACTAGAGTGAATTACATCATTCAACATCACCGACTCTATGAATGAACACCTTCGGTTGGCATAACATCATTCAACTAGAGTGAACCATTACGCCTCTTTGCCGGATTTACATCACCCGACTCTATGGAATAAATACCATGACCTCTCGGTTGTAATTACATCATTCAACTAGAGTGAACCGCATAACCTCATCGCTGGATTTACATCACCTAACTCTATGGAATAAATACCATGACCTCTCGGTTGTAATTAATTACATCATTCAACTAGAGAGAAGACCGAACCCTCATCGCTTGGATTTACATCACCTTCAAATCTATGGAATAAATACCATGACCTTTCGGATTGTACCATGACATTACATTATTCAACTAGAGTGAACACATGCAACCTCTTTTTCCGGATTAATCATCACCCGACTCTATGGAATGAATACCATGACCTCTCGGTTCTAATTACATCATTCAACTAGAGTGAAGACCGCAACCTCATCGCTGGATTTACATTACCTAAATCTATGGAATAAATACCATGACCTTTCGGATGGATTATTACATCATTCAACTAGAGTGAACACATACAACCCCTTTGTTTGGATTTACATCACCCGACTCTATGGAATGAAGACCACGACCTCTCGGTTGCAATTACATCATTCAACTATAGTGAAGACCGCAACCTCCTCATCGATGGATTTACATCACCTTCTATGGAATAAATACCATGACCTCTCGGATTGAATTACATCATTCAACTAGAGAAGACCGAACCTCATCGTTGGATTTACATCCTCTCTATGGAATAAATACCATGACCTTTCGGATTGGCATTACATCATTCAACTAGTGAAGACCATAACCTCAACCTTGTTTGCGGGATTTACATCACCCGACTCTATGGAATGAATACCATGACCTCTCGATTGTAATTACATCATTCAACTAGAGTGAAGACCGCAACCTCCTCATCATCGATGGATTTACATCACCCGACTCTATGGAATAAATACCATGACCTCTCGGTTGTAATTAAATCATTCAACTAGAGAGAAGACCGTAACCTCATCGCTGGATTTACATCACCTAAATCTATGGAATAAATACCATGACCTTTCGATTGGCATTACATTATTCAACTAGAGTGAACACATGCAACCTCTTTGCCGGATTAACATCACCTGACTCTATGGAATGAATACCAGGACCTCTCAGTTCTAATTACATCATTCAACTATAGTGAAGACCGCAACCTCATCGCTGGATTTACATTAGCTAAATCTATGGAATAAATACCATGACCTTTCGGATGGATTACATCATTCAACTAGAGTGAACACATACAACCCCTTTGTTGGATTTACATCACCTGACTCTATGGAATGAAGACCACGACCTCTCGGTTGCAATTACATCATTCAACTATAGTGAAGACCGCAACCTCATCGATGGATTTACATCACCTGACTCTATGGAATAAATACCATGACCTCTCAGTTGTAATTACATCATTCAACTAGAGTGAAGACCGCAACCTCATCGCTGGATTTACATCACCTGACTCTATGGAATAAATACCATGACCTTTGGATTGGCATTACATCATTCAACAAGAGTGAACACATGCAACCTCTTTGCCGGATTAACATCACCGGACTCTATGGAATGAATACCATGACCTCTCGGTTCTAATTACATCATTCAACTATAGTGAAGACCGCAACCTCATCGCATGGATTTACATTACATAAATCTATGGAATAAATACCATGACCTTTCCATGATGGATTACATCATTCAACTAGAGTGAACACATACAACCCCTTTTTGTTTGATTTACATCACCTGACTCTATGGAATGAAGACCACGACCTCTCGGTTGCAATTACATCATTCAACTATAGTGAAGACCGCAACCTCATCGATGGATTTACATCACCTGACTCTATGGAATAAATACCATGACCTCTCAGTAATTACATCATTCAACTAGAGTGAACACCCCTTTCGCTTTTACATCACCTAACTCTATGGAATAAAAGACATGACCTCTCGGTTGTATTACATCATTCAACTAGAGATGAACATCACCTCATCGATTTACATCACCTGACTCTATGGAATAAATACCATGACCTTTCGATTGGCATTACATCATTCAACTAGAGTGAACACATGCAACCTCTCGCTCGATTTACATCACCTAACTCTATGGAATAAATACCATGACCTCTCGGTTGTAATTACATCATTCAACTAGAGTGAAGACCGCAACCTCATCGCTTTACATGGATTTACATCACCTTTGACTCTATGGAATAAATACCATGACCTCTCGGTTGTAATTAAATCATTCAATTAGAGAGAAGACCGTAACCTCATCGTTTGGATTTACATCACCTAAATCTATGGAATAAGTACCATGACCTTTCGGATTGGCATTACATTATTCAACTAGAGTGAACACATGCAACCTCTTTGCCGGATTAACATCACCGACTCTATGGAATGAATACCAGGACCTCTCGGTTCTAATTACATCATTCAACTATAGTGAAGACCGCAACCTCATCGCCGGATGGATTTACATACGCACACCTAAATCTATGGAATAAATACCATGACTAAATCATATGGAATAAATACCATGACCTTTCATGATTCGGATTACATCATTCAACTAGAGTGAACACATACAACCCCTTTGTTTGATTTACATCACCCGACTCTATGGAATGAAGACCACGACCTCTCGGTTGCAATTACATCATTCAACTATAGTGAAGACCGCAACCTCATCGATGGATTTACATCACCTAACTCTATGGAATAAATACCATGACCTCTCGGTTGGATTACATCATTCAACTAGAGTGAACACACGCAACCTCTTTGCTTGGATTTACATCACCCGACTCTATGGAATAAACCATGACCTCTCGGTTGTAATTACATCATTCAACTAGAGTGAAGACCGCAACCTCATCGCCGGATTTACATCACCTGACTCTATGGAATAAATACCATGACCTCTCGGTTGTAATTAAATCATTCAACTTAGAGAGAATCACCGAGTAACCTCATCGCTTGGATTTACATCACCTAACTCTATGGAATGGAATAATACCATGACCTTTCGATTGGCATTACATCATTCAACTAGAGTGAACACATGCAACCTCTTTGCCGGATTAACATCACCTTACTCTATGGAATGAATACCAGGACCTCTCGCTCTAATTACATCATTCAACTATAGTGAAGACCGCAACCTCATCGCCGGATTTACATTAGCTAAATCTATGGAATAAATACCATGACCTGGAATAAATACCATGACCTTTCGATGGATTACATCATTCAACTAGAGTGAACACATACAACCCCTTTGTTGGATTTACATCACCTGACTCTATGGAATGAAGACCACGACCTCCTCTCATTTGCAATTACATCATTCAACTATAGTGAAGACCGCAACCTCATCGATGGATTTACATCACCTGACTCTATGGAATAAATACCATGACCTCTCAGTTCTAATTACATCATTCAACTAGAGTGAAGACCGCAACCTCATCGTTGGATTTACATCACTTGACTCTATGGAATAAATACCATGACCTTTGGATTTTCATTACATCATTCAACAAGAGTGAACACATGCAACCTCTTTGCCGGATTAACATCACCTGACTCTATGGAATGAATACCAGGACCTCTCAGTTCTAATTACATCATTCAACTATAGTGAAGACCGCAACCTCATCGCCGGATTTACATTACATAAATCTATGGAATAAATACCATGACCTCTTTGGATAATTACATCATTCAACTAGAGTGAATACATACATTACATTTACATCACAACTAGAGTGAAATACCATGACCTCTCGGATTACATCATTCAACTAGAGTGAACACATACAACCCTTTTGTTTGGATTTACATCACCTTGACTCTATGGAATGAAGACCACGACCTCTCGTTTGCAATTACATCATTCAACTATAGTGAAGACCGCAACCTCATCGATGGATTTACATCACCTAAACTCTATGGAATAAATACCATGACCTCTCGGTTGTAATTACATCATTCAACTAGAGTGAACACCGCAACCTCTTTGCCGGATTTACATCACCCGACTCTATGGAATAAATACCATGACCTCTCGGTTGTAATTACATCATTCAACTAGAGTGAAGACCGCAACCTCATCGGATTTACATCACCGACTCTATGGATTTACATCACCTCTCGACTCATATGGAATAAATACCATGACCATCTCTATGGAAATAAATACCATGACCTCTCGGTTGTAATTAAATCATTCAATTAGAGAGATGACCGTAACCTCATCGCTGGATTTACATCACCTAAATCTATGGAATAAATACCATGACCTTTCGGTGGCATTACATTATTCAACTAGAGTGAACACATGCAACCTCTTTGCCGGATTAACATCACCTGACTCTATGGAATGAATACCAGGACCTCTCAGTTCTAATTACATCATTCAACTATAGTGAAGACCGCAACCTCATCGCTGGATTTACATTTGCTAAATCTATGGAATAAATACCATGACCTTTCGGATGGATTACATCATTCAACTAGAGTGAACACATACAACCCCTTTGTTGGATTTACATCACCCGACTCTATGGAATGAAGACCACGACCTCTCGTTGCAATTACATCATTCAACTATAGTGAAGACCGCAACCTCATCGATGGATTTACATCACCTTACTCTATGGAATAAATACCATGACCTCTCAGTTCTAATTACATCATTCAACTAGAGTGAATCACCGCAACCTCTCGAACTGTATCGCATTCAACTAGAGGATTTCACATCATCACCTAACTCTATGGAATAAATACCATGACCTTTGGATTGGCATTACATCATTCAACAAGAGTGAACACATGCAACCTCTTTGCCGGATTAACATCACCTCGACTCTATGGAATGAATACCAGACCTCTCGGTTCTAATTACATCATTCAACTATAGTGAAGACCGCAACCTCATCGCTGGATTTACATCACCTTAAATCTATGGAATAAATACCATGACCTTTCGGATAGATTACATCATTCAACTAGAGTGAATGACATACAACCCTCATCGAATTTACACCTAAACTAATATGGAAATAAGACCATGACCTTTCGGGCATTACATCATTCAACTAGAGTGAACACATACAACCCTTTGTTTGATTTAAATCACACTCTATGGAATGAAGACCACGACCTCTCGTTTGCAATTACATCATTCAACTATAGTGAAGACCGCAACCTCATCGATGGATTTACATCACCTGACTCTATGGAATAAATACCATGACCTCTCGATTGTAATTACATCATTCAACAAGAGTGAACACATACAACCTCTTTGTTGGATTTACATCACCCGACTCTATTAATGAAGACCATGACCTCTCGGTTGTAATTACATCATTCAACTAGAGTGAAACCTCAACCTCACCTTTGGATTTACATCACCGACTCTCTATGGAATGAAATACCATGACCTCTCGGTTGTAATTAATTACATCATTCAACTAGAGTGAAGACCGCAACCTCATCGATGGATTTACATCACCTGACTCTATGGAATAAATACCATGACCTCTCGGTTGTAATTAAATCATTCAATTAGAGAGATGACCGTAACCTCATCGTTGGATTTACATCACCTAAATCTATGGAATAAGTACCATGACCTTTCGGTTGGCATTACATTATTCAACTAGAGTGAACACATGCAACCTCTTTGCCGGATTAACATCACCTTACTCTATGGAATGAATACCAGGACCTCTCAGTTCTAATTACATCATTCAACTATAGTGAAGACCGCAACCTCATCGCTGGATTTACATTACTAAATCTAAATCTATGGAATAAATACCATGACCTATCGGATGGATTACATCATTCAACTAGAGTGAACATTATTCAACTACAACCAACCTTTGTTTGGATTTACATCACCTCGACTCTATGGAATGAAGACCACCCTCTCGGTTGCAATTACATCATTCAACTATAGTGAAGACCGCAACCTCATCGATGGATTTACATCACCTGACTCTATGGAATAAATACCATGACCTCTCAGTTGTAATTACATCATTCAACTAGAGTGAAGACCGCAACCTCATCGCTGGATTTACATCACCTGACTCTATGGAATAAATACCATGACCTTTGGATTGGCATTACATCATTCAACAAGAGTGAACACATGCAACCTCTTTGCCGGATTAACATCACCTGACTCTATGGAATGAATACCAGACCTCTCAGTTCTAATTACATCATTCAACTATAGTGAAGACCGCAACCTCATCGCTGGATTTACATTAGCTAAATCTATGGAATAAATACCATGACCTTTCGGATAGATTACATCATTCAACTAGAGTGAACACATACAACCCCTTTGTTTGATTTAAATCACCTGACTCTATGGAATGAAGACCACGACCTCTCGTTTGCAATTACATCATTCAACTATAGTGAAGACCGCAACCTCATCGATGGATTTACATCACCTGACTCTATGGAATAAATACCATGACCTCTCAGTTGTAATTACATCATTCAACTAGAGTGAATTACACATTCAACCTCCTTTGATTTACATCACCTTTATGGAATATACCATGACCTTTCGGATTGGCATTACATCATTCAAATGAGAGACACATGACCTCTTGTATTACATCATTCAACTAGAGTGAAGAATACCATTCAATTACCATCTCGCCGGATTTACATCACCTACACTCTATGGAATAAATACCATGACCTCTCAGTTGTAATTACATCATTCAACTAGAGTGAAGACCGCAACCTCATCGCTGGATTTACATCACCTGACTCTATGGAATAAATACCATGACCTCTCGGTTGTAATTAAATCATTCAATAGAGAGATGACCGCAACCTCATCGCTGGATTTACATCACCTAAATCTATGGAATAAGTACCATGACCTTTCGATTGGCATTACATTATTCAACTAGAGTGAACACATGCAACCTCTTTGCCGGATTAACATCACCTTACTCTATGGAATGAATACCAGGACCTCTCAGTTCTAATTACATCATTCAACTATAGTGAAGACCGCAACCTCATCGCTGGATTTACATTTGCTAAATCTATGGAATAAATACCATGACCTATCGGATGGATTACATCATTCAACTAGAGTGAACACATACAACCCCTTTGTTGGATTTACATCACCTGAGTCTATGTAATGAAGACCACGACCTCTCGGTTGCAATTACATCATTCAACTATAGTGAAGACCGCAACCTCATCGATGGATTTACATCACCTGACTCTATGGAATTTAATCACCTGACTCTATGGAAGAAATACCATGACCTCAGTACTAATTACATCATTCAACTAGAGTGAAGACCGCAACCTCATCGCTGGATTTACATCACCTGACTCTATGGAATAAATACCATGACCTTTGGATTGGCATTACATCATTCAACAAGAGTGAACACATGCAACCTCTTTGCCGGATTAACATCACCTGACTCTATGGAATGAATACCAGGACCTCTCAGTTCTAATTACATCATTCAACTAAGTGAAGACCGCAACCTCATCGCTGGATTTTTACATTAGCTAAATCTATGGAATAAATACCATGACCTTTCGGATAGATTACATCATTCAACTAGAGTGAACACATACAACCCCTTTGTTTGATTTAAATCACCTGACTCTATGGAATGAAGACCACGACCTCTCGTTTGCAATTACATCATTCAACTATAGTGAAGACCGCAACCTCATCGATGGATTTACATCACCTGACTCTATGGAATAAATACCATGACCTCTCGGTTGTAATTACATCATTCAACTAGAGTGAACACCAACCTCATCATCCAACTAGAGTTTACATCATTTACATCACTATCTATGGAATAAATACCATGACCTATCGGATGGATTACATCATTCAACTAGAGTGAACACATACAACCTCTTTGCCGGATTTACATCACCTGACTCTATGGAATAAATACCATGACCTCTCAGTTGTAATTACATCATTCAACTAGAGTGAAGACCGCAACCTCATCGCTGGATTTACATCACCTGACTCTATGGAATAAATACCATGACCTCTCGGTTGTAATTAATCATTCAACTAATCAGAGAGATGACCGTAACCTCATCGCATCAACTTTGGATTTACATCACCTAAATCTATGGAATAATGGAATACCATGACCTTTCCGTTGGCATTACATTATTCAACTAGAGTGAACACATGCAACCTCTTTGCCGGATTAACATCACCTGACTCTATGGAATGAATACCAGGACCTCTCAGTTCTAATTACATCATTCAACTAGAGTGAAGACCGAAACCTCATCTCATCGGGATTTACATTAGCTAAATCTATGGAATAAATACCATGACCTTTCGGATGGATTACATCATTCAACTAGAGTGAACACATACAACCCCTTTGTTGGATTTAAATCACCTGACTCTATGGAATGAAGACCACCTCTCGGACCTCTCGAAGACCGACAATTACATCATTCAACTATAGTGAAGACAACTAGAGTAAAGACCGCAACCTCATCGATGGATTTACATCACCCGACTCTATGGAATAAATACCATGACCTCTCGGTTGTTGTAATTACATCATTCAACTAGAGTGAAGACCGCAACCTCATCGCTTTGGATTTACATCACCTAACTCTATGGAATAAATACCATGACCTTTCCTCATCGATTGGCATTACATCATTCAACAAGAGTGAACACATGCAACCTCTCTTTGCCGGATTAACATCACCTACTCTATGGAATGAATACCATGACCTCTCGGTTCTAATTACATCATTCAACTATAGTAGAGAAGACCGCAACCTCATCGCTGGATTTACATTACTAAATCTATGGAATAAATACCATGACCTTTCGGATAGATTACATCATTCAACTAGAGTGAACACATACAACCCCTTTGTTTGATTTACATCACCTGACTCTATGGAATGAATACCACGACCTCTCGAATTACATCATTCAATATAGACCTCTCGGTTTACATCACAATTACATCATTCAACTATAGTCATTCAACTAGAACCGCAACCTCATCGATGGATTTACATCACCTAACTCTATGGAATAAATACCATGACCTCTCGGTTGTAATTACATCATTCAACTAGAGTGAACACATACAACCTCTTTCGCCGGATTTACATCACCTACTCTATGGAATGAATACCATGACCTCTCGGTTGTAATTACATCATTCAACTAGAGTGAAGACACAACCTCATCATCATCGATTTACATTTACCACGACTCTATGGAATAAATACCATGACCTCTCGGTTGTAATTAAATCATTCAACTAGAGAGAGAAGACCGTAACCTCATCGTTGGATTTACATCACCTAAATCTATGGAATAAGTACCATGACCTTTCGGTTGGCATTACATTATTCAACAAGAGTGAACACATGCAACCTCTTTGCCGGATTAACATCACCTGACTCTATGGAATGAATACCAGGACCTCTCGGTTCTAATTACATCATTCAACTATAGTGAAGACCCGCAACCTCATCGCTTTGGATTTACATTACTAAATCTATGGAATAAATACCATGACCTTTCGGATGGATTACATCATTCAACTAGAGTGAACACATACAACCCCTTTGTTGATTTACATCACCTAACTCTATGGAATGAAGACCACGACCTCTCGGTTGCAATTACATCATTCAACTATAGTGAAGACCGCAACCTCATCGATGGATTTACATCACATCGACTCTATGGAATAAATACCATGACCTCTCGGTTGGATTACATCATTCAACTAGAGTGAAGACCGCAACCTCATCGATGGATTTAATCACTCTTTGGATTGGATTACATCATTCAACTAGAGTTTACATTTACATCACCGACTCTATGGAATAAATACCATGACCTCTCGGTTGTAATTACATCATTCAACTAGAGTGAAGACCGCAACCTCATCGCCGGATTTACATCACCTACTCTATGGAATAAATACCATGACCTCTCGGTTGTAATTACATCATTCAACTAGAGTGAAGACCGCAACCTCATCGACATCACCTACTCTATGGAATAAATACCATGACCTTTCGGTTGTAATTACATCATTCAACTAGAGAGATGACCATAACCTCATCGCTTGGATTTACATCACCTAACTATGGAATAAGTACCATGACCTTCGGTTGGCATTACATCAACTAGAGTGAACACATACAACCTCTTTGCCGGATTAACATCACACTCTATGGAATGAATACCACCTTCCTCTCAACTAGAGTTCTAATTACATCATTCAACTATAGTGAAGACCTCTCGCAAATTACATCATTCAACTATAGTGAAGACCGCAACCTCATCGCTTGGATTTACATTACTAAATCTATGGAATAAATACCATGACCTTTCGGATGGATTACATCATTCAACTAGAGTGAACACATACAACCCCTTTGTTGGATTTACATCACCTGACTCTATGGAATGAAGACCACGACCTCTCGGTTTACAATTACATCATTCAACTATAGTACCAGACCGCAACCTCATCGATGGATTTACATCACCCGACTCTATGGAATAAATACCATGACCTCTCGGTTGTAATTACATCATTCAACTTCAGAGAGAGAGACCGCAACCTCATCGCTGGATTTACATCACCTACTCTATGGAATAAATACCATGACCTTTCGGATTGGCATTACATCATTCAACAAGAGTGAACACATGCAACCTCTTTGCCGGATTAACATCACCTCGACTCTATGGAATGAATACCAGACCTCTCGGTTCTAATTACATCATTCAACTATAGTGAAGACCGCAACCTCATCGCTTTGGATTTACATTACTAAATCTATGGAATAAATACCATGACCTTTCGGATGATTACATCATTCAACTAGAGTGAACACATACAACCCCTTTGTTTGATTTAAATCACCCGACTCTATGGAATGAAGACCACGACCTCTCGTTTGCAATTACATCATTCAACTATAGTGAAGACCGCAACCTCATCGATGGATTTACATCACCGACTCTATGGAATAAATACCATGACCTCTCGGTTGTAATTACATCATTCAACTAGAGTGAACACAACCCTTTGCATTTACCTCAATAAATACCATGGATTTTGTACACATCATTCACGACTCTTTGATGGACATCTCTATGGAATAAATACCATGACCTCTCAGTTGTAATTACATCATTCAACTAGAGTGAAGACCGCAACCTCATCGCTGGATTTACATCACCTGACTCTATGGAATAAATACCATGACCTCTCGGTTGTAATTAAATCATTCAATTAGAGTGATGACCGTAACCTCATCGCTGGATTTACATCACCTAAATCTATGGAATAAATACCATGACCTTTCGGTGGCATTACATCATTCAACTAGAGTGAACACATGCAACCTCTTTGCCGGATTAACATCACCTCGACTCTCTATGGAATGAATACCAGGACCTCTCAGTTCTAATTACATCATTCAACTATAGTGAAGACCGCAACCTCATCGCTGGATTTACATTAGCTAAATCTATGGAATAAATACCATGACCTTTCGGATGGATTACATCATTCAACTAGAGTGAACACATACAACCCCTTTGTTTGATTTACATCACCTACTCTATGGAATGAATACCACGACCTCTCGGTTGCAATTACAACTATAGTCATTCCTCTCATCGGGATTTACATCACCTGACTCTATGGAATAAATACCATGACCTCTCGGTTGAATTACATCATTCAACTAGAGTGAAGACCGACAACTCATCGATGGATTTACATCACCACGACTCTATGGAATAAATACCATGACCTCTCGGTTGGCATTACATCATTCAACTAGAGTGAACACAACATGCAACCTTTGTCGCCGGATTTACATCACCCGACTCTATGGAATGAATACCATGACCTCTCGGTTGTAATTACATCATTCAACTAGAGTGAAGACCGCAACCTCATCGCTGGATTTACATCACATCACCGCTCTATGGAATAAATACCATGACCTCTCGGTTGTAATTAAATCATTCAATTAGAGAGATGACCGTAACCTCATCGTTGGATTTACATCACCTAAATCTATGGAATAAGTACCATGACCTTTCGGTTGGCATTACATTTCAACAAGAGAGAACACATGCAACCTCTTTGCCGGATTAACATCACCTTACTCTATGGAATGAATACCAGACCTCTCAGTTCTAATTACATCATTCAACTATAGTGAAGACCGCAACCTCATCGCTGGATTTACATTTGCTAAATCTATGGAATAAATACCATGACCTATCGGATGGATTACATCATTCAACTAGAGTGAACACATACAACCCCTTTGTTGGATTTACATCACCTAAATCTATGGAATGAAGACCACGACCTCTCGGTTGCAATTACATCATTCAACTATAGTTTACATCAAGACCGCCACGACCTCATCGACATCATTCAACTATATTTACATCACCATCACTCTCTATGGAATAAATACCATGACCTCTCGGTTGTAATTACATCATTCAACTAGAGTGAAGACCGCAACCTCATCGTTGGATTTACATCACCTGACTCTATGGAATAAATACCATGACCTTTGGATTGGCATTACATCATTCAACAACATGAACCTCTTTGTGATTAACATCACCTACTCTATGGAATGAATACCATGACCTCATTACATCAACTAAGTGAACACATGCAACCTCATCACTGATTAACATCACCTGACTCTATGGAATGAATACCAGGACCTCTCAGTTCTAATTACATCATTCAACTATAGTGAAGACCGCAACCTCATCGCTGGATGGATTTACATTACCTAAATCTATGGAATAAATACCATGACCTTTCGGATTGGATTACATCATTCAACTAGAGTGAACACATACAACCCCTTTGTTTGATTTAAATCACCTGACTCTATGGAATGAAGACCACGACCTCTCGTTTGCAATTACATCATTCAACTATAGTGAAGACCGCAACCTCATCGATGGATTTACATCACCTAACTCTATGGAATAAATACCATGACCTCTCAGTTGTAATTACATCATTCAACTAGAGTGAACACATACACCCCTTTTACATCACCTGATTTACATCACCTTGACTCATCATTGGAATGAATACCATGACATCACCACTCTCGGTTGAATAATTATGATCTCGGTTCAATTACATCATAGTGAAGACCGCAACCTCATCGATGGATTTACATCACCTGACTCTATGGAATAAATACCATGACCTCTCAGTTGTAATTACATCATTCAACTAGAGTGAAGACCGCAACCTCATCGCTGGATTTACATCACCTGACTCTATGGAATAAATACCATGACCTTTGGATTGGCATTACATCATTCAACAAGAGTGAACACATGCAACCTCTTTGCCGGATTAACATCACCTGACTCTATGGAATGAATACCAGGACCTCTCAGTTCTAATTACATCATTCAACTATAGTGAAGACCGCAACCTCATCGCTGGATTTACATTAGCTAAATCTATGGAATAAATACCATGACCTTTCGGATGGATTACATCATTCAACTAGAGTGAACACATACAACCCCTTTGTTTGATTTAAATCACCTGACTCTATGGAATGAAGACCACGACCTCTCGGTTGCAATTACATCATTCAACTATAGTGAAGACCGCAACCTCATCGATGGATTTACATCACCTGACTCTATGGAATAAATACCATGACCTCTCAATTGTAATTACATCATTCAACTAGAGTGAACACATACGCAACCTCTTTGCCGGATTTACATCACCTAACTCTATGGAATAAATACCATGACCTCTCGGTTGGCAATTACATCATTCAACTAGAGTGAACACATGCAACCTCATCGACTGGATTTACATCACCAACTACCTCATCGATTTACTCTATGGAATAAATACCATGACCTCTCGGTTGGATTACATCATTCAACTAGAGTGAACACATGCAACCTCTTTGCGGATTTACATCACCGACTCTATCTATGGAATAAATACCATGACCTCTCGGTTTGTAATTACATCATTCAACTAGAGTGAAACCGCATCGTCATGGATTTACATCACACGACTTACATCACCTATGGAATAAATACCATGACCTCTCGGTTGTAATTAAATCATTCAATTAGAGAGATGACCGTAACCTCATCGTTGGATTTACATCACCTAAATCTATGGAATAAGTACCATGACCTTTCCGTTGGCATTACATTATTCAACTAGAGTGAACACATGCAACCTCTTTGCCGGATTAACATCACCTTACTCTATGGAATGAATACCAGGACCTCTCAGTTCTAATTACATCATTCAACTATAGTGAAGACCGCAACCTCATCGCTGGATTTACATTTGCTAAATCTATGGAATAAATACCATGACCTTTCGGATGGATTACATCATTCAACTAGAGTGAACACATACAACCCCTTTGTTGAATTTAAATCACCTAACTCTATGGAATGAAGACCACGACCTCTCGGTTGCAATTACATCATTCAACTATAGTGAAGACCGCAACCTCATCGATGGATTTACATCACCTGACTCTATGGAATAAATACCATGACCTCTCAGTTGTAATTACATCATTCAACTAGAGTGAAGATCAACCTCATTTACATCACCTACTATGGAATAAATACCATGACCTCTCGGTTGTATTACATCATTCAACTAGAGAAGACCGCAACCTCATCGTTTATTTACATCACCTAACTCTATGGAATAAATACCATGACCTTTCGGTTGGCATTACATCATTCAACTAGAGTGAACACATGCAACCTCTTTGCCATCACATCGATTAACATCACCTCTCGGTTGGCAATTACATCATTCAACTAGACCGCAACCTCTCGCCGGAACATCACCTGACTCTATGGAATAAATACCATGACCTCTCGGTTGTAATTACATCATTCAACTAGAGTGAAGACCGCAACCTCATCGCTGGATTTACATCACCTAAATCTATGGAATAAATACCATGACCTTCGGTTGTAATTACATCATTCAACTAGAGTGAACACATAAACCTCTTTGTTGGATTTACATCACCTAACTCTATGGAATGAATACCATGACCTCTCGGTTGGCATTACATTATTCAACTAGAGTGAACACATGCAACCTCATTGCGCGGATTTACATCACCTTACTATGGAATAAATACCATGACCTCTCGGTTGTAATTACATCATTCAACTAGAGTGAAGACCGCAACCTCATCGCTGGATTTACATCACCCGACTCTATGGAATAAATACCATGACCTCTCGGTTGTAATTAAATCATTCAATTCAAGAGAAGACCGTAACCTCATCGTTGGATTTACATCACCTAAATCTATGGAATAAGTACCATGACCTTTCGGTTGGCATTACATTATTCAACTAGAGTGAACACATGCAACATCTCTTTGCCTCTATGATTAACATCACCTCTCGACTCTATGGAATGAATACCAACCATGCAACCTCTTTGCCGGATTAACATCATCTCTCTATGGAATGAATACCATGACCTCTCTTCTAATTACATCATTCAACTAGAGTAAGACCGCAACCTCATCGCATTGGATTTACATTACTAAATCTATGGAATAAATACCATGACCTTTCGGATTGTAATTACATCATTCAACTAGAGTGAACACATACAACCCCTTTGTTTGATTTACATCACACTCTATGGAATGAAGACCACGACCTCTCGGTTGCAATTACATCATTCAACTATAGTGAAGACCGCAACCTCATCGATGGATTTACATCACCTGACTCTATGGAATAAATACCATGACCTCTCAGTTCTAATTACATCATTCAACTAGAGTGAAGACCGCAACCTCATCGCTGGATTTACATCACCGACTCTATGAATCCATACCTGGAATAAATACCATGACCTCTCGGATTGTAATTACCTCTCGGTTGTAATTACATTCAATTAGAGAGAGAACCGTAACCTCATCGTTGGATTTACATCACCTAAATCTATGGAATAAGTACCATGACCTTTCGGTTGGCATTACATTATTCAACTAGAGTGAACACATGCAACCTCTTTGCCGGATTAACATCACCTTACTCTATGGAATGAATACCAGGACCTCTCAGTTCTAATTACATCATTCAACTAGAGTGAAGACCGCAACCTCATCGCTGGATTTACATTACCTAAATCTATGGAATAAATACCATGACCTCTCGATTGTAATTAAATCATTCAACTCGGATTTACATTACATCATTCAATAAGACCATGACCTTTCCGAACACATTACATTATTCAACTAGAGTGAACACATGCAACCTTTGGATTTACATCACCTGACTCTATGGAATGAATACCATGACCTCTCGGTTGCAATTACATCATTCAACTAGAGTGAAGACCGCAACCTCATCGCGGGATTTACATCACCTTACTCTATGGAATAAATACCATGACCTCTCAGTTGTAATTACATCATTCAACTAGAGTAAAGACCGCAACCTCGTCGCTGGATTTACATCACCTGACTCTATGGAATAAATACCATGACCTCTCGGTTGTAATTACATCATTCAACTAGAGTGAACACCGCAACCTCATCGTTGGATTTACATCACCTAACTCTATGGAATAAATACCATGACCTCTCGGTTGGCTAATACATCATTCAACTAGAGTGAACACATGCAACCTCATCGCTTGGATTTACATCACATCTAACTCTATGGAATAAATACCATGACCTCTCGATTGTAATTACATCATTCAACTAGAGTGAAGACATGCAACCTCATCGTCATTTGGATTTACATCACCACTTACTCTATGGAATGAATACCATGACCTCTCGATTGTAATTAAATCATTCAACTATAGAGAGATGACCGCAACCTCATCGTTGGATTTACATCACCTAAATCTATGGAATAAGTACCATGACCTTTCGGTTGGCATTACATTATTCAACTAGAGTGAACACATGCAACCTCTTTGTTGCCGGATTTAACATCACCTCGACTCTATGGAATGAATACCATGACCTCTCGGTTGTAATTACATCATTCAACTAGAGTGAAGACCGCAACCACCATCGGAATTTTACATCACCCGCAACCTCATCGACATCACACGACTATGGAATAAATACCATGACCTCTCGATTGTAATTAAATCATTCAATAAGAGAGATGACGGTAACCTCATCGTTGGATTTACATCACCTAAATCTATGGAATAAGTACCATGACCTTTCGGTTGGCTTTACATTATTCAACTAGAGTGAACACATGCAACCTCTTTGCCGGATTAACATCACCTGACTCTATGGAATGAATACCAGGACCTCTCAGTTCTAATTACATCATTCAACTAGAGTGAAGACCGCAACCTCATCGCGGGATTTACATCACCTTACTCTATGGAATAAATACCATGACCTCTCGATTGTAATTACATCATTCAACTAGAGTGAAGACCGCAACCTCATCGCTGGATTTACATCACCTAAATCTATGGAATAAATACCATGACCTTTCGGATGGATTACATCATTCAACTAGAGTGAACACATACAACCTCTTTGTTTGATTTAAATCACCTGACTCTATGGAATGAAGACCACGACCTCTCGGTTGCAATTACATCATTCAACTATAGTGAAGACCGCAACCTCATCGATGGATTTACATCACCTGACTCTATGGAATAAATACCATGACCTCTCGGTTGTAATTACATCATTCAACTAGAGTGAAGACCGCAACCTCATCGATGGATTTACATCACCTGACTCTATGGAATAAATACCATGACCTCTCGGTTGGCAATTACATCATTCAACTAGAGTGAACAATTTACATCACCTAACTCTATGGAATAAATACCATGACCTCTCGATTGTAATTACATCATTCAACTAGAGTGAAGACCGCAACCTCATCGCTGGATTTACATCACCTGACTCTATGGAATAAATACCATGACCTCTCGGTTGTAATTAAATCATTCAATTAGAGAGATGACCGTAACCTCATCGTTGGATTTACATCACCTAAATCTATGGAATAAATACCATGACCTTTCGGTTGGCATTACATCATTCAACTAGAGTGAACACATGCAACCTCTTTCACTCTCTATGGATTAACATCACCTTACTCTATGGAATGAATACCATTTACACCTCTCGACTTGGAATAATTACATCATCATTCAACTAGAGTGAAGACCGCAACCTCATCGCTGGATTTACATCACTAAATCTATGGAATAAATACCATGACCTTTCGGATGGATTACATCATTCAACTAGAGTGAACACATACAACCCCTTTGTTTGATTTACATCACACCTCACGACTTATGGAATGAAGACCACGACCTCTCGGTTGCAATTACATCATTCAACTATAGTGAAGACCGCAACCTCATCGATGGATTTACATCACCTAAATCGACTCTATGGAATAAATACCATGACCTCTCGGTTGTAATTACATCATTCAACTAGAGTGAACACATGCAACCTCATCGCTTGGATTTACATCACCTACTCTATGGAATAAGTACCATGACCTCTCGGTTGGCATTACATCATTCAACTAGAGTGAACACATGCAACCTCTTTGCATTGATTTACATCACCTTCTATGGAATGAATACCATGACCTCTCGGTTTTACAATTACATCTCGTTCTATTCATCATTCAACTAGAGTAAAGACCGCAACCTCATCGCTGGATTTTACATCACCTGACTCTATGGAATAAATACCATGACCTCTCGGTTGTAATTAAATCATTCAATAAGAGAGATGACCGTAACCTCATCGTTGGATTTACATCACCTAAATCTATGGAATAAGTACCATGACCTTTCGGTTGGCATTACATTATTCAACTAGAGTGAACACATGCAACCTCTTTGCCGGATTAACATCACCTTACTCTATGGAATGAATACCAGGACCTCTCAGTTCTAATTACATCATTCAACTAGAGTGAAGACCGCAACCTCATCGCTGGATTTACATCACCTGACTCTATGGAATAAATACCATGACCTCTCGGATTGATTACATCATTCAACTAGAGTGAACATGACCGTAACCTCTTTGTTGGATTTACATCACCTAAATCTATGGAATGAAGACCATGACCTCTCGGTTGCAATTACATCATTCAACTATAGTGAAGACCTCTGCAACATCATTCAACTAGTGAGTGAAGACCGCAACCTCATCGATTGGATTTACATCACCTGACTCTATGGAATAAATACCATGACCTCTCGGTTGTAATTACATCATTCAACTAGAGTGAAGACATACAACCTCATCGGGATTTACATCACTCTATGGAATAAATACCATGACCTCTCGGTTGTAATTACATCATTCAACTAGAGTGAAGACCGCAACCTCATCGCTGGATTTACATCACCTACTCTATGGAATAAATACCATGACCTTTCGGTTGGCATTACATCATTCAACTAGAGTGAACACATGCAACCTCTTTGCTGGATTTACATCACACCGACTCTATGGAATGAATACCATGACCTCTCGGTTGTAATTACATCATTCAACTATAGTGAAGACCGCAACCTCATCGTTGGATTTACATCACCTAAATCTATGGAATAAATACCATGACCTCTCGGTTGGCATTACATCATTCAACTAGAGTGAACACATACAAAGTACCATGACCTCACACGACCTCATCGTTTGCCGGATTTACATCATGGAATCTAAATAATACCATGACCTTTCGGTTGGCATTACATTATTCAACTAGAGTGAACACATACAACCTCTTTCTGGATTAACATCACCTTACTCTATGGAATGAATACCATGACCTCTCGGTTCTAATTACATCATTCAACTAGAGTGAAGACCGCAACCTCATCGCTGGATTTACATTTGCTAAATCTATGGAATAAATACCATGACCTTTCGGATTGGATTACATCATTCATTCAACTAGAGTGACATACAACCCCTTTGTTGGATTTACATCACCTCTATGGAATGAATACCACGACCTCTCGGTTGCAATTACATCATTCAACTATAGTGAAGACCGCAACCTCATCGATGGATTTACATCACCTGACTCTATGGAATAAATACCATGACCTCTCGGTTGTAATTAATCATTCAACTAAGAGAGAAGACCGCCTCATCGTTGGATTTACATCACCTCTATGGAATAAATACCATGACCTTCGGTTGGATTTACATCACCTAAATTCATCATTGGATTTACATCACCTAAATGGAATAAGTACCATGACCTTTCGGATTGGCATTACATTATTCAACTAGAGTGAACACATGCAACCTCTTTGCCGGATTAACATCACCTCACTCTATGGAATGAATACCAGGACCTCTCAGTTCTAATTACATCATTCAACTATAGTGAAGACCGCAACCTCATCGCTGGATTTACATTACCTAAATCTATGGAATAAATACCATGACCTTTCGGATGGATTACATCATTCAACTAGAGTGAACACCAACCCCTTTGTTTGATTTACATCACCCGACTCTATGGAATGAAGACCACGACCTCTCGTTGCAATTACATCATTCAACTATAGTGAAGACCGCAACCTCATCGATGGATTTACATCACCTAACTCTATGGAATAAATACCATGACCTCTCAGTTGTAATTACATCATTCAACTAGAGTGAACACAGCAACCTCTTTGCGCCTGATTTACATCACCTTACTCTATGGAATAAATACCATGACCTCTCGGTTGTTGTAATTACATCATTCAACTAGAGTGAAGACCGCAAACCTCATCGTTGGATTTACATCACCTAAACTCTATGGAATAAATACCATGACCTCTCGGTTGTAATTACATCATTCAACTAGAGTGAAGACCGCAACCTCATCGCTTGGATTTACATCACCTCACTCTATGGAATAAATACCATGACCTCTCGGTTGTAATTACATCATTCAACTAGAGAGATGAACACATGTAAACCTCATCTTGCCGGATTTACATCACCTAAATCTATGGAATAAATACCATGACCTTTCGGGCATTACATTATTCAACTAGAGTGAACACATGCAACCTCTTTCATTAACATCACCTGACTCTATGGAATGAATACCATGACCTCTCGATTGTAATTACATCATTCAACTAATAAATACCATGACCTCTCGATTGTAATTAAATCATTCAACTAGAGAGATGAACCTCATCGTTGGATTTACATCAC
The DNA here is from genome assembly GCA_034509755.1 of Anisodus tanguticus. Lineage (NCBI taxonomy): Eukaryota > Viridiplantae > Streptophyta > Magnoliopsida > Solanales > Solanaceae > Anisodus > Anisodus tanguticus. Next base: position 27,138,903 of record CM067540.1, read on the forward strand.
CTAAATCTATGGAATAAATACCATGACCTTTCGGTTGGCATTACATCATTCAACTAGAGTGAACACATACAACCTCTTTGTTGGATTTACATCACCTAACTCTATGGAATGAATACCATGACCTCTCGGTTGGCATTACATCATTCAACTAGAGTGAAGACATGCAACCTCATCATTGCTTGGATTTATCATCACTCTATGGAATGAATACCATGACCTCTCGATTGTAATTACATCATTCAACTAGAGTGAAGACCGCAATCGCTCGGATTTACATCACCGACTCTATGGAATAAATACCATGACCTCGATGTAATTAAATCATTCAATCAATAGAGAGATGACCGTAACCTCATCGTTGGATTTTTACATCACCTAAATCTATGGAATAAGTACCATGACCTTTCGGTTGGCATTACATTATTCAACTAGAGTGAACACATGCAACCTCTTTGCCGGATTAACATCACCTGACTCTATGGAATGAATACCAGGACCTCTCAGTTCTAATTACATCATTCAACTAGAGTGAAGACCGCAACCTCATCGCTGGATTTACATCACCTAAATCTATGGAATAAATACCATGACCTCTCGATGTAATTACATCATTCAACTAGAGAGAACACATAACCCCCTTTGTTTGGATTTACATCACCTAAATCTATGGAATGAAGACCATGACCTTCGGTTGGCAATTACATCATTCAACTATAGTGAACACATGCAACCTCATCCTCATGCTTGATTTACATCACCTCTATGGAATAAATACCATGACCTCTCGGTTCTAATTACATCATTCAACTAGAGTGAAAGACCGCAACCTCATCGAATAAATACCATGACCTCTCGGATTTTACATCATTCACTAGAGTGAACCGCAACGACTCATCGCTGGATTTACATCACACTCTACTCTATGGATAAATACCATGACCTCTCGATTGTAATTAAATCATTCAATTAGAGAGATGACCGTAACCTCATCGTTGGATTTACATCACCTAAATCTATGGAATAAGTACCATGACCTTTCGGTTGGCATTACATTATTCAACTAGAGTGAACACATGCAACCTCTTTGCCGGATTAACATCACTCTATGGAATGAATACCAGGACCTCTCAGTTCTAATTACATCATTCAACTAGAGTGAAGACCGCAACCTCATCGCTGGATTTACATCACCTTACTCTATGGAATAAATACCATGACCTCTCAGTTGTAATTACATCATTCAACTAGAGTGAAGACCGCAACCTCATCGTTGGATTTACATCACCTAAATCTATGGAATAAATACCATGACCTTTCGGATGGATTACATCATTCAACTAGAGTGAACACATACAACCCCTTTGTTGGATTTACATCACCTAACTCTATGGAATGAATACCACTCTATGACCTCCAGACCTCTCGCTTACATCATTCAACTATAGTGAAGACCGCAACCTCATCGATGGATTTACATCACCTACTCTATGGAATAAATACCATGACCTCTCGATTGTAATTACATCATTCAACTAGAGTGATGACCGTAACCTCATCGTTGATTTACATCACCTAACCTATGGAATAATACCATGACCTTTCGGTTCTAATAAGTACTCGGTTGGCATTACATCATTCAACTAGAGTGAACACATACAACCTCTTTGCCGGATTTACATCACCTGACTCTATGGAATAAATACCATGACCTCTCAGTTGTAATTACATCATTCAACTAGAGTAAAGACCGCAACATCATCGCTGGATTTACATCACCTGACTCTATGGAATAAATACCATGACCTCTCGGTTGTAATTAAATCATTCAATTAGAGAGATGACCGTAACCTCATCGTTGGATTTACATCACCTAAATCTATGGAATAAGTACCATGACCTTTCGGTTGGCATTACATTATTCAACTAGAGTGAACACATGCAACCTCTTTGCCGGATTAACATCACCTGACTCTATGGAATGAATACCAGGACCTCTCAGTTCTAATTACATCATTCAACTAGAGTGAAGACCGCAACCTCATCGCTGGATTTACATTTGCTAAATCTATGGAATAAATACCATGACCTCTCGGATTGTAATTACATCATTCAACTAGAGTGAACACATACAACCTCATTGTTGGATTTACATCACCTAAATCTATGGAATAAGACCATGACCTCTCGGTTGGCATTACATCATTCAACTATAGTGAACACATGCAACCTCATCGATGGATTTACATCACCTCACTCTATGGAATAAATACCATGACCTCTCGATTCTAATTACATCATTCAACTAGAGTGAAGACCTCATCGCTTGCATCACCTCATCGCCTCGGATTTAACATCACCGACCTCTATGGATAACATCACCACTCTGAATATAAATACCATGACCTCTCGATTGTAATTAAATTAAATTCAATTAGAGAGAGAGATGACGAACCAAACCTCATCGTTGGATTTACATCACCTAAATCTATGGAATAAGTACCATGACCTTTCGGTTGGCATTACATTATTCAACTAGAGTGAACACATGCACCTCTTTGCCGGATTAACATCACCTCGACTCTATGGAATGAATACCAGGACCTCTCAGTTCTAATTACATCATTCAACTAGAGTGAAGACCGCAACCTCATCGCTGGATTTACATCACCTTACTCTATGGAATAAATACCATGACCTCTCGGTTGTAATTAATCATTCAATTAGAGAGATGAACACATACACCTCATTGTTGGATTTACATCACCTTCTATGGATTTAATCACCTACCATGAATAAATACCTGACCTCTCGGTTGGCATTACATTATTCAACTAGAGTGAACACATGCAACCAACCTCTTTGCGGATTTACATCACCTGACTCTGGAATAAATACCATGACCTCTCGGTTGTAATTACATCATTCAACTAGAGTGAAGACCGCAACCTCATCGATGGATTTACATCACCTTACTCTATGGAATAAATACCATGACCTCTCGGTTGTAATTACATCATTCAACTAGAGAGATGACCGTAACCTCATCGTTGGATTTACATCACCTAAACTCTATGGATGGAATAACACCATGACCTTTCGGTTGGCATTACATTTCAACAAGAGTGAACACATGCAACCTCTTTGCCGGATTAACATCACCTCTCTCTATGGAATGAATACCATGACCTCTCGGTTCTAATTACATCATTCAACTAGAGAGATGAAGACCGCAACCTCATCGCTGGATTTACATCACCTAAATCTATGGAATAAATACCATGACCTCTCGGTTGTATTACATCATTCAACTAGAGAGAACACATACGTGAACATCACCTAAATCTATGGAATAAACCTCTCTTTGGATTACATTATTTCAACTATTGAACATCCTTTGTTTGGATTAACATCACTCTCTATGGAATGAATACCAGGACCTCTCAGTTCTAATTACATCATTCAACTAGAGTGAAGACCGCAACCTCATCGCTGGATTTACATCACCTGACTCTATGGAATAAATACCATGACCTCTCGATTGTAATTAAATCATTCAATAAGAGAGATGACCGTAACCTCATCGTTGGATTTACATCACCTAAATCTATGGAATAAGTACCATGACCTTTCGGTTGGCATTACATTATTCAACTAGAGTGAACACATGCAACCTCTTTGCCGGATTAACATCACCTGACTCTATGGAATGAATACCAGGACCTCTCAGTTCTAATTACATCATTCAACTAGAGTGAAGACCGCAACCTCATCGCTGGATTTACATCACCTTACTCTATGGAATAAATACCATGACCTCTCGGTTGTAATTAAATCATTCAATTAGAGAGATGACCGTAACCTCATCGTTGGATTTACATCACCTAAATCTATGGAATAAGTACCATGACCTTTCGGTTGGCATTACATTATTCAACTAGAGTGAACACATGCAACCTCTTTGCCGGATTAACATCACCTGACTCTATGGAATGAATACCAGGACCTCTCAGTTCTAATTACATCATTCAACTAGAGTGAAGACCGCAACCTCATCGCTGGATTTACATCTATTACATCATTCAACTACCTAAATCTCGTGGAATAAATACCATGACCTCTCGGATTGGATTACATCATTCAATAATAGTGACCTCACATATTTACATCATTCAAATCTATGGAATAATACCATGACCTTTCCGTTCAACTAGAGTGAACACATTTTACATCACCTGACTCTATGGAATGAAGACCATGACCTCTCGGTTGTAATTACATCATTCAACTATAGTGAAGACCGCAACCTCATCGATGGATTTACATCACCTGACTCTATGGAATAAATACCATGACCTCTCAGTTGTAATTACATCATTCAACTAGAGTGAAGACCGCAACCTCATCGCTGGATTTACATCACCTGACTCTATGGAATAAATACCATGACCTTTGGATTGGCATTACATCATTCAACTAGAGTGAACACATGGAAACCTCATTTCAACTAGAGTGAAGAACCTTAACATTTACATCACCTGACTCTATGGAATGAATACCACCATGACCTCTCGATTGTAATTACATCATTCAACTATAGTGAAGACCGCAACCTCATCGCTGGATTTACATCACCTAAATCTATGGAATAAATACCATGACCTTTCCGTTGGCATTACATTATTCAACTAGAGTGAACACAGGCACAACCCCTTTGTTTGATTTACATCACCTGACTCTATGGAATGAATACCACGACCTCTCGTTGCAATTACATCATTCAACTATAGTGAAGACCGCAACCTCATCGATTTTACATCACTAATTACACCATCAACTCGAGGATTTACATCATTCAACTAGAGTGAAGACCGCAACCTCATCGCTGGATTTACATCACCTGACTCTATGGAATAAATACCATGACCTCTCGATTGTAATTAAATCATTCAATAAGAGAGATGACCGTAACCTCATCGTTGGATTTACATCACCTAAATCTATGGAATAAGTACCATGACCTTTCGGTTGGCATTACATTATTCAACTAGAGTGAACACATGCAACCTCTTTGCCGGATTAACATCACCTGACTCTATGGAATGAATACCAGGACCTCTCAGTTCTAATTACATCATTCAACTAGAGTGAAGACCGCAACCTCATCGCTGGATTTACATCACCTTACTCTATGGAATAAATACCATGACCTCTCGGTTGTAATTAAATCATTCAATTAGAGAGATGACGTAACCTCATCGTTGGATTTACATCACCTAAATCTATGGAATAAGTACCATGACCTTTCCGTTGGCATTACATTATTCAACTAGAGTGAACACATGCAACCTCTTTGCCGGATTAACATCACCTTACTCTATGGAATGAATACCAGGACCTCTCAGTTCTAATTACATCATTCAACTAGAGTGAAGACCGCAACCTCATCGCTGGATTTACATTTACATCACTTACTCTATGGAATAAATACCATGACCTCTCGGATGTAATTAAATCATTCAATAAGAGTGAACACATAAACCTCTTCGTTGGATTTACATCACCTAAATCTATGGAATAAATACCATGACCTTTCGGTTGAACATCATTCAACTAGAGTGAACATGAACCTCTTTGTTGATTTACATCACCTGACTCTATGGAATAAGACCATGACCTCTCGGTTGTAATTACATCATTCAACTAGAGTGAACACCGCAACCTCATCGATGGATTACATCATTCACATCACCTCGACATCACCTAATGGAATAAATACCATGACCTCTCGGTTGTAATTACATCATTCACTAGAGTGAAGACATACAACCTCATCGCCGGATTTACATCACCTGACTCTATGGAATAAATACCATGACCTCTCGATTGTAATTACATCATTCAACTAGAGTGAAGACCGCAACCTCATCGCTGGATTTACATCACCTGACTCTATGGAATAAATACCATGACCTCTCGGTTGTAATTAAATCATTCAATTAGAGAGATGACCGTAACCTCATCGCTGGATTTACATCACCTAAATCTATGGAATAAGTACCATGACCTTTCGGTTGGCATTACATTATTCAACTAGAGTGAACACATGCAACCTCTTTGCCGGATTAACATCACCTGACTCTATGGAATGAATACCATGACCTCTCAGTTCTAATTACATCATTCAACTATAGTGAAGACCGCAACCTCATCGCATTCAACTAGGATTTACATCGTTGGATTTACATTTGCTAAATCTATGGAATAAATACCATGACCTATCGGATGGATTACATCATTCAACTAGAGTGAACACATACAACCCCTTTGTTGGATTTACATCACCTGAGTCTATGGAATGAAGACCACGACCTCTCGGTTGCAATTACATCATTCAACTATAGTGAAGACCGCAACCTCATCGATGGATTTACATCACCTGACTCTATGGAATAAATACCATGACCTCTCGGTTGTAATTAATCATTCAACTAGAGTGAAGACCGCAACCTCATCGCTGGATTTACATCACCTGACTCTATGGAATAAATACCATGACCTTTCGATTGGCATTACATCATTCAACAAGAGTGAACACATGCAACCTCTTTGCCGGATTAACATCACCTGACTCTATGGAATGAATACCATGACCTCTCAGTTCTAATTACATCATTCAACTATAGTGAAGACCGCAACCTCATCGATGGATTTACATCACCTGACTCTATGAAATAAATACCATGACCTCTCGGATGGATTACATCATTCAACTAGAGATGAAATACCATGACAACCTCATCGTTCAATTTACATCACCTATAAATACCATGACCTTTCGGTTGGCATTACATTATTCAACTAGAGTGAACACATACAACCTCTTTGTTTGATTTAAATTCATCACCTTACTCTATGGAATGAATACCATGACCTCTCGTTTGCAATTACATCATTCAACTATAGTGAAGACCGCAACCTCATCGATGGATTTACATCACCCGACTCTATGGAATAAATACCATGACCTCTCGGTTGTAATTACATCATTCAACTAGAGTGAACACCGCAACCTCCTTCGTTGGATTTACATCACCTAACTCTATGGAATAAGACCATGACCTCTCGGTTGGCATTACATCATTCAACTAGAGTGAACACGCAACCTCTCGGTGGATTTACATCACCTGACTCTATGGAATAAATACCATGACCTCTCAGTTGTAATTACATCATTCAACTAGAGTGAAGACCGCAACCTCATCGCTGGATTTACATCACCTGACTCTATGGAATAAATACCATGACCTCTCTGGTTGTAATTAAATCATTCAATTAGAGAGATGACCGTAACCTCATCGTTGGATTTACATCACCTAAATCTATGGAATAAGTACCATGACCTTTCGGTTGGCATTACATTATTCAACTAGAGTGAACACATGCAACCTCTTTGCCGGATTAACATCACCTCACTCTATGGAATGAATACCAGGACCTCTCAGTTCTAATTACATCATTCAACTAGAGTGAAGACCGCAACCTCATCGCTGGATTTACATTTACATCTATGGAATAAATACCATGACCATCTCGGATGACTCTATGATTGACCTAATTAAATCATTCAACTAGAGTGAACACATACAACCCCTTTGTTGGATTTACATCACCTAAATATGGAATAAGAACCACGACCTCTCGGTTGCAATTACATTATAGCCACATATAATGAATCACATTGACCTCCTCGTGTTTTGGGATAAGATCCCAAGTGTCTTTGTGTAGTGAGCGCATCAAATTCCTCATGCATGGACGCATTCCAATTTGGGTCAAGCCTGGCTAATTGAGGGTTTTTAGGTAGAGCCGAGATAGCATGAGTTGATAGGTTAAATTGGACTTTCGGCTTGAAAATCCCATGTTAGGAATCAATTTCCATGCGATGTGTAAGAATAGGGGGTCGGACGGGTGACATTTGTGGAATTGGGCTAGGCCGCATCGGATCCGGGCTAGGCTACATCGGATCCGGGCTCGGAGGAGGGAGGTCGACCGGGGCGAGAGCGGTGGTCGGTGTGGATCGCCGACCGAAAGCCGGCAAGATAGGGGAAGGCGATGGAGAGTTGGGCATGTGTTGTGGTTGGGCCTGGAGGGAGGGAGAGGAGGAGGTCCGAGGCACGGAGTTAGGCCCGATGAACGCTTAGACTAGAAGAAGAGTCCACTGCAGCTCTGTGCAAGACATTTCCAATGAGAGGAGAAATGTCCGAATTGTCAAGGAAGCCATAGTCGGCGACTTGGAATTTTCGGATGTTTGTGAATGGGAAAATGTGCTCCTCAAATATGACATGGCGAGAGACTAGGATTTTATTTGTGGACAAATCATAGCATAAATATCCCATATGATTCGAAGGGAAACCCAAGAAAATTCAAGGAGTAGTCCTAGGTGCTAATTTGTGAGAAGCCGTGGAGGATAGATTCAGGTAGTATAGGCAACAAAAAATCTGAAGGTGACCATAGGAAGGGGATCCGACGGAAGAGAATTTCAGTTTGGAGTTTTGTTTTGAAGAGTACGCGTTGGTAATATATTAAGAATGTATGCTACCATGTTCAACATGTAGACCCAAAAGGAACGAGGAAGAGAAGCATGGAAGAGCATAGTACAGATCATATTGTTAATGGTGCAAATGATTCTTTTGGCTTTACCATTTTGAGGTGAGGTATGGGGGCAAGAGAATCGAAACAACATGCCATTGTCCGCACAAAATTTAAGAAAGGGGGAATTGTCGAACTCACGACCCTTGTCACATTGAAATGTTTTGATGTTCTTTTCAAACTGAGTTTTAACATATGCTCGAAATTCAAGAAAAGTGGACTAAACTTGGGACTTGTATTAGAGAGGATAAACCCAAAGAAAATGTGAGAAATCATCTAATAACACCAAATAATACTTATGACCCAGTTTGCTAGTAAAGGGAGATGTCCATAAATCTGCATGAATGATATCAAATGGAGAAAAAGTTACACTCAAAGATGAATTAAAATGAAGTCTAACATGCTTCCCTAAAGGACAAAAGTAGCAATCGTAGGAAATCCCCTTATTACATTGAACCAAATTTTGACTTCTAAGTAAATTAAAAACTGGTGCTCCCGGGTGCCCAAGTCTACTGTGCCAAGTTGATAGAAAGATTGCAGCTAGAGAGATTTGTGGATTGACACTTCTAGCGGAATTGGATGAGAAAGGATATAGATCCCCCCTACACTATTGCATCTCGTAAGAGTTGTCCCCGTGCGTAGGTCCTTCGCAAAAAAATCAAAAGGGTCAAACTCAATAGATATGAAATTGTCACTAACAAATTTCCTAACATAAATTAAGTTTTTAATGATGTTAGGAGTATATAGGATATTTTTTAGGGAAAGGGGGGGTGAGGTGGTGGAGTTTGAGTAGTGCCATAGCCTTGAATTGGAATGTGATTGCCATTTCCGACCAAAATAAATTGAGGATTGTTCAAATTAAATAGTTGAGGGACATTACCGGAGTTACGAGTGAGGTGCGATGTGGAACTCGTATTCATGTACCAAGCATCATCGGGCTACTATAGATTCATAGTATTGTAGGCCTGGCCCAATTCAGTAGGGGTCATACGGTTGTTGTTGTTGTTGCTGGGCGGGAGAGAAGTAGGCCTGATGTTGTTCGGCCATGTTACGTAGGCCTAGAGGAGGGTCAGCAAGCTCGGTACGCCGATGCTGACCAAAATTCTGGGCCGGAGTAGTTGGCTAAGGGCATGGGGGAGAGGCCCACTGTCCGGGAATCGGCCACTGCATTGGGCTGGCCCACTAAGAGGGGTATTGGGCTTGGGAGTTGGATTGGGTCTGCTGGGGCTGTTGATTCTGTCCACCAGAATTGGACTGTACTCCATGTCCTCTTCCTTTGCCGCCATGCCAGTTGTCGCGGCCTCGGCCCCGCCACCACCTCGGCCACCACGCTGATGTTGTTGGTCCGTCTGTTGCGGTTGTTCGGCGGGTGTAGTGGTATTTGTTGGTCCGTATGTTGCGGTTGTCAGACCAAAAGTATGCTCGTCTTTTTTAGCACGTCTAGTCTCTTCCAATAGCAATTGTGACCGAACCTTGTTGAAGCTAGGGAAGGGATCGGCTTGTTGAATCATCGTCGCAAGTGTGTCGTACTCACCCTTTGACAAACAATTAATATTTTCAAAACTATCTTCATTTCTGAAATAGGATTTCCAACATTAGATAATTGATCTGCAACTAATTTTAATTGTTTACAATAGTCGGACATATTAACAAAGTTCTCAAGACGGGTGTTATTAAATTGTTCCTTCGTATACATGGCACGTGTATGTTTTTTGTCTTGAAAGATTTCCTCTAGCCTTGTCCATAATTCGTGAGCTGAAGCACTTGTCTTCATAATAGTATGAAGTAAATCCTTGGATATAGTGCCATATATCCATTGTTTGACGATTGCGTTAAGTCTTTTTCACGTCGGGGTGTCGACGTTAGTTGGACGGGGGTGGTAGCATCGATGTGATCAAGAACGTTGTAGGCACAAGCATGTATTTGAAATCATTCAACCCACAATGAGTATTGTCCATCCTCTTGATCAAGAACCAAAGGGATAAAGTTCTTGATATTCGTCACGGCAAAGGCCGGATGAAAGGTGTTAGGAGAGGGAGGAGGATGTGTGACGTCGTGGGTGGAGGAGGAATATGTAGTAGTAGAAGCCATTGAGGGTGGCTGCCGGCTGTTCAAAAACGAAAGGAGGGAGCGCCGGGTCTAGGGAATTAGGGGAGAGAGGTAGTTTCCTAACGAGGTTGTGATACCATGTAGAATTGTGTAATTCTTCCCTATCTGGAGTATTCTCATTAATGCAATATATATATGTATTTATAAGCCTAAGTGTATGAGAATATCTAGTTTACATATACACCAAATAATATAATTACAGAATATACGAAGAATAAACATATTCTCTATCAAAAACTATATTATGTTTTTTACATGAACGAAGTACTGCACTCTGCCTGAATTGCCTGTTTACTTGGTTAAATTGGGGATGTTCATGCACCTTTAAGATTTATCATTGAAACTATGTTTAAACTTCACATTTGGAACCATTGCTTAAGCTTGCTAGATTTTCGGTCTGTAAGGGTCAGAATTATTTGGCATACGGTTACTGTCTAGTATTTAGTTTTTACTGCATCCACTTCGCTTCTTTTTTTTTCTTCATGAATTTTCTTGAAACGGTAACAATAAAAGGAGATAGTTTTACTTGATATATGTTCTCAATTGCAGGATTCAGCTTATTGAATTTATGGTTTCAGATTATTTGTTAACCTGGTCAAGCAAAGGAGATTTTGACATAAGTGAGCTTCTTTTAGTCACTTGGATACAATAACGCTTGAGATTTTGACATAAGTGAGCTTCTTTCAATGGAGTTTGGATGATAAGAGAAGACGACGAGAAATTAAAGGGTTTCGGGTCGGGTTAAACGGGTGGGTTGTAAAGGAATCGGGTATTTAAAATTGGGGTTGAGTCATTTGATTCTGAGCTTTACACGTGTCCTGTAAAAACTAAGGGCAAATCAGCGTAAAAGTATAATGGGAGGGGTATATTTGGGCCGGAAATATAACGGTAAATGTATATCTAAATCAAAAGTATACGAGAGGTATATTATTTTTCATAGTACAAGGGTATATTTGGCCCTTTGCCCGTGATTCTTTTAAGATCTCATACAACAATAACGACAGTTGCAGTCTCCAAGACAAGCTTAGGCATGTTTTTCTCGTACATGAGTTACAGCAGTTGCAATACCAAGTACAAATTAAGGCATCATTCTTCTGGAACTCTCATGCACACTTGTATATTCTAGTATCTGGATCAGTTTCGTCTGATCAATCTATCTACATGTATAGAGAGAGCGAGAGGTTGGGAGGGGGGGGGGGGGGGGGGGGGGGACAATTTGCTGAGGAAAGAGAAGCCATTCCCAAATTCACAATGACAAAAGGCACAAATTTTCTTGATCTAAAACACAGTCCAAAACATACTAGAAAAGCAGAATGCAAATCTAAAAAATGGCAATTCTATCAGCATACATTAATTTTGGCACAGGTCACAAACTTCACTTTTAGTTTGATAAGTTAAGCTACAAATTCTACACCTTTCATTCACCACTTCACTGATGCTGGTGCTCTTCAGTTTGCACAGTCTAAACTCTGGCCCTCTTGTTACTGCAACTAGGACACTTATACTGCTTGATGTGCTCAGCCTTTGCTGGCGTAATCTTCACACATTTTCCATGGAACCATTTCTCACACACATCACAGCAAATCCAGAATTCATCTTGGCCATAATTATCACCACAAGCTCCACAGAGGGTTGCCCCTTGTTCATCTTCTTCTTCCACCTCCTCTCCACTCTCATCCTCCTCCTTAGGTGGAGACATCTTAACTCCCTTGTGCTGGGGCTCTGACTGTCGAAACTGCAAAGCAACGACGGCACAGAAAACAATAAATAACATGAGACTACAAATAATCAGGATGCATACATCAGGTCAAGTAAATTTATAACCTTTCCGCTTGATTTACTTTTGCTGCTGTTATTGTGATCAGCATCCCTTGCCTGTTTTGCAGCTCCAGTCACAACCTCAAACACTGTAGGGAGATCATTTATCATCTGGAAAAGCCTCTTCCTGTATCCATGCATGATTTCCCCAAAATTTTCAGTATCTCCTCTTAAGTAACTTCAGACAAACATTTAAGCAATATAACCCATCCAAAGTGATCTAGCTAGGTGAAATTTACAAACACTCTATTAACATAAGCCAGATTCAAGAGTCAACAAGCTAAAATAACAATGTACAACAACTATCGAACCTTAGCAAGTTCTCCAGTAGAAAATCCAGCTTACAATCATTTGTTTGCATAGCTTACAAGGCAGAAGATTCAATGACTTACCCTTGGGAGTAGAGACAGATGGCAGTTCATGATCCAAATGCAGGAACAGAGGGACAAAAGAAACTGCTACACTAACAAGTATTGCACAAAGCGCCTAAGACAACATGTGACAGACATCACATCCAGCTGACGACACACTTAATTAAATGATGCAGCAGCCACTACCACTAGAAGAACCAATTTCCCAGTGAGGCCTTTGTCTAATAGCTGCCATAAAATAATCTCCTTTATTTTTAATAGGTATATCGTAAAGTAGCCTCTTCCCACGGAAGAAAAATAAAATGAGACAGTACTAGTTCTGGTAATCATAACCTATAGAGGTTCAATATCTTCACACATTGAAAATGATTATAACGAACCACCAACTTAGCAATAATTCACTTTACATCATACCTTGCTAATGAATATAGAATAGTACCAAATGAAGTTTGGTGGGCATTGGAGCATGGACCTCCCACTGATACCGAGCAACCAAACTGTTTACTGTTCTTGGTTCTACAATTCTATACCTTACATAGTGACCCTACTGACAGTGTAAGAAAGGTGACAGGTCAGTAAAGAAGAAAAAAAGGTTTTGAAGGAATTTGAGCTTGCTTAATCCTCAAGCCATTGAGAGATTAAATAGTTTGTACGCGTGCTTTGAAATAGGAATGATATATAATTACTGGAGTTGAATCTCAATTAGTTTCCTAATTGATTCAATATGAATGTAATATTACCTAAACTAATTCCTTAATTACAGAATATCTGCTCTTTACTTACAAATACTCTACAACTTCCTCTCAAGCAGGAGCATTCACATCATATTCTCCTACCATGTGGGGTATGTACTCGATCCCCGAACATCAAAGTGATTTTATATAGGAAAGAGAAAAAAGAAGTTAAGAAAAAGGCTCTTTCATCAAAGTAAAAGAACTTGAGCAACCAATCCAAAACCTCAAAGCTCAAGTAAAAGAACTTGAGCATCCAATCCAAAACCTCAAGTCCCCCGGGGTGGATAGGCTTGACCTTTAAAAATCCCCCTTTGGATATCCTTACATATTCGATATGGACACCCATTATACAATTCAACAAGGTCAACCGCTACATCATAGGTGGGTAAGACAAAGAAAAAAAGGGCAATGTGGTGATTCTTCATTAGAGTGAAAAGCAACATCTGGCATGGATAAAAAGAAAACTCCATTATATCATGGGGTTTCCTCCAATGTAGAACATCATCATTTATGCTCTATAATTAGTTTCAAGGAAAGAGGACTTTCAAACATGACTGTGAAACAGATTTTCCGTCGTTTAATCCTCATAAAAAAGGATTTCCCCCTTCACATAATAAAGAAAATGAAATAAAAGAATGACGAGAAAGTCCCCCCACCCCACACATACACACAACCCCTCCACGCGCTAGCTAATCAATCTTAACCTGTAATGAATCAAAATAAGACAACTTTTGGAACAAGTAGATGCTTTGACAGGTAAGGATAAGATGTTGGAAGCAAGAGTAGCATGCAGAAGAAGATCGAACACTATTCAGAAAGGAAGACGTTAGAAGAATTAGCACCACATCCCAACCAAAAGAAACAGAAATATTGGTAAAAGGCAATTCAAAAATAGACATTTCAAACGAAAGATTCTAAAAGGGAACAAAGCATGGCACATACAGTAGGCACAACATTGGCCGTAGTTTTCTGTAGAAGGTAGACAGATCTATTTTTTGGGACCGGTAGAAGGCAGACGTATCTTCAGAAAAAAGAATATTGCATATCCAAACAATGTAGAGACTATATAGTACAAGACAAGTAAGCCAAGGACAAGATGAAATCAAAAGGTAAAAGTAACAAAATGATATTACCTCTCGCTCTTTCCAAACCCAAACCGTGCACCAAAGTAGAATGCAACAGAAAGCAACCATGAATCACTGTGAACTGCAACAAGTGATAACCAGTCTTTCTCTTGCATTCCATCACGAGCAAAGTTTATACCTAGTGCTGGTTCAGGAAGTTCAGGAGGCACCTCCTCAACAGGGAGGTTTACTTCCCAGGTTTCATTAGGGAGGCCATAGAGACACAAGTTCTCCTTTTCTGCAGGTACACACATTGGCATATGTTGAAGAAGTCATAATCTCAAAAAGAATGACTGCTTAAGGAAGATACTCCGTCAGGGCCACAAACAAGAAGACAAAGCAAGAGTAATGTTGCGTTGATGGTAAGGCTGCATACAATAGACCCTTGTGGTCCGGCCCTTCCCGGACCATGCGCATAGCGGGAGCTTAGTGCACCGGGCTGCCCTTTTTTTTATATTCAGAACATCAAAATCAATACCCAAAAAAATCCCAAAGCAAAGATAGAAATAGTTCCTATAAGAGAACTTCGACAGTGTACCATAAGCTGGTGCACAGAACACCACTTATACCAGTAAACATTTAGAATGAAAGATCTCCAAACATTTCAATGTGTTGGTTGACCTGCATTGACAAAGCTCTCATTGCCTCTCACCCCTTCTGCCCCTCCCCCAGAAAAGATATGAAACAAAAGAATATGGATACACATAATTCATGAGAAAATTATGTCCAAGCTGAACACAAACTCCAGATACTAATAACAACACCAGATATGCAACAAAAGGAAAAACTATCGCAGAAACCATAAATTTTCTATTTATCACCGACAATCTATACCTTTCTAAGCTCATACTTATTACTAAAATTAGGATGAGATTGAACTTGCAACTTCTCATATAACAGTCGATAGAACGTGAACATTTGACATGCTCATACAAGATTAAAGTTAAATTAGTATGACTTAATAGAAAGCAAAGGTCATCTGCCTTTGCCATGCAACTAAAAGGAAGTCTCATGTGTCTTCTCCCTAAGAAATGATAAGCAATGAGCCAATCATCGAGACATCAAAGAAAAACTAGCTAGTATTGATGATTCTCCCTGAACTGAAGAAAATATCGAGTAAAGATGTCACTTTTTCAGGTCATCTTCTGGACATACTCAACACCATGTAAACATTGTCTGTTAGGTCCACAAAATTACTGATTTCAAAGGGCCCAGACCATTAACCACTAAAGAAAAAACTGATCTTGCTACTTCTGCATACTGAAAAATGACAAAAAGATGCACACCGTGAGAAAAGTTATAACCACGTGGATGAGGCTCCCGAACCGCCAATGACATTTTAATTCAACACACAGAGACACATAAAACATGCAATAGTTCACGTTTCTCTCAAATGTACACCAAAAACTGAGGAAAAGGAAACTCACCAGGATCACACTGCTGATAGAACTTCTCAACATCTACAATGACCCAGCGTTACAATTAGCAAAACCAACATAAATGAGACACAATAGAAAGCCAAAAAAAAAAAAAAGGCCGAACGCCCATATACATGCATGAAAAAAAACATGTGCCGAAAAATACCTCAGTTTTCTGAAAAGAAAAAAACTTATGCATAAATAGGCTTCGGAAAAAAAAAAGTACAAAGAAACAGGGTTCATAGTCAAACATTCTAATTTTGTCTCAATTCGGACATCCACCGTACAAAAAAGCAGTATAAAAGTAGAAATTATTTAAAGAAAATATGTGATAAAAGAATTATTGTTTGAGTCTGGAAACCTGTGGTAAGTGCTTTGATTAAAGCAGCTCTACGGCCTTTGAAATCGTTAAAAACTTCCTCTACGGTCCTAGGTATTGGATGTGGAATTCCTTCCATGTCATCCACTACAATTTCAATTCAATTCAAACAACCGAACAATGAAATTAGGGTTTTGTCCACAGCTAGGGTTTCTTCATTTTATTCCAAATTTAAATTGACTAATGCTTAAGAATATGACGTTAACAAAAAGGGGCCCAAATTGCAGAGATTAATACAATTAGAGAAAGCCAAGGAAATGGATTGAAGAAAGAAAGAGAGGAAACAGCGGAAAGACAAGAGGAAGGGTGGGTGGATATATTACTCCTACTCTTGCAGCAGATCTATATGTCCGGACAAATCTGGTGGGAAATTTATTTTATATTAATTACACGTGGATAAATACTATTAGTTACTGAAGACAGGAGCTTCAATTCTCTTTTTATTTTTCTAATGATCTTCGGTTTTGTGGGTTTTGATTTTGACATTCGTTGTTTTCAATAAAGGTATGGTTGTCTACCGAGTTGGGCTGAATCAGTTGAATCGGTATTCGCATCGGTCCATCTGCAAAGGGGCCTGGCTAAGGGTGTTAATGGTTATATGTCTGTTATTTTTATAAATTTGTACTATATCAATTTTTTGATTATTATATAATGAATAATCAAAGTTAGATTTTGGAAATTATCCCAATCGTCTCGATTTTTATTCGATTTTGATATGTTAGGTTAATTTTCAGTTAGGTTAATTTTTTAGTTTATAAACGTCATCTAACTACAATCAGAATCGATAAAATTTGATAGAATAAAATACCTGAAAGTTACAATAACATAAAATGAAAATATTTTTCCATTTACAATATCCTACGATATCAATTAACAGAATCAATATATTTTATTATGTTTATGAGAAAATGACCAAATGCCCCCTTCCCCCTCATATATAATCGGATTACAAACTACACATTTATTTTATACGGGAATCCTAATACCCTGAACATTTTTAAACAGAATTATATCTCCTTAAAAAATCACACCCAAATTTGTGTTATGTGGTGATATACACGCGCCCGCCATATGTATATTTCCTTTAAGAAAAGCTTTTTCTTTTTTTATTCTCATTTTTTTGCCTTCTTTCATTATTTTATTCTTTTTTTTAGTTTTTTCTTTTCTCTGGTTTCATCTCTATCTGGATTTTCATCTTTTTCCACTGCTGAGGAACTTAGCATTGAATTGATGGCTCTTGTCTTACCGCCATTTACAAGTTCCACTTTCCTTCTTCCATTTCACATTCTTGAAAATTTTCTTTAAACCCCTGTTTATAATGGTTGAATTGGGTATCGATTAATATTATTGTTAGTGACATGCAGTGAGTGTATGTATTCGTCTTCGCCGCCGATGAACCAATTTTCATTTTCGATCATACCGCCGTCGTGCTCCTCTGTACATCCTCTTCTACTGTTACTACCATCAAAAACCCCTCCACCACCCACCCCTATTTGTATCTCATCCCATGCTCCTTCCCTTCACCACCATCACCACCGTCGTTTTCTTCGTTGTTGTCACGATGATAGCTTCTTCAAAATCCGTTCTGCACTAATACTTTCTTCCTCCTTTACTGAACTTTCTTCCTCCTCTGTTTACTTCTTCGTCTCCGGTGGTCTGTCCAGAAAATATTCCGATCAGTGAAGAGGAAACCCATAAAAGAAGAAACTGTCTCAAAATAAAATTATCAACACATTAGAAGTAGGGGTGAGCGGGTCCGGATACCCTAACATTTTTGAACTATCCGGACTCTATCCGGTAAAAGATCGGTTCCTAAATTTACTATTCGGAACCTACCCGTAGCAATCATTATCCGGAATCTACCCGACCCGCAGGGTCGGGGTAGGTTCCCGGGTACCCTGTAAATATAAAAACACAAATTAAGCAACAGTTTTTTAGCCTATGAGAATCAAAAAGAGTTCTAAAATAATTTCATCCAGTAATTTTTTAGCCTGCAATCGAAGTTTTTAGTAACCTTATAAGAAGTTTTAGAAAACTTATTCATTGTAGAAAAGCTAATTCTGTAACCAAAACCTAAAATTGCAAGCCAAATTTGACACTCAATTAATTGAACGTGTTGATTTCAAAATAAATTTGGAAATATCTGAATTAAACTTATTTTCGTGTTCATAAACACTTCGATACAAAAGAAAAGCTTTATTATACTAGTAAATCCCTAAATTTCATCTTTACAGCTACAATAATATACACAAATTTTAAAAATAGATTTACATTTCAAATCAAAAAGTAATACAAATTGAAGATGAATATCGCCTGAAATAGAATAGAAGCATAGGATATTAAAAAGTAATTGAAGAATTAGATATGAACCCATATGCATTTTAAGAACGACGTGAACACAACCAATGGAGAGAAAGAGGCAAAGGTGAAGCTTCAATGACGACAACGATGAAAGTACCTGAGAGAAAGCTTCAACAACGGCGACGATGAAGCTCGGTGGTGTAGCTAAAACTCCATTGTTATTGAGAGAGTTTTGGGTGTTTCCTCTTAGGGCAGAAAGAGCATTCTAGAATAAAGGGGTGAAAAAGCTAAAATAGTTGCGTCTTGGGGTGGGGGAAAACAATGTGCAGGCGAGCAACAAACAATTTTGGAGAAAGTTAAAAGTGGTCCAAATGTTTCTAAAAAAAGTAAAAATATTTAATATTTTATAGGTTCCGGTATCGGTTACGGATCCGGTACCTTGTCTCTATTTGCGAATCGGAACCGGACCCGACATTGATCGGTTCCTAATTTTACTATCCGGACCCTACCCGTTATTATAATATATCTACCCGAACCTACCCATTAGTGTCGGTTCCGGTCGGTATCTGGGTACCCCGTACCCGTGCTCACCCTTAATTAGAAGTAATGCCACATTAAGAAAAGAATATTAAGATTATTTAGTTATATAATTTTCAATAAGAAAATGACATGTGTACAATTTTGTTAATGTAATTAACTTTGTTAGTCTCACTTTTGAAGAGAGTGAAATACACTCTTTTTGTCACATCGACACTTAGGGGTAAGTAATTTCATTTAAAAAATGTTCGGGGGAGTAATTGGACCCATGTATAGAATAGGAGTGTAATTGGTAATCCGCTTATATGTTAGAGGGCATTTGGCTATTTTCTCATACATAAGAAATGGGGAAACCTGCTAATATCATTATCAAATTGGATATATCATTGATATATCGACAAAGTTATTAAGGAAGATGAGATTTGCATAAGGTTTTCTTGAAATGATTTGAAGATTAATTGCTAATAACTAGTATTCTGTACTTTTGAATGGTAGAGTAAATGGATTTTTTTCACTCCAACATGGAGTGAAACAAGGAGATCCACTATCTCTAGCTTTATTTATCCTATCTGAGAAGTTATGTCTAGAGCCTTGAATGCACTATTTGATAATGACATTTTTATTAATTTTGATATGCCTAAGTGGAGATCAAATTTAAACCATTTAGCTTATGATGATGATATCATTATATTTGCATCTGCTAATGAGTCATATTTGTACATGATCATGGAAACTCTGCAGCAATATGAGATTCAATCAGGTCAGAGGGTGAACAAAGACAAGAGTACATACTATATGCATAAAATGTTCCAAACGTACTTGCACAACAAAGTGGAGTAACATACTAGTATGAGGAGGGATGAATTCCCATTTACATACTTAGGATGTCTTATCACTCACACAAGAAAGGAAAGAACCATCACAGTGAACTGCTTAAAAAGGTAAAGAATAAGTTGCAAGCTTGAAAAGGAAAATTGTTATCATATGAAAGCAAAGCTGGTCGATATCTAGTGTGTTACAAAGTATCCCCGTTCACATTTTGTCTGCAGTTGTTCGACCTAAATGTGTTATCAATGAGTTACATAAAATATTTGCAAAACTTTTATGGAATAATAAGGAGGAGGGGAGAAGTAGACAAGATCATCATGGAAGAACATTTGTTTACTAAATGAGGAAGAGAGTTGGAATTTAGATCCATATTTGATTTGTACAATGCTATGTTTGTAAAATTACGGTGAAAGTAGATTCGTACTCTTGTGACATGAAAAGGAGGGTCCCGGCTATGGAAAAGAATGTCTGAACACATGAGCTCTTTGGAGAGTGAAATGTGGTGGGAACCTAGGGGTGCTACTGCTATAAGAATTGGACCAATCTAGGTCCACTGCACTTATATGCTTATGAAGGAATACAAGTTAATGATTTAGTTGAAGACATTGAAGAGGTGATGAATGAAGAAGGATGGAACTTTACTATAATGCAACAATTACTATCTTAGTACATTGTAGATGAGATCAAATTAAAACTGACCAACTTTGAGAGATCTGATCAATATGATAAACCATGGTGGAAATTGACAAGTACTAGCAAGTTTACTATAGTAGTGCATATAGGTGGCCAGTGGGCCGGGATCGGGTCAGTCGGGTCGGGATCGGGTCAGAGCGGGACGGGGGGAGGGGCGGCATCGGATCAGATCGGGTTGGGTCAGGACCGGCGGGATCGGGACAGGCGGGATTCGCCGTCGTCCCGTCCCGTTTCTGATCCCGTCGAAATCGGGTCGGGGCGGGATCGGGCTCGTGCGGGATCGGGGAGGGGCGGGTTTTTTATTTTTTTTATTTTTTGGACTTAATTTAAAAAATAACATATATATTAAAAACTCAATAATTAAACAAGATAGTGTAATAAAAATATCTCAAGACTGTTTTTGTGCCTCTTATATTATTTAATAGACATATGATTTTTTTTATAATACAAATACAATTGTCAAAATTGCAACTTTGTGGTGTTGTTCAAAAGTTACAAATGACATAGTAAAATTGCAATTAAAAAAATTATATTTTGGAAAATACCTTTCTAATTTCTTGATAATTTCCTGTGGTTTTCGATTGGAATTGGTATTTGTTGGTCAAATTGCTCCACATCGCTTCCACCACCTTCGGATAAGATTTTATTGTAGTTTTCGTCTTCTTCTTCGTTGATCTCTGGTTGACCACACCTTCTCCGCTCCGCTCGTATCCAATCTCGGAATAATATTGCAATATTCAAGCTGTCTCCGGCTAATGAGTGTCTATGCTCTCCTATTTGATATATGCCGGCAGAAAAAGCACTTTCGGACGTCGTTGATGACGCTTGAATGTTCAAAACATCTCGGGCCAACATTGAAAGTGTCGAAAATGTCTTCTCATTCCCCCTCCAGTATTTCAACAAGTCTTCACGTCCTTCTTCATTGAGAACTGCTTGGTACGGTACAGAACCCTGTAAAACAAAAATATCAAACTCGCTAAGGTTAGTAGCGGTACGGCCGCACATTCTATTTCTAAGGCTTTCAATACTAGCCGCAGAAACAACATGTCTTTTGTGAGGTTGTGTTGAAGAAGAAGAAGATGGTATGGAAGCCGATAGGTTGCTAGCACTTTCTTGTTGGTAAAACCTATATACTTTTTTTGCATTCGTCTTCTACGCTAGACAACACTTCTTCTTTAGTTTGTTCAATAGGTGGTGGGTGATTTGAATTTTTGGGACTTGGAGGTGGTAGTACTGCTATACAATCGTAAATAGTTTCAATAAGTGATTTAGTACCGTCTATTTTAATAGTCGGATTTAATAAATCACCAATAATATAAATAGTGGGAATAGGAATAAAATATTTTTTTATTTTGATAAACATTTTTTAATAGCTGGTTTATCCATATATTCATTAAGCAGTAAAAATATTAGAGCTATATAAAACAACATAGTTGAAATAGTAGGATAATATATACCGAAAAATTCTTTTGTTGCTTGAAAAAATTTCTCTAAAAATACAATAAGTTCAGAAATTTTTCCCCAATCGCTATCTACAACCATATCAGTTGGATTTTGATTATGAGAGTTAAAAAATAAAGTTATAGGTTTTCTATAGTCATAAGCAACAAGTAGTTGCTCGTATAAAGAGTTCCACCTAGTGGATACTTCTTCTGAAATATTTCTATAAGGTAGTTGGCAATCGTGACAAGTTTTTTTATATTCTTTTCTTCGTTGTATTCTATTATTTTTAAAAATAAAGTTTATAGCAAATTGTATTTTACTAAGAATGTCTTCAAAAAGTGATAGGCCATCCTTTACAACTAAGTTATATATATGACACACACATTTTATATGAAAATTATCTCGAAAAAGATGGAGTAAAACTATTTTTTTAAAATTGTAATAGCATAATTGTTAGAAGAAGCATTATCTAATGTGCCTATCATCTATATATCTATACGCTAAGATACATTTTTGCATAGACCATTTATAATCTATCCAATGACAGGTTACAGTTAAATAATCATGGTCGTTAGTACTACGGCCTATATCGAAGTGATAGCCACTTTGCCATTAAAATGATATAATGAATAATGTAAATACTTGATATTCATATGCAAATTTAAATACATCTCTCTTAACAATTGATCTAGGAAAACCGTTAAAAATAGGATTATACATATCTCTAATGTAATGAATAAAACTGGGAGATGAAGGAAATAAAAAAGGCAACCCTCCACAACAACTAATTTTGCTATTGATTCCCTATCTCTATGTTTATTGTAATTAGGGCCTACAATTCCCCAAGTCGTAGGGTTAATTTGACCATGTACTTAGTCCGGGATAGTATGTGAACCTTATTCCGATGGAGCGGACGTTTGCGCACCCTGTTTTGAAGTCTCGTATTGGGGCATACCTAGCCGGATGAGCCCTTGCTACGTTTCTCATTAAACCCCCGTCCCACTTTGTGACCTTTTCCGCTTTTAAATTTTAAAACATCTTTACAAATTTTACATCTAGCTACTTGATTCTCTACGTCCCTATCAAAAAATGTCCATGCATCTGATTTTAATGGTCGTTTTATTGGACGTCGTCTCATACTAGGGGGAATAGGAGGCATTTCAGTTGAAGGTGCACTAGTGGGTGTGTTGTCATCTATATTAGTAGGTGTATCATCTAGATCATCGTCTAAATTAAAGTCTTCTTGAGTTCCGAGAAAATAGCTCCTCGTCTAAATCTAACGATATTGTAGGAAAATGTTCGATATCGGCAAAATCATCCCGTGTAGCAATAGGATTTTGTCTAGAAATAGGATGACTAGAAGAAGTACCCTTGCCCTTGTTGCCCCTACTAGAATAAGCCTGACACCTACCCGTAAGCATACGTTTAAATCTTTTCATTATAAATTCATAATCATACTAATAAATAATTAAAGTAAATGAAATTAAGTGCGCTAAATAAAATAAACAGACAATAATAATTTAATGAAGGAACGAATGTACCAAACGCCGACGTAACGTCGACGTGTAATCGAGAGGTTGAAAATTGAAACTTTTCTCGATGGAAGATCCTCAAACTAGTTGCCAACTTCACTCCCAAATGAATAAACAAAATTCAATATTTAGTAGATAATGTAGACTTGTAGAGAGATTAGAGAGATTGTAGGAAGATTTGTGAGAAAGATGAAGAGAAAATGAAGTATTTATAGTTGGGAAATTAGGTTAAGCTATAAATATAATAACTTATAGGTTAAAAATAAATATTAAGGGGGTAGGGGGGTTGGGGGAGGGGGGAGGCCAAAAATGGCATGTTGCACGAGCCAAAATGTAAAATGGTCATTGGTGCAACCGCTATTTGTGCAAAGGGGGTTTCGGGGCGGGATCGGGGGCGGGATGGGATCGGGACCGGGTTGGGCCTGGTGGGATTAGGGCAGGCCGAGATGAGACCATGTCCCGTCACGGTTTGAGTCCTAATATCACAATTTTTTTTAAAAAAAAAAGTCGGGTTCGGAGCGGGACCGGGGCAGTGTCGGGGCGGGACCAGTCCGACGTGGCCCACTGGCCACCATAGTAGTGCATGAAATATTTTGCAACAGAAAGTTGATGAGGCAATGCATTATAAGAATATTTGATTAAAGAAACTGCCTTTCAAAATATCCGTTTTCTTGTGGAAGTTATGAAAAATAAAATTTTCTATTCATAAAATGCTTAACATGATTGATTTTTTCGTAGTGTCAAGGTGTGGATGTTGCACAGTACCTCAACAAGGAACAATCTATATGTCACATGTGACTTTGCAACTAAGGCTTGAAAATATTTCTCAGAAGATGCAGTAGGTATGCAGAGACTGTTTGTGCAAGTACAACATGTTATCAAAAAATAGTGGGAGGTAAAAGGCAATGCTAAAATGAAATTCATATTTCAGGCAGTTCCTGCAATAGTATTGTGGCATATTTGGAGGAGGAAGAATACAGTTCTATATGGGGTAAATACTCTTATCGAAGTGTTATTTATGATACTAATAATATCTTGCATGTTTTGGTTTGATCCAAATATCCTTGGCTTACATGCATTCTGTTTTGTGGCCTCATCTTGTGCAAAATTTAGAGAAATATACGCCAAACATTGAATGCAAGTTGGTCTACTGGAATAGACCTCCAATAGGTTGGCATAAAATGCAACACTAATTGAGCATTCAGAGGGAATTCAGGTTCTAATGCAATGACATTTTGTATTAGGAATAAGGCATGTGTCTGGTATGTTCCAAAGGAATAATAGTACCAAATTGCACAAACCTTGTATCTGAAGTTGTATCTATAAAAGGACTAGATTTTTGTATGGTGAATCATCTGTTGCCGGTGATTATAGAAACAAGCTCACTCACAATGAAGAATATTTTAGGAGGTGATTTAGAGGTGCCATGGAGTATTATTATTGAAGTGAATGCAATCACAAGGTTGAGTGGAGATCACCAAGTCCAAATGATTCATGTGCTGAGGGAAGGAAACAACATGGTAGATTATTTCACTAACTTAGTTTTTGATTTTCCAGATTCAGCTTTTTACTTCACTGATTTTTAGGAGATACCTATGAAAGGAAGAAAGATTCTAAATTCTGACAAGAGTCTCACTCCATATATCAAATAAAAAATCATACAAATAAGGACTCAACTTGAGGAGCAGTTTCAACATAATTGATCACAGTAGCAATATTACCAACAATAGCAACAATTTGAAACAGCTTCAATGAACAAAAATTCAACTATTTTGATCCTGAAACTACTACAAGATCTAATATACATAAAGTTGTCATGTCACACCCCAACCTAGGTGAGGTGTGGCAGGCACACGACGCCATACTGGCCCGAGAGAACCACTCTGTAACTCATGACTGTTGGACGTAATCAGTACATAAGCCGATTTGGCCAAACTCATTCTTAATGTAAGTTATCATGGGCCGAGGAAGCCACTATAAGTAAGCACATTGGGCAATCCCAAGAAAACATAAACGAGGTCGGCAAGGCCATTGAAATATTGTACATACTGAATCTGTGTCTACAAACCTTCTAAGGATAACTGACATCAAACATGATCTGGAGAGGGCCCTGGCCTACCCATAAGTCTGTAATAAAATCTAATACGTGACCTCTAGACTCAGCTGCACTACGAAAGAGATAGAGTCATATCAATCCCTCGCTTAATACCAACCTCGTCTACTGAGAGGGCTCATCAAACTGATTGCCTGCATCTATAAGCATGAATACGAGCCCCAATGAGACATCGGTACAACAAAATGTACCAAGCATGTAAGGCCGAAAGCAATAAATATATATACTCTAAAGATGAAGAACATGAGTAAGTACAATTGAATCTTTACTTGAAGGATAAGAACAAGAGTGGACTTACCACAAACTCTAGCTTGGCTTACCAGATCGCTGTCGTTCGGACCATTTGGATCTTCTGTCTATCCATTGAGCTTACACTGTCATCATATTCCAAATTATCTCTACTGACTTCGACTACTGGTCCTTACTACATTGTTACCTATTATGCAGACTAAACATAAAATGACTCTTATTATAATTGAAATATTGAACACAATATTATGGCCTAAAGTGGGATCCGATGTGTAAGTGCGTAGCCCCGAAGGCAGGTGTGAATAGCTTCGAAGGCAGATGTATATAGCCTCAAATGCAATGCACATATCTGTATAGCCTTGAATACAAGAGTCTATCTCGTACACCTATGAGTTTCATAGTCCGTCCATAGGGCATATCATTTATGGACATTCAACATCATAACAATCATTCAACAACAAACAACAATCTGTAAGCTAGGTATTTGTACTTATAAACTATAACTCATCCATTATCTTATGTAATTTATGGCTATATTTGTACTCGTCCGACTACCTGAATATACTATTTTATCTATCTATATGCTTCTTATATTTTACTTTTCTTAAAGTTTAGGGAGCACCTCGTACAACTCGTATTCTATATTCTTTTAAGTGACTTATCACATCGTAGTTTGTACTCTACTTCCCTTAGCTTTAAGGAGTTCCTTAATCATCCTCGAATATATGGTTATCTCACTAGGCTATTACGGTCTGATTTTATAACTAGTACAACTTCACCTTCTTTTACTTATATTCCACTATTAGTTCATTAGCTCGTCCATTCATAATTCTCAAGCTACTAGAAAATCTAACTTACGGATAACTTACCAATATCTTGAAAGCGCTACTGGTTATAGAACTTATATAGGAGACTTACTCAAGATTAGTTTATGAATTCTTAGACAGCCTTAATATGCCAACAATGAACCTATGTGTGAACTAGCTCTCCCTTAGCTTTCTAATAAAGGGAATGTACTTACGGATTCATGCCGAAAAGAAATAAAGATAGCTCTTACATACCTTGAACCAATTCCCAATGATGATGATAAGATCTGCCTCTTCATAATCCATCTACAACAATAAACAGTTATAATATCAACAAAGAGGCTCATACAAACTAGCTACAAGCAACATGCTCGTTTCTACGGTACTTCGGACAACGTCTCCCCTGTATTCTTACCTCCTCCGAATAAAGAACAACATCCATAAAAACAAAAACATCATAAGCAACTTATTCTTCATGATTTCCAGCCATCAAACATTAAAGAATTACCCCCAAACAGTTTGTACTTTCAATAACATGAAACACAACATCTACATGCTAACTTGTAACTTCTTCATCTAACAACTTAGCCAACACTTGTATTAACTTAAGCATAACCAACAAGATGTTATACATACCTCATACAATAGAATCAACTTGAACCCCAAGCTCCACCTAGCTCACAACAATCCTCAACTTCATCTCCACACCACACAAGCCTCTTTTTGTAGTTTCCAATACTTTCAAGCTAAACTTGAGTTGATTTACTTTAGAATAAATCTTAGATCTTTGAGATGAGTTAGAAGACCTTTTAGGAAGTGAGAGAACTAGTTTTGGTAAAAATGGATGAGAAATGAAGCTTCCATCTAATTTGTAACAACTTAAGTTGGCCACCACATCGGACATGCGATACCATATGTGTCGTAGATAGCCATATGCGGCCGCATCTACTGGCGCATCTCCCACCAGAAAGTTTCCTTAGATTTTGCTTCACTCTGCACCCCAATCTGTAGGGTAGATCTCATCCGCGATGCGAAATGCTTAGCATATCGCACCAACTTTGTCGAACTTCATCGAGGAGTGTTTTCTATTAGCATATATTATAAAATATTCCCCATATATTTTATAATATTTAGTGATATATAATTATGGTAGATATATGATCCTTATTGTATTAGGATTCTATATTGTACACACTATATATATTTGTATTAATGAGAAAGACTCGTAAGAGAGATTAATACAATTCTACCCGGTATCAAGAGCCAACAATCCTTCCCGAAGAGAGCCTTGGAGTAACCGGTAAAGTTGCTTTGCCATATGACGGAGGTCATGGGTTCAAGCCGTGGAAACGAGTCTCTTGCGAAATATAAGGTAAGGTTGCGTACAATAGACCCTTGTGGTCCGGCCCTTCCCCGAATTTCGTGCATAGCGGGAGCTTAATGCACCGGGCTGCCCATTTCTGTCCTTTTTTCGGTGTTGAACCGACGATATCTTTGCCGATATAACTCGATATACACTGATATACAATTTCTCGGCACTCCAATTCTACTAACGACCCTATATACCCTTGGTATACTGCTGATATACAACCCCCTTTCCTTTCCTATCTCTCAAACAATTCGTATATCCCTCGTATATAGCCTATACACACCGATATACACTCTATATACAGGTGATATACCCTCTTTGCCATTATATACTACACGTATATAGCCTCTCTAAGCCCTTATACACCTCGTGTATGACTGTTTCTGCCTCATAAACGCTTCATATATGTCCAAACCTCCCCTCTTATTATTTTCTCTCTCTTTTATCCACTCTCCGGCAACCATCATGGCCGAGAACAACCACGGATATGGCAGTGTCCAGAGGCGCAGGGGTGGTAGAGGGGGTCGGGCTGGGAACTGGGCTTCCAGCATGGGCACATCAGCCTCAAGGCAAAGCCCGGCGGTGCGCGCCTCCGGTCACGGTCCGAAGTTGTGGCCTAGTTCTCCCCAGACCAGTTGATGGGCCACAACCATCCGACCCACCTTCCTGTAGCCCAGCAGTGGCCCAATAATCTGGGAGCACATCCGACGGGCCATAACAATCTGGCCCAATTTCCTGGGGCCCAATTCTCCACTTCAGGCCTTCCCCAATCCAATTTGGGCCAGGCTTTCGGCACATTGACTTCTCAGAAGCCCGATAATGCATGGTATATGGATACAGGTGCCACGTCTCACCTCACCAACAATTTTGGTAATCTTCCTCAAATGCAAAATTTAAATATTCCACAATCTATTCTGGTCGGAAACGGTCATCGCATACCAATTCAAGGTTTTGGCCACCACTAACCCCACCACCGCATCCCCACTTCTCCCTAAATAACGTCCTATATGCCCCAAATATTATCAATAACCTAATCTCCATTAGAAAATTTGCCACGGATAGTTCTGTGTCAATTAATTTTGACCCGTTTGGGTTTTCTATGACGGACCTACGTACCGGAAAAATCCTTACGAGATGCAATAGTGAGGGGGACCTTTATCCTTTCATATCCACGTCTCATACCAGTTTTACCCCTCCCACATCTCTAACTGCCCGAGTTTCTCCTCCCACCACTTTAGCAACAATCTCTCCGTCAACCTGGCACAATAGACTTGGACACCCAAGAGCTTCTGTTTTTAATTTTCTTTGAAACAATAATTTAATTCGTTGTACTACTGGAAAACTTGCCCAACAGTGTTTTCTTGCCCTTTAGGCAAACATGTCCGCCTTCCTTTTAAGTCTCTTTTAAGTGTTACATTTTCTCCGTTTGATATTGGTTGCAGATTTAGGGACATCTCCTGTTATTAGTTCAATGGGTTATAAATTTTATCTTGTGTTATTAGATGACTTTTCACATTATCTGGATTTACCCTCTAAAATTCAAGTCTGAAGTTTTTACCAAGTTTCTTAAGTTTCGTAACTTTATCAAAACACAATTTGAAAAATTCATCAAATCATTCCAATGTGATAACAGTCGTGAGTTTAATAATTCTGCGTTTCATAATTTTTGCACCAATAATGGCATGGTCTTCCATTTCTCCTGTCCGCACACCTCACCCCAAAACGGAAATGTCGAACGAATCATCCGTACTATCAATAACATGGTTCGTTCAATTCTTTTCCATGCCTCTCCCCCCATCGTTTTGGGTCTATGCAGTCAAAATGGTAGAATACATCCTTAATATTTTACCTATCAATACTCTTCACAACAAAACCCCCACTGAAATTCTCTACTGTCGGATCTCTTCCTATGTCACCTTAGAATTTTTGGTTGCATGTGCTACCCAAATCTTGCCTCCACTGCTCCTCATAAATTAGCACCTTGTACAACCCTGTGTGTCTTCATAGGTTTTCTTTCTAATCATAGGGGATATCTGTGCTATGACTTATCTACTCATAAAATCCATGCCTCTCATCACGTCATGTTTGACGAGATGGTCTTCCCATTTTTGAATATCCAAATTTTCCAAAACACGGATTACACGTTCCTCGATGAGTCAGAACTCTCTCCCGTCATCAGCACCCTCCTCCACCATGACATTACTGTTCTGTCACGGCCGATGACTGTTGCTCCATCCGACATGGCATGAATCACCAAACCTGCATTCCAAATGAACAAATTTAAACTTGAAGCATATAGCCTAACTAGCATGATTGAGCCCTGCAGTGGTAGAACCTGGTGAACCAAGCGTACTACTTGACTTGCCAATTCTTCTCTTATGAAAAATTTCTCCCGGTTTTTAACGTCGTCACCCCTGCTCCGTCACAACTCCCATCGCCGGCTACTACCTCACCCACACCCTAGCCGGATAATCCAATTACCAACCCGGTACTACTACCCACCAACCACCATCCCGGTCTTGGCATTATGTCGGACCCACTCCCCTCCGACCATCGAACCCTCGATCTGACATCGACCATCATCCCCATACCAATTGGTAATCCGACACCGACAACATCACTTGAAACCCCTAATCTGACACCAACATCGACCCACCGTAGAACCCTGACACTAACACCATTACCACACACCTTACTGACCTGGACCTAGTCACCATCGTCCCCAGAAAACTCAAACCTGAAACCGACAGCGTCCATCCATAACCCCGAGAATCAGGAACCCCAACCCCTGCCTGTACCTGAGATTATACATGCACCAAGCACCTAAGCCCAGACTGCCCCTATACCCACACACCGTATGGAAACCCATGACAAACACAGGATTTTTAAACCCAAAGTCTACTTTAATCTATCCACACAAAACATATCCTCAATTCCCAAAAACCCAAAATTAGCCAAACTGGATCGTAATTGAAATACGGTATGCATGAGGAATTTAATGCTTTAACGAACCTACACACTTGGGATTTAGTTCCTAGATCGGAAGGGGTGAATGTGATATGATGCATGTGGCTATTTTGTCATAAATTCAGAGACATTGGTGACCTAGAATATATAAGACGAGACTTGTGGCTAATGGCACTAATCAGTAGAAGGGTATTAATTATGGTGAAACATTCAGTCCGGTTGTCAAATCGGCCACCATTGACATAGTTCTGAGCACTACTATGGGTAAACATTGGCTGATTCACCAGCTTGATATGAAGAATGCTTTTTTACATGGGGACTTGAAAGAAACTGTTTACATGCACCAACCGCCAGGTTTTGTTCATCCGCAGGCTCCTCATTATGTATGCTGTCTTCGTAAGTCACATTATGGTTTTAAATAGGTCCCTAGAGCGTGGTATGAACGCTTTGCCAAGTACATTATGCAGATTGAGTTTGTATGCAACAAGTGTGATAATTCTCTCTTCATTTTTCATCGAGGTAGTAACACTGCTTATTTATTGCTATATGTGGATGATATTATTTTCACTGCCTCATCCGATGTGTTGAAAAATGAGATCATTGCATTGCTTAAAACTGAATTTGCTATGACAGACTTGGAAAAGTTGAGTTACTTCTTAGGGATATCCGTGACTAGATCTGGAGATACTATGTTCTTGAGTTAGCGTAAGTATGCAGATGAGATTGTGTACAAGGCTAAAATGACAAACTGCAAGATCGTGCCCACTCTAGTGGATTCCAAATCGAAGCTCAGTGCTTTTGATGGTGATCTAGTCTCCGATCCTACTCTTTATAGGAGCCTTGCAGGTGCACTCCAGTATCTTACTTTCACCAGGCCTAATATTTCTTATGTTGTTCAGCATGTGTGTTTGTTTATGCATGCCTCAGGGAGCCTCATTTTACTGCTCTTAAGCGTATCATTCGATACGTTAATGGCACACTTGATTATGGATTACATCAATACCTCTCTGCACCGACCGGTTGCTATCTTATACGGATGCAGATTGGGCAGGTTGTCCGGACATGCGACGCTCCACCTTTGGCTACTATGTGTTCTTAGGGGATAATCTCATTTCATGGTCTTCCAAGAGGCAAGACACACTATCCCGCTCGAGTGCGAAATAGAGTATAGAGGTGTTGCAAATATTGTTGCTGAGATCTGTTGGCTCCGAAACCTTCTTTTGGAGCTCCAGTGTCCCTTGCGTAAGACGTCTTTGGTATACTATGATAACATATCCGTCATATATTTATCTCATAATCCGATTCAGCATCAGAGAACCAAGCACATTGAGATGGATATACACTTTGTTCGTGAGAATGTTGCTATCAGGCATGCTAAAGTGTTGCATGTGCCTTCGTCGTATCAGTATGCAGATATCTTCACGAAAGGATTTCCTAGGCAGCTATTCCTCGACTTCAGATCCAGTCTCAGCGTCCGGCCTCCTCCCGCTTCGACTGAGGGGGTGTATTAGCATATATTATAAAATATTTCTCATATATTTTGTAATATTTAGTAGTGTATAATTATGGTAGATATAATATCCTTATTGTATTAGAATTCCACATTGTACACACTATATATATTTGTATTAATGAGAAAGACTCCTTAAGGGAGATTAATGCAAATCTTGTTGGAAATTAGCCTTTGGCGGGAGTTGCGACCGACCAACTTTAACGGCTTAAACACTAGTGTTACGTATGTTGGAGAATCCGGTTCTTCACACATGCATGATGTACTAAGTACGTAGATAACCGTAGGGCCAAGAATCGTCAAATTTCATTGAGAAATGAAAGAGATATTGGTTCACGAAGTAAGGTGTTTGAAGCATGGAAAAGTGTGGTGTGTGATCAATTCTCCCTCATCGGTAGAGGAAGAAAGAATTGTTGTGTATATAAGACTCGAAGTTGGTTTGGGGTTTGGAACCCCAAGGGGTATCCCATGTGTTTAAAGGAGGGAGGACCTAGATGTGCTTCGGTTCGAGGAAAGACCACACGCGCGCCGCCGCCGCCCGCCCGTCCGGTCCGGTTCCGAGTTCCGAGTTCGGGTTCTCGGGCCCACGGGCTGTGGGCCTTCGATATTATCTTTTTGGGCCGAGAAAACTTTGCCGAAGTACGCTTTGATCCCGAAGTTTCGGATGTGCGTTTGGACCGAGAATTCTTTCGGATATGCGGTTTGGTCCCCGAAGTTTCAAGATGTACAGTTTGGTCCCCGAAGTTTCAAGATGTACGCTTTGGTCCCCGAAGTTTTCGTAAAGTCGAATTTCGACGGTCCGGAACGAAACGTCCGGCCTCAATTCGGCCATTTATTTTGGCTGAATTACACCTCCTATAATGGCCAATCTGTTGGCAATTTTCTCCATTTATTTGGTGGTTTTACTACATCCATAATGGTCATTATTTGGCCAATAATGGCTGTTATTGAGCCGATCAAACAGTCCTCTTCCTCCTATATAAACACCCCTTACACCATTGTTGAGGCACACTTGATATACACGAAAATACACAAAGCGAGAAAGCAAAGCGCTTTCTTTCTAATCTTCCAAGCATCATTTCGTTATTCAATATTCTTCACGGTAGCTTTTGAGTTTCCTTTGCTCAATAGTTCCATTGCTGTTTTATCTTGGGAGACGAATTATCTAGGACGTATAAAGGATACATACGGGGCAATATTGTCTTAAGGACAGAGTGACACACTCGACTCAGCAAAAACAACTTTCCAGTTTTCTTGATCAACAAAATAGTAATTTCAGTTTGTTGTTATATTGTAATTTTCAGTTTTAGAGTTGAATTATAATTTCAATTCTTACATAAGCAGTTACTTGTAATTTCCGTTTCCTGCAAATCCTTTGTAATACCCAACAAACTTAAGACAATATCTTGCTTACGGTAACTGCAATAACATGGCTGGAAATATGACCGATGTTGCTGCTACTGCTGCTGCCTCTCGAGGCAACGTTGCTGCCTTCCCCGCCACTGCCGCTACTGGCCAAGGCAGTAACTCCGCCGCCTTCACTGCTGCTGCTGCGGCTCCTGCTCAAGGCAGTAACACTGCTGCCTTCCCGACTGTTGGAGCTCCACCCTCTTCATCACACCACCATGATCGCCCTGAAAAATTCATGGGATCAGAATTCAAAAGATGGCAAAGAAAAGATGCTTTGTTTTACTTAACGATTATGGGCATGGCCCGGTTCCTTACGGAAGATCCTCCACAAGCTGGAGATGAAATGGACTCTTCGCCCAATGAAACGGGTGAAGGGGGCCTTGGTATCCATGTCATTAATGGCATGAAGATGGTTCGTGACGCATGGAATCATAGCGATTTCATGTGCAAGAACTATATACTGAACTGCTTGGCAGACCCTCTCTACACGGTCTATTGCACCGTTGGCACTGCCAAAGAGCTGTGGAAAAAACTGCAAAAGAAGTACAACGCACAAGATGCGGGTACTAAGAAGTTCATCGTTGGGAAATTTCTAAAATTCCAAATGGTGGACAGTAAGACAGTGATGTCCCAAGTCCAGGAATTCCAAATGATTTTACATCACCTGGATTTGGAAGGAATGAAACCAAATGAGCAGTTTTTGGTTGCATCGCTGATTGAAAAGTTACCTCCTTCATGGAATGAGTTTATGAGTTACTTGAAACTCAAGACAAAGGAGATGACCTTTGAAGAGCTTGTTATCAAACTGCAAATCCAGGAAGATAATAAGAAGACCTTGCCAAAGGGTAGACAACATGCTGAGGCAAAGGCAAATCTGGCTGAGGCCAAAGGGAAAACAAGCAACAAGCGGAAGTTCCACAAAGACGGCAAAGCCCCCAGCGGGGAGACGTTCGGAGGTAACCGTCATCACCGTGGGAAACCCGGTCATAGGATCAAGGAATGCCGCAAGCTCAAACCGAGCAACAACAAAAGCCAAGTCGAAAGGCAAGGCTCAAGCTAACGTCGTCAAGGACACGCTCCCGGATAACATGATTGAGGATCTCTCGGCCGTGGTGCTAGAAGCCAACTTGGTTGAGAATCCGATGCGGTGGTGGGTGGACACGGGTGCAACAAGACACATCTGTTCAAACAAAGATGCCTTCTCCACGTACACTCCGGTCTCCGACAAGAAGTTGTTCATGGGCAACAACGCTTCCTCGGACGTGCTAGGGGTTGGAAAGGTGGTCCCGAAGATTACTTCCGGCAAGGAACTCACTCGAAGGAAGTGATGCACGTCCCGAGAGATTAGAAGAAATCTAGTTTACGGACCTTTATTGGTTAATGCTTTGGTTTTAGGATAGTGTTTGAATCAAATAAATTTGTACTCACTAAAAATGGCACATTTGTGGGGAGGGGCTTCGTCGTGAAGGCCTCTTCAAAGTGAATGCCATGTCTGTATTGCGTCAAGGAAATAAAGTTGAGTCTTCTTCTTATTTGCTTGAGTCTTCTAATTTATGGCATCATAGATTAGGACACGTAAACTACAAGTCTATTCAAAGGTTTGGTAAAGATGGAGTTGTTGCCTTCTATCGACATAAACCCTCAACATAAGTGTGAGGTGTGCGTAGAGGCAAAACTCATCAAGCTTCCTTTTCGATCCGTCGAAAGGAATACCGCTCCTCTAGAACTTATTCACACGGATATATGTGATTTGAAGTTTGCACAAACTAGAGGGGGGAACAAGTACTTTGTGACATTTATAGATGATAGCACAAGGTATTGTTACATTTACTTGTTGAAAAGTAAGGATGAAGCCTTTGAAGCGTTCCGACGTTACAAAGCGAAAGTTGAGAATCAACTTAGCCTACGGATTAAATCCATTCGTAGCGATAGAGGGGGAGAATATGTAGCACCTTTTGAGGAATACGTGCCCAAGAAGGCATTATTCATCAAACGACGGCTCCATACTCACCTCAATCAAACGGTGTGGCGGAATGTAAGAACCGCACATTAAAGGAAATGATGAATGCCTTGCTTATCAATTCCGGACTTCCCCAAAACATGTGGGGAGAAGCCGTCCTTACCGCTAATACGATTCTTAACGAGTCCCACATAAGGGTAAGGACAAAACTCCATACGAATCATGGAAAGGAAAGAAACCCACCTACAAGTATTTTAAGGTGTGGGGTTGTCCGGCAAAGGTTGAAGTACCTAAGCCAAAGCAGGTCAAGATTGGGCCTAAGATCGTAGATTGCATATTCATCGGATATGCAAATAACGATAGTGCTTATCGCTTCTTAGTGTATAAGTCGGATATTCCGGATATCCACCAGGGTACAATAATGGAATCAAGGAATGCTCTATTCTTTGAAAGTACCTTTCCTAGAAAGGAGAAAGACATAACCTCTCGCAAACGAAGTTATGCACAAAGCTCTCAAGAACCGGAGTCCTTGACTGCCCGGGATCTAAACGGTTCGAGATCTAGCGAATCTCGAGGTGGTGAACATCCGAATCTAGTGTTCCCGATTCTCGAACTTTGAGACTCCGAGAGATGGATCTAAGGCGAAGTAAAAGGGCCGGGAAGGATACATCCTTCGGTCCCGACTTTGTAGCTTATATGGTTAATGATGAACCAAGGACAATTGCTCGGGCGTTGTCAACTACGAAGCACCGCTGCGGAAAGAAGCTATTGAGAGTGAAATAAGCTCCATTCGCATAACCATACTTGGGAGTTGGTTGATCTTCCTCCGGAAATAAACCGTTGGGTTGTAAATGGATACTCAAACGAAATACAAGGCGATGGGTCTATAGAAAAGTACAAGGCCAGGTTGGTAGTCAAGGGCTATCGACAGACAGAAGGCTTTGATTACTTTGACACATACTCTCCGGTATCCCGGATGACATCCATACGGGTATTTATTGCGATCGCAGCTTTGCGTGACCTTGAGATACACCAGATGGATGTTAAGACAGCCTTCCTAAACGGTGATTTGGAAGAAGAAATTTATATGGACCAACCCGAGGGGTACGTGGTTCAAGGGCAAGAGAAGAAAGTCTGTCGACTTATCAAATCTCTGTACGGGCTGAAACAAGCCCCGAAGCAATGGCACGAAAAATTTGATAGTACTCTACTATCGAAGGGGTTCGCCATTAATGAGTGTGATAAATGTGTTTACACGAAAGGTAACTCTGACTCATTTGTTATGATATGCCTGTATGTAGACGACATGTTGATCACGAGAAGCGATCCTAGGGTAATCCTAGAGACTAAGAACATGTTGAAACAATGCTTCGACATGAAAGATATGGGTATCGCAGATGTCATCCTAGGGATTAAAATCTCTAAGATGTCGACGGATTGGTCTTATCTCGGTCTCACTACATCGAGAATGTTTTGAGAAAGTTCAAGATGTTAGACAGTTCTCCGATAGCGTCACCAATGGATACAAATCAAAAGCTTGATAAAAACCTTGGTGCACCTGTATACCAGGAGCGATATGCACAGGTGATCGGTAGTTTGATGTATATCACAAACCGCACCCGACCTAATATTTCTTATGCGAGTCAATAAGTTGGCTAGGTTCACCCGTAATCCAAGTGATAATCACCGGAAGGCATTGAATCGGGTATTACAATACCGAAATACACGTTAAATTTCGGGTTGCACTATTCGAGATATCCAAATTTGTACTAGAGGGGTACGGTGATGCAAACCGGATATCCGATATAGAGAACACCAAGTCCACCGGTGGGTATATATTTACAATTGGTGGTGGGGCCGTGTCTTGGAAATCCTCTAAGCAAACTTGCATCGCCCGATCCACGATGGAATTGGAGTTTATCGCTTTAGACAAAGCGGGAGAAGAAGGTGAGTGGCTTCATGACTTCTTAGAGGATGTTCTGTGTTGGGAAAAACTATTACTTTCGGTAATGATCCACTTTGCGACGATCGGTCGGCTCTAGGAAGGGCACGAGAATGCTATATACAACATCAAGTCTCGTCACATTCGACGGAGGCATAAGACCGTTAGGCAACCGATCACCACGGGTATAATATCCATTGATTACATTAAGTCAAAGGATAATATAGCAGACCCATTGACAAAGGGCTTACCCAAAGATCGGATGGCTTGCTGTCTAGGGGAATGGGCTTAAAACCCAAAATATAAGGACCAATACGGTGGTAACCCAACCTTACGAACTAGAGATCCCGGTAATTTGATTCAATGGGAAAACGTAGTTGTAAAGGTTCGATTGATCGCTTCGGTGGAAGTATGAGCACTTCGGATAGTGATTTACGAAAAGAAACACTAAATCCAAAGCCGTTCCCGCGATAGACGTTAAGTGCTATCTGCGGTATGGGTAAAGGTTAAGTTTTCAAAACTGTAATGATCCTCAACGAGTTGAGGCTAGGTTCTTGGGAAACTTTTAATGGTTCATAACACTTGTGAAGTGGGGTATAGCGAGGATACCTTGTAGGAGACCACCTATTTAAGTGCGAGGACAAAGCCGCCTCAAAATGAACGCACTTAAGAATCCAAGACGTTGTCCATGGCCAAAACGGACAAAACATTACGAAGAAGAGAGTAAGGGAATTTGTTGTGTTGGTATCATTGTCTTGGCTTACACTAAACACCGACGGTTCAAGACATCACGTTCATCGCGCGGTAAGTAAGTCCGATGGTATTCAACTATGGAAGGTTCAAAGCCGAGGCTACCTCTCCTTATGCAACATCGGTCCGCCGAAATATTGCTTTGAAATGAAAAGACACCATGTGAGTGCGCCAAAATCTCTTTCAAGAGGGGATTGTTGGAAATTAGCCTTTGGCGGGAGTTGCGACCGACCAACTTTAACGGCTTAAACACTAGTGTTACGTATGTTGGAGAATCCGGTTCTTCACACATGCATGATGTACTAAGTACGTAGATAACCGTAGGGCCAAGAATCGTCAAATTTCATTGAGAAATGAAAGAGATATTGGTTCACGAAGTAAGGTGTTTGAAGCATGGAAAAGTGTGGTGTGTGATCAATTCTCCCTCATCGGTAGAGGAAGAAAGAATTGTTGTGTATATAAGACTCGAAGTTGGTTTGGGGTTTGGGACCCCAAGGGGTATCCCATGTGTTTAAAGGAGGGAGGACCTAGATGTGCTTCGGTTCGAGGAAAGACCACACGCGCGCGCCGCCGCCCGCCCGTCCGGTCCGGTTCCGAGTTCCGGGTTCGGGTTCCGGTTCACGGGTTCTCGGGCTCACGGGCTCACGGGCTCACGGGTCCACGGGTCCACGGTCCATCGGTCCACGGGTCCACGAGTCCACGGGTCGTGGGGGCGTGGGGCGTGGGCCTTCGATATTATCTTTTTGGGCCGAAAAACTTTGCCGGAAGTACGGTTTGATCCCAAAAGTTTCGATGTGCGATTTGGACCAGAATTATTTCGATGTGCGCTTTGGTCCCCGAAGTTTCAAGATGTACAGTTTGGTCCCCGAAGTTTCAAGATGTACGCTTTGGTCCCCGAAGTTTTCGTAAAGTCGAATTTCGACGGTCCCGGAACGAAACGTCCAAAGGCACTCAATTCGGCCATTTATTTTGACTGAATTACACCTCCTATAATGGCCAATCCGTTGGCAATTTTCTCCATTTATTTGGTGGCTTTACTACCTCCATAATGGTCATTATTTGGCCAATAATGGTCACATTATGGAGGCGATCAAACAGTCCCTCTTCCTCCTATATAAACACCCCTTACACCATTGTTGAGGCACACTTGATATACACGAAAATACACAAAGCGAGAAAGCAAAGCGCTTTCTTCCTAATCTTCCAAGCATCATTTCGTTATTCAATATTCTTCACGGTAGCTTTTGAGTTTCCTTTGCTCAATAGTTCCATTGCTGTTTTATCTTGGGAGACGAATTGTCCAGGACGTATAAAGGATACATACGGGGCAATATTGTCTTAAGGACAGAGTGCCACACTCGACTCAAAGCAAAAACAACTTTCCGAGTTTTCTTGATCAACAAAATAGTAATTTCGGTTTGTTGTTATATTGTAATTTTCAGTTTTAGAGTTGAATTATAATTTCAATTCTTACATAAGCGATTACTTGTAATTTCCGTTTCCTGCAAATCCTTTGTAATACCCAACAAATCTACATTTTCTTCAATCTCAATGACTTCTAAACCCCCCCAACACCTTCTTAATACTCATATAAATCATAGATACCCTTAGGAAAGGCCTCAAGTCATCATAGTCTAGTTTGACCCACTTCGCACATGAGCGAATACAAGAGAGCGGGATTGTCGTGATTACTTTATTTAACCTCAAAATACTCCTTCCCTCGAACTTAAGTTGGCCAACTCATCAAGAATCCAACGTACAAAAGTACGGGGTGTAACATGTCACTAGATCCTTCCTAATGTGTGGTATTAACATCCTTGATGTTCATTCTGTTAGCAAGGAACTAGGGATGACATTATGTAGCTAGATCAGTGTAAGGATACTCATATCATAGCTGAACGAGTTTCTAGCTTCTGAAAAAACTTAGATTGATGATTTGCCGCAACTTCATTCTGTCTAAAACATATTCAGTAGGCTTTGATTCTATGACACCTGATGAGAACTTTAAGATTTTTTTAAAATGGCATTAAACCAAAGCAGTTTTGTGTTCCTGCATATAGTAGCAATCCTGATTTTGCATCCCTTTTGTTTGTTTGTTCATTTCCAGCAGCTTGGGCCTGTCCTAGTGTTGTTTTCTTGTTCTTTTTCTGCTCTTCTGTAGGACTATTTTTATTTAATAAATTCCCACTAGGCTTTGGTGGTTTGCTTAAAAAAAGAAAATTTACAATGTCGCATCAGCAGCAACAAAGAGGAGCTAGGATATATGGATTCAGAATGAGTACCCTTTTTTTCTCTTTCGTAGTTTTTATTCTTCATCCTATGGTGCTTTCATAGTAATAGACACGTGTAAGTACTATTTAAAAAAAAAAACTACACTTGGGGGTCGTTTGGTTAGAGGTATTAGGTGAGTTATTCTGATTTAAAGTTAAGATTAAATTTATCTTATATTTAGTTGATGGTATTAGTTAAAATCGGTAGTAAAATTAAAATTATAATTATATCTGAATAACTTTTCTCATATAAAAAGTGGAATAAGTTATTCAGATTGTAATCCTGATTTTAATCCATGAATTATAATCTTAGAATATTCTTATTTCAAACCACAAGGGCCCTTACATTCATGATTTACACGGTTTCTAAACCTACCAATGTCCTGTCCAACCAGTGGGAACATGTGGGTTTTACTTTCTATTTTATGTAGTTCAAAATGGGTTTAAGATATGGGTATATATATATTATTTTAAAAGAAGGTATAAATATTGGTTGATCAAAATATCCTTCAAATATTGAATGATTTTTATGCCCTTCAAAAAAATAATTACATATTGAATAAAATAATAATATTTAACTTTGTCTAATAGTAGACTTTGGTTTCAACTAGAATTTCGTTAGCTGAGAATTTTGGTAAATTTAAATTCATTCTTTTTATTGCTTTCAACCACTCAAATTGATTCCTATGATGATTGATGTTCC
Source organism: Anisodus tanguticus (assembly GCA_034509755.1). NCBI lineage: Eukaryota > Viridiplantae > Streptophyta > Magnoliopsida > Solanales > Solanaceae > Anisodus > Anisodus tanguticus. The sequence goes on from CM067540.1 coordinate 27,180,885, forward strand.
TCCTACTCACGTAGCAATAATTTTGAAGTTGTGTGGATTGAAACACTTCATCACAAATTTAATTATTTTTGGAGACGACCAACCAAATACAATTAATTTTACCTAGGAGTTTTTTTAATCTTATTATCTATAAAGCTAAGTGTAAATCTCTCTATTTTTTTTTCCTTTTACAGTATCGTTTAGAGCTTGGACTTTCTTAAAATTTTTATCTTTTTATAAATGTTGGTTGACCAAAATATCTTTCAAGTATTAACTAACTTTTATACCCTTTGGAAGTTCTAAAAAATAAGAATACAAACTAAAACTAAACATGTTTGGCTTTTTTTTTTTTTTTTTTTTTTTTTAGTCAAGGACTCCTTCATTATCTGGAAAATAAGTTTATGTTGAAATCAAATTCTTAAAACCTCTTTGCTCACGGCTATCTTGTTGTGTAAGCACACAATAAAATTTTGACAATCTGCATTGGGTAGGATAAGGTATAAGTTTCTTTTTTTCTATTATTTTTTTGTAATTTGTTAAATTACGTTAACTTATTCTTCATGGGACATATTTGTTTGGATGTACTTTTTTTATATATGTACTTGATTTTTTTTTAATAAAAAAATATTAATTACTATATCTTACTTTGTGATCAACTTATTTTTTTTAAAAATAAATAGCTAAATATTCTTAAAATTGATTGATATTCTTATAATGCAATTTTGTTTAGTAACGATTTTCAACTTTTTTATTTCTGTAAATGAAAATAAATAAATATATGGTCACTTAATCTCTAATATTGAATTATCTTAGTCATAACATGTTTTCCACATAGAGAACAAGAAGAAAAAATAAATACCGAGACAATCAATTTCAAAGAAGTATTAAGTAGATACAATCGGGAGAAATACGATCAGGAGGAGCTAATTCAAACCCCTATCTTATACTATATAGTATTATTTTTGTAACACATATAAATACATCGAATTATAAATAGTATAATCTAATATTTTTAACTATGATTGACATTGATTGAGAATAATGTGCAGTTAATGTGCAATTGCACGTTTATAGAGCCTAGTTATATTAAAAGTAGGAAGTCCTTTAACCAACAATTAAATTTACTAAAATACACCTTTAAATAACCTAACTACTTAAAAATTGTTGTTTTTGTCCATCTAAAAGACATTTTCCCCCCGTAAGGGTGCGTCCAACTGTTTGCACCCATTGGGACCAAACCACTTCCAATTTGATAAGTCATATTATAAAAGGCACGATACGTTTGCCTTGGATTGCATATCTTACGGGTGATGAATAGATGCAAATATATATTGCATATGAATTGAGTTAAATTGGACAAATACAAAGATTGTCACCTCCAAAGTTATATGACATGATGTCACAATTATTCATATGTTTCAAACAGAGGCGAATTCAAAATTTCAAGAGAATGAGTGTATCATTAAGGGCATTAGGGGCGAATCTAAGGGGCGGAAGAGTGTTCATCCGACCCCCTCGACGAAAATTACACGATATATATGAGGTTATATTTTTATATCTTATGGATATATATAGATTGTGAATCCCTTGAGCACAAGACTAGAAGTTGGCTCAGTGATTTAAATGGTCTAAAATTTACCTTGAAATTTCCAAGTTCAAATCTCAATCACTACATTTTTTACATTAAAAGAGGGAAAATAAAGAAATAAAATAAAGAAAAAGAATGCGCAACAGAGGAATTCAATCCCTCGATCTTGAGAAGGTAAACCTAGCACCTAACCAATGCTCCACATAGTTTGGTTTAATCATGTGTTACTACAGTTACTATAACTTATATTTATAAGAATTATTATACATATAATATATCGAGTTTAGTCGGGTGACCATGGGTTCACGTAATCCATTTTTACACATAAATTCGCCCCTGGTTCCAATGTCATTTCAAGCCTCGGGTATGATGCAATTACAAGTAGATAGTAAACCGTACCAGAGAAAACTATCAATTATTTATGGTGCAACATTAAATAAACTGACGCCGATTTACTTATTCTTGACACGACATGGTTGTGCACATACATTTAATTTTGCGCTACATAACTTTTCAGAGTTGAGTGACTTTTTGAGATATTTACTCAAATATTTTGGTTTGAGCCGAGGGTCTCCCGTAAACAGCCGCTCTACCTATCAAGGTGGAGGTAATGTCTATGTACACTCTAACCTCCCCAGACCCCACGGAGTGGGATTTCACTTGGTATGTTGTTGTTGTTGCTGTATTTTGGTGAGTATGTATGTCTATTGATTTATTAGTTTTGTCCTTTCTTTTTACCCTTTAATTGGTACTCAAATTGTTTGTTAATGACTTGCGAGGGGAGAAAGCTACGATGTAGAATTAATTGCACCGAACTGGTATATATCGGTATTTAGTGACTTACTAAAAGTATATTTATGTCCTAGAGACAATCCATATTAGGACAAATGTACTTTATACACATTCGTATTATTATTAATGGAGATTAATATTTTAGAATTTACAATTATTGAATTATTATTTGATTATTTGTAATTATTCATTAATGTGCATCCCTTGAGCTTATGTTGTCATTAATAGAGTGAGTTATTGATGATAGATCGTAACTCTTAAAATAGCCTCGACTAATGATCATCGAGAATGAGATATCGATGATATGTGATAAGTCGACATGTGGTCTGCATCACATCCTTAGAGGATGTAGTATGTCTCACTTGCTACGAGTAGTGGCTACTCGTGATGGACACATGGATACTTTGGAAGTATTGGTATACCCCGTAGATATACTGTTTGTTAAACTTGTCTAAAGTATGATCGCATGTGGTAGATAGAAGTCCTTAGACTTGAGGTCAATACGCGCCTTGTCTACAAAGTATTGTACTTTGGTCCCGTCCTAAGCTCAAATGCCTTATAGGTTGAGATACGGCTTGTATTGGGTACATTACGATGTGGATTGAAGGTGGTAGTTGAGCCAAAATTAGGATTCATTCCTCGGATGTATATTCGAGAGAACACTCGGATTCTCGGTGATATTAGGTTGACTAAGTCGCCGGCCAACGCAATAGACGTATTTAGAATATGGTCTAGTTGTCAACTAATATAGATGAGATACAATGATTAAGCCATTTGGATAGACACTTGACAAATCCTAAGCTTGATCGGGTGTGTCGTGAATGAAAGGATTTTATCTTACCATATAAAGGTTAAGTTTACTGGATTCACGTAAATGTACTTCACATATTGAGTTCATCTTCCTGCGCCGTCTAGAAGTTCCGTGTAGACCTTAATTTGATTAATGTCGATATGAGAAGGCATATAGGGTCGCACTATGTCGATTGTCTGTTTCGATTAAGGGTGGCCGGTGGGCCGGGCTCGGGTCTGGCGGGCCGGGTCTGGCGGGGTCGGGGTCGGGAGAATGGGTCGGGGTCGGGGTCGGCGGGGTCCGGCGAGGTCGGGTCGGCGGGACTTGCTCCGATCCTGTCCCGATCCCGATCCCGTCGGTATCGGGTCGGAGCGGGGTCGGGTCGGGCTCGGGCTCGGGGCGGGGTACGGCGGGTTTTCATTTTTTTTTAATTTTTTTTAATAGCATATGTATAAAAAAAACTCAATAAACAAAATAAGATAGTGTAATAAAAACATCCCAAGGCTGTTTTTGTGCCTCTTATATTATTTAATAGACATATGATTTTTTTGTAATACAAATACAATTGTCTAAAATCTAAATTGCAACTTTGTGGTGTTGTCCAAAAGTTGCAAATTACATAATAAAATTGCAATTAAAAAAATTACATTCTCAAAAAAACTTGTTCTAATTGCTTGATGATTTCTTGTGGTTCTTCGGTTGGAATTGGTATTTGTTGGTCAAATTGATCCACGTCGCTTCCACTACCTTCGGTTAAGATTTCATTATAGTTTTCATCATCTTCTTCGTTGATCTCCGGTTGACCGCACCTTCTCCGCTCCGTTGGTATCCAATCTCTGAATAATACTACAATTTCCAAGCTGTCTCCGGCCAATGAGTGTCTGTGGTCTCCTATTTGATATCTGCCTGCAGAAAAGCGCTTTCAGACGCAGATTGATGACGCTTGAATGTTCAAAACATCTCGAGCCATCAATGAAAGTGTCGGAAAGGTCTTCTCATTCCCCTCCGATATTTCAAATAAGTCTTTATGTCCATCTTCATTGATAACTTCTTGATACGGTACGAACCCCGCAAAACAAAAATATCCAACTCGCTAATTTGGTTAGTAGTAGAGGTACGGCCGCACATTCTATTTCTGAGGCTTTCAATACTAGCCGCAGAAACAACATGTCTTTTGTGAGGTTGTGTTGAAGATGAAGAAGATGGTATGGAAGCCGGTAAGTTACTAGCATTTTCTTGTTGATAAAATCTATATATATTTTTGCATTGGTGTTCTACGCTAGACACCGCTTCTTCTTTAGTTTGTTCAATAGGTGGTGGGTGATTTAGATTTTTGGGACTTGGAGGTGGTAGTACTTCTATACAATCGTAAATAGTTTCAATTAGTGATTTAGTACCGTCTATTTTAATAGTAGGATTTAATACAGAACCAATAATATAAATAGAGGGAATAGGAATAAAATATTTTTTTATTTTGACAAACATTTTTTTAATAGCTGCCTTATAAGCTGGTTTTTCCATATATTCACTAAGTAATAAAAATATTAGAGTTATATAAAATAACATAGTTGAAATAGTAGGATAATATATACCGGAAAATTCTTTTGTCTTTGCTTGAAAAAATTTCTCTAAAAATACAATAAGTTCAGAAATTTTTACCCAATCACTATCTAAAATCATATCACCGGCTTTTTATTATGAGAGTTAAAAAATAAAGTTATAGGTAATTTATAGTCATAAGCAACAAGTAGTTGCTCGTATAAAGAATTCCACCTAGTGGATACTTCTTGTGGAATTCTTCTATAAGGTAGTCCACAATCGTGACAAGTTTTTTTATATTCTTTTCTACGTTGTACTTTATTACTTTTAAAAATAAAATTTATAGCAAATTGTATTTTACTAAGAATGTCTTCAAAAAGTGATAGACCATCATTTACAATTAAGTTATATATATGGCACGCGCATTTTATATGAAAATGGTCTGAAAAGATGGAGTTAAACTATTTTTTAACATTGTAATTGCGTAATTGTTATTAGAAGCGTTATCTAATGTAATAGTCATAATTTTATCGGTAATTCCGTAATAATCGCACACTTGATAAATATTTTCTGCAATAAAAGTACCAAAGTGTGCCTATCATCTATATATCTATACGCTAAAATACATTTTTGCATAGACCATTTATAATCTATCCAATGACAAGTTACGGTTAAATAATCATGGCCGTTAGTACTACGACCTATATCGGACGTGATAGATACTTTGCCATTAAAATGATATAATGAAAAACGTAAATATTGTTGATATTCATGCGCGAATTTAAATACATCTCTCTTAACGGTTGATCTAAGAAAACCGTTAAAAGCGGGATTATATATATCTCTAATGTAATGAATAAAATCGGGAGATGAAGGAAATGAAAAAGGCAAACCCTCCACAAAACTAATTTTGATATTGCTTCCCTATCTCTATGTTTATTGTATTTAGAGCCTACAATTCCCCCCGTCATAGGGTTAATTTGGCCCCGTACTTGGTCCGGGACAATATCGTATGTGAACCTTGTCCCGATAGAGCGGGCGTTTGCGCACCCAATTTTGAAGCCTTTGGTATTGGGCATACCTAGTGGATGAGCACTTACTACGTGTCTAATTAAACCCCCGTCCCACCGTGACCTTTTCCGTTTTAAATTTTAAAACATTTTTACAAATTTTACATATGGCTACTTGATTCTCTACGTCCCTATCAAAAAATATCCATGCATCTGATTTTAATGGTCGTTTTGCTGGACCTCGTCTCATACTAGGGGGAATAGGAGGTATTTCAGTTGAAGGTGCACTAGTGGGTGTGTTGTCATCAACATTAGTGGGTATATCATCTAGATCATCGTCTAAATTAAAGTCTTCTTGAGTTCCGAAAATAGCTCCTGGTCTAAATCTAATGGTATTGTAGGAAAATGTTGAGTATCAACAAAATCATCATGTGTAGGAATAAGATGACTAGAAGAAGTACCCTTGCCCTGGTTGCCCCTACTAGAAGAAGCACTCTTACCCTTAAACATACCTTTTAATCCTTCCATTTTAATTATGATAATAAATAATTAAAGACAATAAAATTAAGTGCGCTAAATAAAATAAACAGACAATAATAATTTAATGAAGGAACGAATGTACCAAACGCCGACGTAATGTCGACGTGTAATCGAGAGGTTGAAAATTGAAACTTTGCTCGATGGAAGATCCTCAAGCTAGTTGCCAACTTCACTCCCAATTCCCAAATGAATTAATAAAATTGAATATTTAGGAAACAATGTAGACTTGTAGAGAGATATATTGAGAAATTAGAGAGATTGTAGAAAGATTTGTGAGAAAGATGAAGAGAAATGAGTTATTTATAGTTGAAAAATTGGGTTAAAGTATAAATATAATAACTTATGGGTTAAAAATAAATATTAAGGGGTAGGGGGGTTGGGGGGGGGGGGGGGGGGGCTAAAATGGCCGTTGGCCAACGGCCATAATCTAAAATGGCCGTTGGTGCAACGACCATTTTTGCAAAGGGGGGAAAAGGGCGGGGGTCGGGGTCGGGCTCGGGCGGTCTCGGGTCGGGGGCGGGCACAGGGCGGGCTCGGGTCCGGCGGGACGAGACATCATCCCGTCCCGAGTTCGAGTCCCGCCCCGTTATTTATTTATTTTTTTTAAGCGGGGTCGGGGCGGGACCGGGGCGGGCTCGGGACGGGGTCGGATCGGGGTCGGGCCGTCCCGCCCACCGGCCACCCCTAGTTTCGATCTAAGGATGTATTGAGAGAGTAATTAAATTTTCGATTTGGAATTGAGATATTTAAATGAATAATGATTATTTTAATTAAGTCAAAATTGGATTTTGGATTTAATTAAGAATGCACGGAAAATAAATCGAGACAGTGCAGGAGCACGTCGAGCGCCGCGACGCCCATACCCTAGGGCGGCGGCGCGGTGCAGGCGCATGTCGAGCGTCGCGATGCCCATACCCTAGGGCTACGATGCCTCTGCCTTGAATTTTAGGCCAGGCCCAAGGTCAAACCCTAATCCGGTTTTGACCTATTTTCAACTATAAATAGAGGCATTCACTTCATTATTTATACACTAATTTTTAGAATATCATTTAGGCCTTAGAGAGTTAGAATCAAATACTCTTTCGAACCTCTGCTGGATTTCCTAGCTTTCCGAAAGAGAAATACATTGAAGCTTGCAATCGGAAGGGCAATTGTGTGTGCACCTCACAGTTGATAAAGATTACAAATAATTCTAACTTGTAAGTATATGCTTTATGTTACAAGTTTAATTGTTGTATAACCATACTAGAAATGTTGTTGGGGTAAGTAAGAAATAAAACTTTTAAACTTCCGTTGTGCCTTATTTATGTGCTTTGTACCCAACAAAACCCTACAGTGGTATCAAGAGCTCAGGCTGGTTCAATGGATATATAACAATTGAATAGAATAATAATATGGGTTAAACATAAAATTGGATTAAAATGAGGTTTCTTGAAATCCTAAATGTCTTGAACGAATGTTGACCTTTTGATTTCACCTTAAATTATCTCCTACGCTAACTCGAGGAAGTCATTCCACTCTAACTCGAACTAAGCCAAAGTGTGTTATCCACTCATTGCACGGTGCACGGCTAAGAACGAGTAAGAACGGATGATGGTCGATATGGGTGTTATTGATAATGGTGGGTGATGATAAATGACCTGTGATTTGATCCCTAAATTGGATTTAGGGGTCGAACGATTTTGAGAATCAACACGAAAAATGTTTGTCGGGACATGAGCGCCGCGGCCCTATGGTAGGGCGCCGTGGCACTTGCTAGGGTTTTAAGGTGGTGCCGCGGCTTTATAGTGGAGCGCCGCGATGCTAATGCTTCGTTACAAAACATGAACTCACTGGACAACAAAGGCGTCACGGTTCCATAGTGGAGCGCCGCGACGCTAATGCATTTTTCAGAAATTGAAAGGCTACTGCCTCAGTGGCGTTGCAGCGCTGATCATTAGCGCCGCGACCCCACCTGTACAGAAATTTTTTTTTTTTTTAGAGTTCGGAATGTTTAACCCGAGATTATTATTATACAATATATTATTTGATAAGTATACTATTTATGTGCTAAATGTCAAAAATATTTGTCATTTACATTTCTAGAATAGTGTCCGCTATAACATTTTGGGCAGGCGACGCCAATATTTGATTAAACCATCTTATATCATGCATATTGGGTTGACGGTTCCCAAACTATATGTGTCATTAGTTTTACATGATGTTAAGATGTCATATTGGATATGCCATAAAAGAGTTGATCTTGGTTAAAACCCTGAATTAAAATGTTCCCTAAAATTTTAATACAAGTCTCATTTAAAATGAACGTTTTGTCCGTTATAATTGATTGTAGTGCAAAATCCTTTTCGGCGAGATAAGTATTTATGCCACAACATTTGGTCTAAGTCTACGAGGACTCAGACTCTTTCATAGATGCATGTTAAATGTAGAAGTGGGTGATAAACCTTCATGAGTATTTGCACCACAGTGTTTGCTCTATAAGGAAAAACTCACTTAGATACATAATTGCAGTCGCATAACGGGGTTGACTTTCTAGGCAGTCTTGGCACCACAGTGTCGGACAAGCCGAGAGACGCAGATTGATTGTTTAGAACATTCGGTCAAACATGAGTTACGAATTGTTTTTAATTGGTTTAGAGACCACCAGGTTGTGTTGTTGAAGTTATCAGCCACAGCAAACGCGGAGATAGCATGAACCTGGATCATGGCCCATTATGACCAAATTTGATATGAGTCTGTATTCTTCCATAGGGTCGAAGAGTATGTTAAAATAGTGGGAGCTAATTAAACTAAAAGCCATGTTATTTAGTTAACGAATGTGTTAAATAGAAATTATATTAGAGTTTAATTTCAAGTCTATTTGTTTCTTCGATCGTATAAAATGTCGAATCTATCATTAAAAATGTTGGTCGAGACAAACAAGTTGATTTGGATCAAATTACCCCGATCGGTTAAGAAATATGTGATTGGTGTTAAGACTAGAAAGAATTGAGTATGTGTTAGACACAATATTCCCCACAGTCCTATTTGAAAACTCTAATGAGTATGCCCTGTTTGACAAGGTGGCTTATCAGAAATGTTTGAACGATGCTACCTTGGCAAAATGTATAATGTTGTCTTCCATGACTATGGAGTTACTGAGGCAACATGAAAATATGGGCCCCAACGAAATGCTAGAACACTTGAAGAGTCTCTATGAAAAACAATCTCAAATAATGGAGTATGAACTATTGAGAGACCCTTTCAAATATAAGCTGAACGAAAGGGGACAAGTGTCAGCGCATGTTCTAAAGAAGGACTACACAGATCCAAGAGGAGGCAAATCACTAGGTGCTTCTACCTCTATTGGACAAGATATGTTTGTAATTGAAAAAAATATGCCTATAAGTAACTCCCACTGCTGGGTATTGGATAACGCTTGTGGCTCGCACATTTGTAGTACTGTGCAGGGCCTAATTAACAACAGAAAGGTTGGACTTTTGGAGGTAGACCTACGCGTTGGAAATGGAGCACGAGTAGATGTTGAACGTGTGAGAACTTATAGACTAGATTTACCTTCAGGCTTTTTTTTTAGAACTAAATAATTTTATTTTGTTCCCTCATTAACGAGGAATATCATTTCTATCCCAATGTTAGACATTGAAGGGTTTTCCTCATTCATTGCCAATGATAGTTATGTATTGTCTTTTAATGGTTTGGTTTGTGGAAATGCTCCGCTTGTGGATGGATTGTATATTTTAAACTGTAGTCATGAAATTTTCAATGTGCAAAATAAATGAGCTAAGATAAGTAATCCAAGAAACTCTACCTACCTATGGCACTGCAGACTTGGTCATATCAACGAATCAAGGATAGCAAGATTGAGGAAGTTAGACTACCTCGAACCATTTGACTTGGAGTCTTATGGTAACTGCGAATCTTGCTTGAGAGGAAAGATGACCAATAAACCACTTTCTGGGAAAGGGGTACGAGCCAAAGAGGTACTTGAGTTGGTCCATACTGATGTATGTGGGTCATTTTCAACTCAAGCTAAGGGAGACTTCCCTTACTTCATCACTTTTATAGACGATTTCACAAGGTTTGGGCATGTGTATCTTATGAAACATAAGTCCGAAGCCTTTGAGAAATTCAAGGAGTACAAGTTAGAAGTAGAGAAACAACTTGAAACAAGTATCAAGACACTTCGATCGAATCGAGGATGTGAATACTTAAGTAAAGAATTTCTGGATTATTTGAAGCTTCATGGAGTCCAATCACAATGGACACCTCCTGGAACGCCACAGATGAATGGTGTTGCTGAAAGGAGAAATCGAACCCTATTAGATATGGTTAGATCCATGATGAGTTTCTCAGCTCTGCCAACATACCTTTGGGGCTATGCATTGCAGAGCTCAATTTATATTCTGAACAGAGTTATTTCAAAGTCGATAAAGAAAACTCCATATGAGATATGGAACGGCAAAAATCCATCACTTAAACACATGTGACCCTGGGGGTGCCCTGTATATGTAAAGAAGATGCTTACTGACAAGTTGGAATCTAAAAGTGAGAAATATTATTTTGTGGGGTATCCAAAGGAAATTAAGGGATACTACTGCTATCTTCCTGGAGAACATAAGGTCATTGTTTCTAGGAACGCAACTTTTCTTGAAGAAGAATATGTCTACAAGGAACATAGCTGCACAGAGATAGAACTTGAAGAAATTCAAGAATCACAAGATAACACAGAAAATGAACCCTTGTTGAATGACCTAAACAAGGATTCAGTGGGAGTATCTGGTGAATATTGGGTACTTAGAGTACGCCCTTTAACCAGTGGGAGTGCCATGAGAGATAGTGCAGAAATGCAAGACTCTCATACACAACTAATGGAAGATGATACAATAGTTGTACATCATCCCATTCAGGAAATACATAAAAATGACATTCCTGAAAGCTCTTAAAGTGATGGATTGTCCAACACACAAAAACCTTCTCACAATCAGAATGCAAAAAATACTAAAACGCAGAATATTCAACTCCGTAGGACCACTAGGACTCATCGTCCGCCTGAAAGACTTAATCTCCTTGTTGAAACACACAATGAGATAGATATTCCTGATGACGATGAACCTACAACCTACAGCGAAGCTATGTTAGACATTGATTCGCAGAGATTGCAAGAAGCCATGAAATCTGAGATGGACTCGATGTACATCAATCAAGTTTGGAACTTGGTTGATTTGCCAACAGGGGTTAGACCCATAGGATGCAAATAGGTCTTCAAGAAGAAGATTGATGCATATGACAAGGTACAGACTTATAAGGCAAGATTGGTGGCTAAAGGTTATAATCAACGGCCTGTGGTCGATTATGATAAAACCTTTTCACCTGTTGCGAAGATTAAGTCCATTCGGATTTTGCTTGCAATACCTGCATATTATGACTATGACATTTGGTAGATAGACGTCAAAACGACATTCCTCAATGGTAATCTAGTTGAGGAGGTGTATATGAAACAACCTGAGGGTTTTTCACTTGAGTCCAAACCAAATGCTGTATGCAATCTACAAAAGTCCATTTATGGGCTTAAGCAAGCTTCAAGGAGTTGGAATATTTGCTTTGATAAAGCAGTCAAATCGTTTGACTTTGTTAGAAGCAAAGAAGATCCCTGCGTTTGTAGTAAGAGCAAGGAAGGGAGTATTGTCTTCATTGTTATATATGTAGATGACATATTGATAATGGGAGATAATAAGACTCTCATGCAATCAGTCAAGGAATGGTTATCCAACACCTTCATGATGAAGGACTTGGGTGAAGCCTGCTACATTCTTGGAATTAGGATCTATAGAGATAGACCTAATAGATTGTTAGGGCTATCACAATCCACATACATAGACAAAGTGCTAAGACGATTCTCTATGGAAAACTTCAAGAAGGGAAATCTTCCTATGGGTCAAGGGATCAAGTTATCAAAGAAGGATAGTCCTTCTACTATTGCAGAACTAGAACACATGAAAATAATCCCATATGGTTCAGCTATAGGATCTATCATGTATGTCATGACCTGTACGAGGCTAGATGTGGCCCATGCACTTAGTATGACTTGCATTAAATTCCAGTAGAATCCTGGGGAAGAACACTGAAAAGCAGTCAAGAGTATTCTTAAGTATCTTAGACGAACTAAAGAATATTTCTTAGTCTATGGTAGACAAAAGAAGCTGGTATGTACTGGGTACACTGATGCTAGCTTCCAGATAGATCTTGATGACTTCAAATCTCGGTCTGGATATGCCTTCATTTTTAATGGCGGAATAGTGAGTTGGAAAGGTTCCAAGCAAGCTACAATCGCCGATTCGACAACGTGTTTGAGTACATTGCTTTGGATCGGAAGCGGGAAGGAAGTTGTCGCGATATCCGAGTTCCCGAATGAACTAGGGGTTGTTCCAAGTGCCACTTGTCCAATAACGATTTATTGTGACAAAGACTGGTGCGATTGCGCAAGATAAGGAGCCAAGATCAACCAACGAAAATAAGCATGTACCAATGAAGTACCACATACTCGGAGAGATGGTGGAGATCGAAGAGATTAGATTAGACTATGTTCCCACGGATGATAATCTAGTGACCCATTCACTAAACCATTAAGCTTAGTCAAGCATAATGGTCATTTTGAGAATATGAGCATTAGATATGTTGGAGATTGACTCTAGGCAAGTGGGAGATTGAAAGTATATTTATGTCCTAGAGACAATCTGTATTAGGGCAAATGTACTTTATACACATTAATATTATTATTAATGGAGATTAATATTTTGGCATTTGCAATTATTGAATTATTATTTGATTGTTTGTAATTATTCATTAATGTGCATCCCTTGAGCTTACGTTGTCATTAATAGTGTGAGATATTGATAATAGAGCGTAACTCTTAAAATAGCCCCGACTAATGATCATCGAGAATGGAATATCGATGATATGTGATAAGTCGACATGTGGTCCGCATCACATCCTTAGAGGATGTAGTATGTCTCACCTGCTACGAGTAGTGGTAATGATTCTACTTTTTACTTATACTTGGATTCTGAAATTGGTAATGATTCTACTTTTTACTAATTATAATTATTGTAATATACTAACTAAAATAATAATAGCTACTGCCAATTCAAGTTGTTAATCTTTTTGGAAATTGTATTTACTTATTGTTTATTCCAAACAAGAATGTTAATCATAATAGAAAGTAGATAACCTGTCTTATATTATTATACTATTTCGCTTTATCAATCGAACCATCTCAGGTTCAATCAAAATGGAAATTGAAGTAAAATGAAAATATTTTGTACCTATTAATAAGCTTAAATAATGGGTCCCAAAATATTAGTAATTCAAAGAGGTTGAGCGACCATACAAAATTTCAAGATATAAAGGTGTTTGAAGTCTATAATATTAGTTGACGAAGAGTTAAAATAGTTAAAAGATTTCATATATCTAATTAAACATTGAATGTTATTTATTGTAGGTTTAGACTTATGCAATCATCTTGATCTTGATAAATAATTAAGTCACCATATGACTATCCATAATGATAATTTGCAGAATCTTGTACTTTATTCTTACATGTATAATTATTTACTTAAAGCTTTGCTTTAATATTATTTGTGTTATTGAAAAAAAAATTACATCATTTACATAGCTCGGTATGCACGTGCCGAGAAACTAGTATATATATATATATATATAAATATATATTGTATAGAAATGTTTTTAATAGCCAAATATATGAGTTATTGTTTGTTTTATTTATCGATGAGTTTAGATATATACTCTAGTTATGAAATTTAGCTTTGTGACTTGTACAAATCATGTGTGAAATTTACCCATAAATAGCCAGACGTGATGTTTATTCTTCAAATTATAATTCTCCTTGATGAGTAATTACAGTCTTTCCTTCTCTCAATGACGTGGGAGAAAGGATATAGGAACATATAGTCGCATAGAAATCCCAGATTTGACTCTAGCCAATAAACAGAATACAGCCGATATACGGACCGCAATGAGTACAACAGACGAACTACACAAAATATGTCACAAGAAGCCAATCGATATGTTTAGCAGATATATAATTCAAGAAGTTCATAAAGAAAAGAACTTTGCTCTGTGGGGGAATGAACAAGGCAACTAGACCACCATGCACAATTTGGGAGCTGCAGCAGGAAATAAGTGCACTCAACATGACGGGACATTATATGTGCAATATTAAGAATATCACAGCTAGAACAATAAACTGATCCAACTTATATACCACTCCCCATAAGCAGACAATGCTGTACAATGTAGAAATGGACACACAATAACTTGTAAATACAACATCAATTTTTCTGAAAGTACTGTTGAATTAGGGGGAAAGGAAAGCAAGAACTGGAAAAGGTTATTGAATGTGTGCATCTCCATGATGTTGGGACAAGGTAGAAGGCATAACCCAGAGGCGGATGTATGTTGAACGCAGCATCAGCCCAAGATGCACACATATGGTTGAAACTTTTTTAAAATACATGTATTTTATAAAGATCCCAAACTTACTGTCACAAAGTTGTTAGTGCAGTTATAACTTTGCATCCATTGACTTAAAATTCTGCTTCGTCTCTGGTATAGCCTCTCATGAGACTATGTCATCTGCGTGTCTCATTTTTGAGAAAGCTGGTCCCTGAGATCCTTGAGAGGTGCTTTAACAATTTACCTTGCATAGAAGTAGATCTGTGAAGAAAATCGATACATCAAGAAACTATTAGCATTGCATTAGATGTGAATGAAATTACATAAGTGTGAAATTTAAATTTAAAAAAAAACGTGAATAGGATCCATTAGTCATACTATAGCCTCCCATTAATAGTTTCACCAATTGATTCGACAGCGGGAAAGGAAAGGAGTATCCTGGATGGACAGTTAGATATAGTTGATGAGATTGAAATCTCCACAATGCAGATGATAACTACTTCGTCAGGGGAGGAGGAAAAGATCAATAACAACAAAAACACATCAACATCAGTACCCCAGTGTTAACACTAAAAAATAATTTAAGTGTTTAGTCGAATTCAGTGACAACCGAACTGCTCCAGAGTCGAATTTACTCCTAGCCCTCGACTACAAGAACTTCATCGGCTATTAAGGTATCTTAGCCGAGTTGTTAGTTAGAGGTACGACTTGGACCCACTCAGATGCAGACGCCTCAACGACCAAGTCAAAAGGGTTTCCGGACCCCTAAAAGCGATAACGGCCAAAAACAACTAAAAGAAAGGGCCATTATCTGAGCAAGAGGAGTAGAGGGTGAGAAAATCGGCACCAGCTCCCCCATAGTCGGCCATTGAACTTAGTGGGTTACTTGATGACTGACATGGGGGATCACGTTGTACAATTTTTTTTCATTTTTTGTACTATAAATAGGATCATTCTTTGTATATATCGACACAACCAATCAATCAAACAACACAATTTTTATCTATCTTTATCCTTTACTTTATTTATCCTTTACTTTACTGTACTCAGCTGCATTCATATTTCTTACCTCTTAGTTTACTCATACCACCGTCCTAACGCTTTCTGGAGTAGTTGGGGAACCCATTGCTGGAAATTAGAGTTCCGTTTCCAACCCAAATAGCTCAAGTTAAGGAATCAATGTGTCTCCCGATTTCGTCAGCCGATAAAACGACAGAGAACAGAATTCGGGGCGAGAACAAATTTGGCACGCTCAATGGGACCATAGGTGAATTAATAGCAAATTGATTCTCCAGGTCAGGATCATTTTTGGCGTATGCGCTACGGTTCGGTAAGAAAATAAACTCCGAGTCCAGTCCACATCCTAAAAAAATCCTCCCAGAAGGAACAACGAACCAGCATCCTCCTCAGGAATGCCTACATCGGTTGATACCCCTCCACTTCCTCCATCAACACAAGCTGTGAAAGAATCTAGCCAATCTGAAGGTCTTACCATAATGACCACGTCTTTTATTAGACAACATATCGACTTGGGCATCCACGATATTATGTACCAAGTTTCTAAAGTTGGCTGACATTGTGAAGCCGATGGTACATAATGAGGTTCAACAAGCGAGGGAGATGGAGACCAATCGAATGCACCCAGAAGAATGTTCTGCTAGTTCTGCCATCCCTATGACGAGCGGTGATGTTCAACATGAAATCGTGACTCCCGGTGATATTCCTCAGCCGCATGTGCATCGGCCTAGTGCCTACTCGGTGCAGCAACCGGTAGCACACCTAGGAACACAAGCCCGATCGCCCGGCAATCAACACACTACATGGTCGCCATTGAATCTTGGAGGGAAAAGTGTGCCACTTGACCAAGCGAGTTTGTAGTATAGGCGGATCAACATGGCTTGGAGGCCGATTCGAGCTAAGGGCCGGCCGGTGGGCCGGTAGGCCCGATCCCTCCCCGAACGCAACTTTTTTTTTTATAAAAAATTGCGGTATCGGACTCGAACCGGGATGGGACATGGTCTCATCCCGACCCATCCCGGCCCGCTCCAATCCTGCCGGCCCCGACCCAGTTCTATCCCGGTCCCGCCCCCGATCCCGCCCCGAAGCCTCCCTTTGCAAAAATACCGTTGCACCAACAACCATTTTACATTTTGACCGTTGTGCAACGACCATTTTTGGCCTCCCCCCCCCCCTACCCCCTTATATTTTTAACCTATAAGTTGTTATATTTACACTTTAACCCAATTTTCCAACTTTAAATACCTCATTTTCTCTTCATCTTTCTCATAAATCTTCCTACAATCTCTCTAATCTCTCAATCTATCTCTCTACAAGTATACATTATCTACTAAATATTTAATTTTATTTATTCATTTGGGAGTGAAGTTGGCAACTAGCTTGAGGATCTTCCATCGAGCAAAGTTTCAATTTTCAACCTCTCGATTACACGTCGACATTACGTCGGCGTTTGGTACATTCATTCCTTCATTAAATTATTATTGTCTCTTTATTTTATTTAGCGCACTTAATTTTATTTATTTTAATTATTTATTAGTATAATTATAAATTTATAATGGAAGGATTTAAATGTATGCTTACGGGTAGGGGTCATGCTTCTTCTAGTAGGGGCAACAAGGACAAATGTACTTCTTCTAGTCATCCTATTTCAAGATAGAATCCTATTCCTACACAGGATGATTTTGTTGATACTTGAACATTTTCCTACAATACAATTAGATTTAGACGAGGAGCTATTTTCTCGGAACACAAGAAGACTTTAATTTAGATGATGATCTAGATGATACACCCACTAATGTAGATGACAACACACCCACTAGTGCACCTTCAACTAAAATACGTCCTATTCCCCCTAGTATAAGACGAGGTCCAGCAAAAAAATGACCATTAAAATCAAATGCATGGTCATTTTTTGATAGGGACGTAGAGAATCAAGTAGCTAGATGTAAAATTTGTAAAGATGTTTTAAAATTTAAAATTGGAAAAGGTCACGGTGGGACGGGTTAATGAGAAACGTAGCAAGGGCTCATCTAGCTAGGTATGCCCAATACGAGGCTTCAAAACCGGGTGTGCAAACGTCCACTCCATCGGGACAAGGTTCACATACTATCCCGAACTAAGTACAGGGTCAAATTAACCATATGACGGGGGGAATTGTACGTCCTAAATACGATAAACATAGAGATAGGGAAGCAATAACAAAATTAGTTGTTGTGGAGGGTTTGCCCTTTTCATTTCCTTCATCTCTCCGTTTTATTCATTACATTAGACATATGTATAATCCTGCTTTTAACGGTTTTCCTATCAACTCGTTAAGAGAGATGTATTTAAATTTCACATGAATATCAACAGTATTTATGTTATTCATTATATCATTTTAATGGCAAAGTGGCTATCACTTCGATATAGGCCATAGTACTAACAACCATGATTATTTAACGGTAACTTTGTCATTGGATAGATTATAAATGGTCTCATGCAAAAGTGTATCTTATCGTATAGATATATAGATGATAGGCACACTTTGGTACTTTTATTGCAAAAAATATTTATCAAGTGTGCGATTATTACGGAATTACCGATAAAATTATGACTATTACATTAGATAACGCTTCTAATAACAATTACGCAATTACAATGTTAAAAAATAGTTTAACTCCATCTTTTCCGGACCATTTTCATATAAAATTGCGTGCCATATATATAACTTAGTTGTAAAGGATGGTCTATCACTTTTTGAAGACATTTTTAGTAAAATACAATTTGTTATAAACTTTATTTTAAAAAATAATAGAATACAATGAAGAAAAGAATATAAAAAAACTTGTCACGATTGCCAACTATCTTATAGAAAAATTCCAGAAGAAGTACCCACTAGGGGAAAAATTTCCGAACTTATTGTATTTTTAGAGAATTTTTTTCAAGCAAGAAAAGAATTTTTCGGTATATATTATCCTACTATTTCAACTATGTTGTTTTATATACCTCTAATATTTTTACTTTTTAATGAATATATGGATAAACCAGCTTATAAGGCAAATATTAAAAAATATTTATCAAAATAAAATAATAAATATTTTATTCCTATTTCCACTATTTATATTATTGGTGCTGTATTAAATCTGACTATTAAAATAGACGGTACTAAATCACTTATTGAAACTATTTACGATTGTATAGCAAAGACTACCACCTCCAAGTCCAAAAAATCCAATTGACCCACCACATATTTAACAAACTAAAGAAGAAGTGTTGTCTAACATAGAAGACGAATGCAAAAAAATATATAGGTTTTACCAACAAGAAAGTGCTAGCAACCTACCGGCTTCCATACCATCTTCTTCTTCTTCAACACAACCTTACAAAAGACATGTTGTTTCTGCGGCTAGTTTTGAAAGCCTCAGAAATAGAATGTGCGGCCATACCGCTACTAACCAAATTAGCGAGTTTGATATTTTTGTTTTGCAAGGCTCGTACCGTACCAAACAGTTCTCAATGAAGAAGGACGTAAAGACTTGCTGAAATACTTTGGAGGGGGAATGAGAAGACCTTTACGAAACTTTCAATGATGCTCGAGATGTTTTGAACATTCAAGCATCATCAACGGCATCTGAAAGCGCTTTTTCTGCCGGCAGATATCAAATAGGAGAGCACAGCCACTCATTAGCCGGAGACAACTTGGAGATTATAGTATTATTCAGATTGGATACGAGCGGAGCGGAGAAGGTGCGGTCAACGGAGATCAACGAAGAAGAAGAACAAAACTACAACGAAATCTTATCCGAAGGTAGTGGAAGCGACGTGGAGTAATTTGACCAACAAATACCAATTCCAACCGAACAACCACAGGAAATTATCAAGAAACTAGAACAGGTTTTTTTCAAAATGTAATTTTTTTAATTGCAATTTTACTATGTAATTTGCAACTTTTGAACAACACCACAACGTTGCAATTTTGACAACTGTATTTGTATTACAAAAAAAATCATGTGTCTATTAAATAATATAAGAGGCACAAAAACAGCATTGGGATGTTTTTATTACACTATCTTATTTAATTATTGAGTTTTTATATATATATATATATGTTATTTTTAAAATTAAGTGCAAAAAAAAATCCGCCACGACACGATTCCGACGGGATCGGGATCGGGACGGGACTTCGGTGAATCCCGCCTCAACCTCGATACCGCCCCTTTCCCCGTCCCGCCCCGACCCGATCTCGCCAAACCCGCCCCGACCGTCCCGAACCCGACCTATTGCCACCCCTAGTTCAGGCTCCAGGACACTTTGAATTGCCTCCCGTTATGCCGCACGTTTCTACGAACGACCCTATGATGTATGCAAACAATGTTGGCCAGCCGATGGCCCCTGGTTATGACTTAGCTCGGCTATCCGGTGATGATGTTTACGGTGGAATACCATTCCAGCGGTTATTGCCAGTACCCAATCCATACCTTCCGGAAGCGTAATTTTTTTAAGAACAAATGACGTCCGAGGAGAGCGACCATGGAATATTGTTCCACCTTATCCTCGAGCTCCGTTAGCCGTTCAAGGAGCTCGATTGCGGGCTTTGGTGGCCATACCCAATAGCGACAATGAGGCATTACCCCCACCTATTGGTATTGGCCAGCAAACCACCTACAACCTTCAAACCCCGTCCAACAAAGTGCGAGAATGGAGGCCGTCTGTGGAGAACGCCTACAAGCCGAATCCAGTCGAGAATCGATAGGGGACGTCATAACTGATAAACCAGGAAATTACTCATAATACCATGCGGAGGTACTTCGGCATCCAACTAAAACCTTTGGACATGCCTATTTATAAGAAGCTTTACCCCGATTGGGTAGATCGAATAGCGCCTTTGCCGAGGGGCTTCAAAACACCGGAGTTTGCCATCTTCTCTGGCGACGACGACGAATCCACTATCGAGCACATCAGTAGATTTACTGCCCAATGCGGCGAGACTGGACAGACTGCGTATCACAAGTTGCAGCTTTTCCCTCTCTCTCTAACGGGAATAACCTTCGCATGGTACTCCTATTTGGCTCCTGATTTCATACAGAGCTGGGCTGACATGGAGGGTTGCTTCCATGATAGGTTCTATTGGCCCCAACCTTAGGTTACCGTGACTGATCTAACGAATCTCAAGCAGTAGGTCAATGAATCGGGTGCCGATTTTATCGAGAGATTCATAAAGAAGGTTGGGAAATGCACCGTACACTTCCCCCAGTCTGAGTGTGCCCACATGATAATCAACAATATGCACCCTTAGTTAAAGGAGAAATTGGTGGGATAATCCTGCTCTGACCTAATCCAGTTAGACGAAAAGGCTAGCCAAATTGAGTAGTACGTCCAGGAGAAGAAGCAGAGTAGAGCCAGCCGAAATCGAGGCTCCCACTTGGTATCCTCATTGAAGCAGATGAGTCCGACTCAGAGTCGGTTATCGCGCGGCGCGACGCAATGGTGGCCGAGATTGTTAAGGTTAAGGTTTACTCTTGCCCAGTCTTGAAAGTCATAAAAGGCAAGGAGATGAGTTCATCCGATGACATGGTCGATTACTCGTTTGACATCAGAAAGGCAGATCAGATATTTGATCATCTGCTCAAAGATAAGCAGATTCGACTGCTTAATGGTCATAGGATTCCGCCCACTGAGGAACTCAAAGATAAGAAGTACTGCAAGTGGCATACCTTATATAGTCACTCTACTTCTAATTGTGTGATCTTCAGAAAGCGATCCAAAAGGGCATCAAAGAGTGGAGGTTCAAGCTAGCCGAAAAGAGTATGGCTGAAATGTCCATTGATACCGACCCCTTTCCTGCGATACCAATATCTATGGCATCTTTTGCTAAGCCCGATGAGTCAAGGGATACCAAAAGAAGACATCCGATGAAAAGGGTGTGGGTCCCAAAGAAACCTACCGAAAGGGAGAAAGCCACAAGGACCTCTGTGTTTAACCGGTTAGGCAGCCTACATGACATTCGCGATGACGGACGATGCCCCCGACTAGAAGTAGTTTTCATGGCCGCCCTAAATACTCGAGGGACGTTGAACGAGAACTTCAGGAATAAACCATGAGGTTCAAAAGGGTCTCTATCGGCACCGAAATAAGCCTTGGGGGAAAGTACGGATGCCAACCAACCAGCAGCCGAGCATGTCTCGAATAGATAAAGAACCACTCCCTAAAACCAAACAGAGGGTGGTCGAGTTTAACGTAAATGAGGTTGTTTTTTCCTTATGTATCACAACTAGAAATGAGGACTAGACGAGACCCCGGAGAATGATTAAACCAGCTGCCAACACAGAAGAGGGGAAATGGTTTGTCAATCAGGCTCCCGAAAAGAAAGAGGCACCATCGAGAGTCGCATCCAGGACTTAGAAAAGAAGGATGCAACGTGCTAAGGACTTGCGTAAGATGCAACAGACATTGCATCTAATTTCCAATACCAAGGCAGCCGAAAATTAGGAGATTCCTGAGTCTGCCATAACCGAGGCTATCGAGCGGGCATTCGACTCAGTTGCTTCAGGGGCAATATCGCTTGTAGGAGAGACATCGGGTCAACTAGAGCTGAATGAACAACCTACCGACAACCTGACGGAGGAACCCCGGCAAGGGAACGTGGCCCCGAATAGACCTCTAACCGATGTAATCCCACAGATCGTGCAGAGGATTCAGTTAGAGAATCCCTAGCCGATCCCCATTTGTCTCTAGGAAATGGAAGATATGAGTTCCTGGTCGGCCAAATTGGATGAAGGAGGGGACTCCATCCTCGATTTATTTAGCCATGACCTGGTTAATGAGATGTGGGCGGACATTGAAATGGTCGGCCTAATCCCATGTGAGTTCTGGGCCAACCGCTCCGCGCTGGATATCCTTGAAGGTGATGTTTGCGTAGAAGACGCAAAATGCGCAACAATAGCCGATATCCCGACTAGGGACACTTTGAGCACCCCTTTATCCTTTTTAGGTTCATTAGGCTTCTTATTAGTTGGAACTTCCAGTTATCTTGGTAGAAATTCGATATCTTTTTTTACGCCTGAACCATGATATGAAATAAGTCGATAAAGCATAAATCCAATTTAAAAAATTAGAAAGCGGTAAATGTATTTGGTGCACCTACAGAAGATATGGTTAAACACCTCAAACCCCTTTAGGTCAAGGCTTACATTAACGACAAAATTATTAGTCGGGTGTTTGTCGACAATGGGGTTGTGCTGAATGTGATGTCGCTGCTTACCTTGAAGGATATTAACAAAAAAAGGAGGATCTCATCCCAACTAATATGAAAATGGCTAGCTTTATGGGAGAAGCCTTTAAAGCATTGGGGATTCTAGTAGCAAAAATCACTGTAGGTCCTAAGACGGTCAGGTCTGCCTTCTTTGTAATAGATGGCAACCCATCCTACACCATTCTCATTGGGCGGGGACCGGATTCACACCAGCCGATGCCTTCCTTCTACCATGGACCAAAAACTTATCTTTTGGGAAGGAGATAAGATAGAAATCGTCCCAGCAGATGTTAACTCATTCCGACCAGGGGTTCAGAATGTAGAGGCAGTCATCTATTCACCCTATATCTCTCCCATAGCCTTCACAGAGCAGTATGAAGAAGGATTTTGAGAATCTTGTAATCTTACCCCGCGAGGGTTTAAAATAAAATAATTAGCCGAACCACGACTTACCTTGGAGGATTTAAATGGTTGGGAAAATCCAAATCATACGTGACCTATGGCATCGGTGACCGCCCTAAGTTCTGAGGCAAGGATAGCCGAGCCATCACAGATAGAGGACTACAACAGAGAACCAACACTGGCAGCCGAGGACATCGAGTTGCCGATGGAACTTGAATCGCCCATAAAAAGGGCCATGCCTAGTTTTGAGTCTCAGGAACCCTTGGAAGGTATCAACTTGGGTACTGAGGAAGTCCCTCGGCTAACACATATTAGTGGCTTGCTGAAGGAGGGAGATAAACAAAGCATAATGGCTCTTCCTGCTGCAAAGATAAGTACAACTTCGCGTGGAATTATCATGAAATGCCCGGGCTGGCGCGTACTTTGGTAGAGCACATATTGCCAATTAAGGATGGTTTCGCCCTTCACAAACAATCGCCAGGAGATATCACAAAGCCCGGGCAGTAATGGAGTCGACACCACCCAGGACAAAGAAGGAGTTACAAAGCTTGTTAGGGAAGATAAAGTTCCTAAGGAGGTTCATATCTAATTCAGCTGGCAAAATGAAGGCGTTCTCTCCTTTGCTTAGGCTTAAAGGGACAGAAGAGCTAGTATGAGGCCCAAAATAGCAAGAGGCATTCGACCAGATTAAAAAGGCCTTAGCAACGCCTTCTGTGCTGGTGCCTTCCATGATAGGGAAACCACTGAAATTTTACATCTTGGCTGCCTGTTAGCACATGATGCCAATGATGGAACCGAAAGGGCAGTGTACTACCTTAGCCGAATGCAAAATGAAGTTGAAACTAGATATACCCCTATAGAGAAGCTTTGTTTGTCCTTAGTCTATGCTTGTACAAAACTTGAGCATTATTTAATGCCACATTTGGTTCACATTTTGTGCAAGATTGACATCGTTCGGTACTTATTGAACAGACTTGTTTTGCAAGGACGACTAATGAAGTGCGCAATCAAGCTCACCGTATTTTCTCTCGAGTATAAGCCATTTAGGGCTGTCAAAGGCCGAGCGATAACCGATTTCTTGGCGACCACCCCCGTGTAGATGTGGAGGACCCATGCGCCCCACCCCTCTACCGCATGTATGGATGTCGTCCCTTGGACGCTGACTTTTGATGGGTCAAGAACCTAGAAAGGAGTCGGAGTCGAATAATGATAATCGATCCTAGAGATGAAACATGGAGGTTCTCTTATCGATTAGATTTTGACTTGACAAATAACCAAGCTGAATATGATGCTCTCATCATAGGACTCAAACTCATAGTCTCTATGAAAGCAAAATACATCAAGATTCGCAGAGACTCTCAGTTGGTTATCAAGCACGGTGGCTAGGGAATATGACCGCAAGGATCCGAATTTGTTGGCCCGTTACGAAATGGCTAGCAGGTTACTTAGTAGGTTCGCATGATCTACATTAAGTCATGTTCCTAGAGAAATGAATGTTGAGGCTAATGACTTAGCGCAAGAAGCTTCTGGCTTTAGGAAGTCTCTACTCACTTTAGAGTATGACGAACTACCACCTGAAGTGTTAGCCATAGACCAGATCGAGTCGTGGAAGCAGGTGTTAATCGGCTGCTTAAAAGATCCCTCCACATGCAAAGACCTTAAGGTTAAGAGGAGAGCCTTAAAGTATGTGCTCATTGATAATGATCTTTACAAAAGGAGCATAAATGGAGTGCTACTCAAGTGCATTGATATGACAGAAGCCTTAAGAGTCATGAGGGAGGTTCATGAAGGAATTTGTGGATCGCACCGAGCCGGGACAATAATGAAGTAGTTGATCTATCGCCATGGCTATTATTGGCCTACTATCATGATCGATTGCTTTTAATATGCAAAAGGTTGCGAAGAGTGTCAGAGACATGGACCAATCCAACGGGTACCAGCCGAGTTGCTATACCCGATCGTGAAGCCCTGGCCTTTCAGAGGTTGGGCTATAAACCTCATCGGCAAGATTCACCCACAATCGGCCAAGGGCCATAATTTCATTATCTTGGCTACCGATTACTTCACTAAATGTGTGGAGGCACAACTGATGAAAAGGGTTCATCAGACAGATGTCATTCTATTTATCCAACACCAGATCATATATAGATATCGTATCCCTGAGATGATTACAACTGATCAAGGGACGGTGTTCACTAGTTCTAAAGTGGCAGCCTTTGCTGAGAAATTTGGGATCAAAATGATCACATCCTCGCCTTATTACGCACAGGTGAATGGTCAAGCCGAGGCAGCCAACAAACTTATTGTGGACATAATTAGTAAGAACGTGGAGGATAAACCAGGAATGTGGCATCTCACTCTGGATGAAGCCATTTGGGCGATAAGGAATTTTAAATCTACAAACTACCAGGATGACACCTTATCGGCTAACCTATGGCCAAGATGTAGTATTGCCCTTGGAAATTAATATCAAATCCTTACGGGTGGCCAAGCAGAACTCTCTAAGTTTAGAGGAGTATCAACATGCCATGCTAATGGAGTTAGACCAGCTAGATAAAGATCGATTGATGGCCCTAGAGAAAACCGAAGCCGGTAAACATAAAATGGCTAAAGCATACAACAAACATGTTAAGCCTAAGAGGTTTGCCGATTGAGACTTAGTTTGGAAAACCATTTTGCCAATTGGGATGAAAGATCGTAAATTTGGTAAATGGTCACCAAATTGCGAAGGACCTTTTGTAGTAAGCCAACAGATCGCCGACAATGCATATCGACTAATAAACATGAATGATGAAGAAATGGACAGGAATGTAAACGACAAGTATCTAAAAAAGTACAATCCTTCGATTTGGGGCATGCATGAATAAACGACACCCTACGACCGCTTTGCTGGTTGCATAAAATAAGCTAATTCATTCCGACGGGAGATGTATGGCTAAATGACAGCCACAGACCGGCTGCCCGGTCACAAAATACAAAGAAAGCCATTTCTTTCACACGCCTGTGTCGTAAGGTTGGTCGCACTACTCAAGTGAAGAAACGCCATACTAAGTGGTCAAAGATAATGGCCCATCAAATCTGCGGGATTCATTCTAAATTTGCTCAAGAATGCTGAGAGTAATGCTGCAGTTAAAAGATGGGATATGGTTCCCATATCCAAGTAAACCAAGCATAAAAATAGGGGTGCCACACATACCCGAGCCCGGCGTTACAACGGAAATCAAATTCTGACAGTGCGCCGGCATCAAAAGGACCCATGTGCCTCTATTCGGCTTTTGTGACCAACTTCACTCGGTCCAACCAACCCGAATAATGAGCAACCTTAGTCGACCAAGTACGAAGGTTAGCCGAACAATGGCCGCCGGTGAACCAGTCACAAGTAGAAAGAAAGTTATGGTTTATCGGGCTGAGGTACTGAAACAAGAGAGAATCACCATGTTTCGATCCACCGTATGGAGTCAGAACCAGCTGTTCATCAACGAAGGCCAAAGCAGGGGTCAGGTCACTATCGGCTAAAATGATTTTTCCTAATCTTGAAGACGAAAAAGATGAAGCCATGGTTTTTGACTAAGAAAAAGGCCAAAGATTAGATGAGAAACCTACGGGGGGGGATACCTTTCCCTAAATAACCTTCAGAGGTGCGGCTGAGATTAATTTATTATTTTCAAAAGCACGGTCGAATATCATCAGAGCCAATTCGTGGTAATGGAGATGCCTCAGTTAAAGGGGAAACACAATTCAGAAATAATCATCATTGCATGCATTGGAGACGAGACGATTGAACTGACATGCGCGATTGTCAGACTGAAACGATGGCTATATTCATATTTCTTACTGTACTTAGCAACATTCATGTTTCTTACCTCTTAGTTTACTCATACCACAGTCCTAACGATTTCTGGAGTAGTTGAAGAACCCATTGCTTGAAATTAGAGTTCAGTTTCCAGCCCAAATCGCTTAAGTTAAGAAATAAATTTGTCTCCCGATTTCGTCAGCCGATAAAACGGCAGAGAACAGAATTCGGGGCGAGAACACCCAATTTCCTAGTTTTATTGTGCACACACAATCATATAGAATGTGTATTGTCAAACTTTTTCCTCAACAATTTCTAAATATGTGTCCTCAGGTAAACTTAAAACTAGGAAAATAATTCACGAGACAATTGCCTCTTGATTTAGCTTACAAGCAGTTTGTGAGGAACGTATCGTTATTAGTTCTGGGGTATACTTATTTGTCAAGCAAAACATAGCATTTTCTTTGTCATATCGGAAGAAACAAGAACAGACAAGAAAGTGCATTAGACTTTATCAACATGCCATTTTACATCCTCACCCGCTTAGCGAGGACAAGGGGCTCGAGCATGTCAAGTACTTACCTACATGCTGTAAGACAGATAAAGCATTCCGCAATGTCCCCTCGAACCTCAACTAGAATAAGTAGAGAGTAAATCTAATCACAAGAAATGCCTTCAACACAACTTTAAACAAGTTCAAAAGTCATTATTAAAATCTCTCTTCAAGAAAGCTCGATACTTTATATGCTTTACATAAAACAAGTGTAAGGTAAATACAAGAGCATAACATTGCAAACTACATCCACAGTGTTAAAGTATTTTTTTTGAAAGGTCAAGAAGAATATGGAAAAGGTGAGCGGCTTCAAGCTTCCTTAAATATATTCGGATGAATCCTTTTCAAACCCAAGGAGGTAGGGAATCTCCAGATTACGTAAGAAATGAAAAAAAATTCAAGCTACACAATATACCTATGTTCCCGCAGCATTCTCTCAACCTCCTTATGTGAAGCTTTGATCTACATTATCTCAAAGGATCAGAGAAATTACATCAGAAGTAAGGAGTATATTATTAATAGCAGTAGCTGTTACTATTTAGTGCAAACACTCAAGCACCTAGTCTTCATATCCATGAGAGAATACAAGTGTTAAGACATTTTAAACTAAAAGAAAGTAGGATAAGGTGCCAAAGCCAACAGCACAGACCACATTCTAGAGCCTCTAATCCAAATATCAATTAGACTCAAAATAAGACTATTCTACAGAGTACAGGTATTGTACAAAAAATGCTTTAACCAGTAAGTTCTACATAATACATAAGGGGAAAAGGACCATATAACTTTAAACTTTACAGAATAGTATTGCATAAGCTATTATACTGTAATTACTCTCGTCTAAGCCCTTGAACTTCCTTTTTGGACTCAATAAACCCCTTTTCTTAGATTGTTAAGTTACGCCTATTAAGCCGAGGAGCAACACCCATATTTTTCCATTAGAAAGAAAATGGAGAAGGAAAAAAATAAAGAATGAAAAGATAAAAACAAAATGATATGTTGAGAAAGAAAAAGGAAGCCTTTAAACATGAATATTAAGTAACGCAAAGTAATTATAATAATAAATAAAAATTAAAGAAATGTATTATGCAAAAAATTAAAAAGAATTAAAAAAAGCAATGGAAAGTTGAAGATTTTGTTTGTTTCTTTCTCCATCTCTTTCCCCTCGGGATAGTTGTTGCCCCTCAACTTAACGGTCTTGTAATCAAAGGAACTGCTTGAGTTCAAACTAAAATCGACTTCTTAGATGATAGAAAAAATAGCTTCTTTTTTTTGGATATGGGATAGTAAAAATAGTATTAAGACCTTATGTGATAGTCTCAAGTGAAATTTAAGGGTCCATAGAGTTCAACACAAAAAATGAAAACAAAATCATCCAATTTATAGTTGTCTCAGGTTCCATGCCACAATTATCTTGCATTTCAGCGAAGACTAGAAAAAAGTTTGTTTTACCAGAAATTACACAGATAAGGAACAAATAGGCCTGCACATAGTCACTTTTGTTATGTAGAGTATTACTTGGTCAAGGAACAATAATAGTTGAATGGAACTAGGCTAGAAGCAGGGTGCATATTGCAAACTAGGATGTTTTGTTTGAGAAGTGTGCCACACAGTGATTGTGTTTTGGAGCAATATCTGACCTGGTTTCACACTACTTACAGTTTCACAATTTCATTAAATGGTCAAATTGCCATAGCATGGAGCCATGGACCAAGCTGACTTAGCTATACAAGGTGCACTGACGCTGGCCATGTTCGACTCTGACAAGGCAAAACCTCCCCACAAGTAGATAAACATAGTTTGGAATCTGTAGAAAATTATGATGCGTGCAACAAATTTTACCTTAGTGAAAGAAATAATCCCTTGATTATTCTCATTAATGAAAGAGTATATATACAATTTATAAATTGCCATAATAGAAAACCTCTTCCTATTCTACTCCCAAAACCCTATTATAGTAGTACAAGACTCCTACAATGCTGGTAAGTATACAATGCTAATTAAGGTAACATTTACACTACAATATTACAACAATATACACATAATAATCTGTCAATCCCGTGATGGGCTGTTGATTCACAATCCGAGATGGCGGTCCAATATACATAAGTATACATGTGTATATTGTGTGTATACTTATGTATATTTAACACACTCCCACAAATATAGCGGGCGGTCTTCGAACGCCGAGATCGTCCCTAAAATCTTCAAAAAGGACCGAAAGAAGACCCTTTGTAAAGATGTCTACAATTTGATACCTGGAAGGGACATGGCAGACGCGTACTTGACCACGAGCAACCTTTTCGCGAACAAAGTGAATGTCCATCTCGATATGTTTAGTGCGCTGGTGCTGAACCGGATTACCAGAAAGGTAGATGGCACTAACATTATCACAATAAACCAAGGTCACTTTCTGAGTAGGACAATGAAACTCTAACAGTAAATTACGTAACCAACATGATTCAGAGACCACATTAGCTACCCCTCGATACTCGGCCTCTGCACTGGAGCGGGACAAAGTCGACTAACGTTTCGCAGACTATGAGACCAAGTTAATACCCAGAAATATACAATAGCCAGACGTAGACCGTCTGGTGTCCGGAAAGCCACCCCAATCAGCATCTGTATACGAGACAAGTGTTGACGTCGATGAATGATATAAATACAAGCCATAGTCAAGTGTACCCTGAATATACCGAATGATGTATTTGAGCGCATTCATGTGCTCAACTCTGGGATCATGTATAAACAAACACACTTGCTGTACGACATACATAATATCTGGTCTCGTGAATGTAAGATACTGAAGGGCCCCTGCAAGACAGCGATATAGGGTTGGATCCTCATATTGTAGGCGCGCGCAAAGACCAAACTTAGGCTTAGTATCAACTAGAGTGGAAGTGGACTTACAATATGACATCCCGACCTTCTCAATAATCTCGGTGAGTACTTCCTTTGGGATAAGAATAACCCACCTGCATGACGACCGACATCAATCCCCAAAAAATAACTCAAGGGCCCCAAGTCTTTCATAGCAAACTCAAAACTGAACATTGTCATGATAGGCGGCGTCTTGAATTGGAAGAGGCAGTCAGATAATATCATCCACATATAATAGTATATAAGCCAAGGAAGAACCACGATGATATATGAACAAGGAATTATCCGACATGCTGTGAGTGAACCCAATAATTGAAACATAGTCGGCAAACCTCTTATACCAGGCCCGTGGAGACTGCTTAAGCCCATATAAGGATTTTTTCAACAAACATATATTATGAGGATATTTGGGATCCCTAAACCCCAAGGGCTGATGCATATAGACTGTTCCCTTGAGATCACCATGTAGGAAAAAATTCTTTACATCTAACTGATGAATGGGTCATGCTTTCGAAAGAGCCAAGATGAGCACAATGCGAATGGTAGTCGGCTTGACCACCTGACTAAACATCTCACCACAATCCACACCAACATGCTGAGTCTTACCATCACCCACAAGCTTCGCCTTATGCCTTGCAAACGAACCGTCTGAATTGTCCTTATGAGAAAAAATCCACATAGACCTAATAATATTAATACCAGATGGACGGGGCACCAACTCCTACGTCTTATTATCAATAAGAGCATTATATTAATCGGTCATAGCAATTATACAATTCAGGTCATTTAACACGGACACAAGATTACGGGATAATGGTGATTTAAGCACATTAAAATTTAAATTAAAATATCTTTTTGGTTTAAAAATACCCCATTGATTATGAGTGACTGGTCTATGACTCGAGAGGAGAATTGGGTGAAATTTAGGAATTATCGGGACCGGGGACGGAGACCGGCGGGCGGTGGGCTGCGCGGCCCAACACAAGAAGCATGTATCGGAATCGGACTGGGTGGGGCAACCGGCCCGATTCTAGAAACCGGGGCGGGCACGGCATAGTTCTTTGGGTGGACCCGAGTAGGTGATGGCGTAGCAGTGGGGCCAGTGGGCAGTGGGCCAACTGGCGGATTTTGGGTACGTGGTAGGTCCGATAAATGGTGAATAATATACGGGGAGATACCATCATCCAAAAAATTATACAAACTAGGCATGAGACTACTCAATTTTGCTAACGGGAATTAGGACTCATCAAAAATAACATGGCGACTAATGATGATTTTGTGAGATGATAAATCAAAACATTTGTAACCACGATGATTAGACCGATAACTCAAAAATACACAAGGGGTAGCACGAGCTTGAAGTTCGTTAATTATGGTGGATGGAAACAACGGATAACATAAGCACCTAAAAACCTTAAGATGTAAAAATGAAGGAGTCTTATTAAATAAAATTTAAAGAGGGGATGACTACGTCAACCGTTTGAGAGGAAGAATGTTAAGAAGATATGTAGCCATTTGTAGAGCATGATGCCAAAAAGTAGGGGTACGGAAGCATGAATAAATAAAGTTCGGACAATATTGTTAATGGTTCGAATTTTTCATTCGGCTTTCCCATTTTGTGAAGACGTATGAGGACAAAAAAAATGAAAATTGATCCTATTAGTAGCACAAAACTCCCGAAAGACACCATTATCATATTCTTTGCCATTATCACATTCTTTGCCATTATCACATTGGATATTCTTAATATTCCGTTCGAATTGTGTTCTAATGGATGCTCTAAATTGTAAGAAGGTAGAAAAAACTTGAGATTTTTTCGCTATTGAAAAAGTCCATAAAAAATTAGAATAATCATCCAAAAATAGAACATAATAACGATGACTCAAAAAACTGAGAACAAGAGATATCCATATATCCCTATGAATAATATCAAATGGAATTAGAGTACGAGAATTAGATTCTACAAACGACAATCTAACAATTTTACCTAAAGAACAAGATTGGCAATTCGGAATACTACGCGTACCCTTACAAGAAAGAAATTAATTTTTAACTAAGGAAGAAAAAATAGACGATCTCGGATGACCTAGACGAGCATGCCACAAGGCAGGAGCAAGGGCGGAAAATGTAGTTGGCAAGGGTTGACTCGAAAGACCGAAACTTGGTGTGATCGGATAAAGATCTCCCCTACTATCAGACCTCAGGAGAGGACTCCCCGTCTTGAAATCCTTCACAGAAACCCAAACGGAACAAATTCAACAGAAACAAAATTATCAGTTGTGAATTTACGGACATACACTAAATTTTTAATCAATTTATCGGCCTTGTTATAGATATGTATAGTTTGGGCCTTTTATGAGTGCAAGTGGATATATCCTTATTCAGTTAAGTATGTGTTAGTGGCCTCGTTAGCCTATGAGTTATTGTATATCTCTCAAGCATTAGGATCGGTACGCTCAGGCCTTAGGTCGTCGGGTGCCCTCATAGGTTACGGTGTGACAAAGTGGTATCAAAGCAGGTCAATCCTAGGGATGTCTACAAGACGTGTCTAACAGAGTCTTGCTTATTAGTGTGTTGCATGCCACACTTATAAACAGGAGGCTACATGGCATTTAGGATGTTACCTTTCTTGAAAAATCTAGATCGTGCAACAGAAGTAAAGTCATAAGTCACCAAATCCCTATCTTTTCCTCTTTATCTTCCTTTTCAGTAATGCCGTGATCTAAGGGAAGTACTGATAGCAGGAATTGAGTTAGAAATATGGGAGAAGGTACTAGCTGACAATCACCCGCCAATACGGATCCGTGGAACATAAGAACACTGGAAAGAAATGTAAGTTATTCAATGGAAGAAGACTCATCCATGGATGAAGATCTAGCTATGGAGGAAGATACGTTTAAGGATCCTTCTATACAAGAGGACCCATATGAGATTCCAGAGGAATCACCCTTCCGAGTACCACCGATTATAGTGATATTTTATGATTATAGGAAGGCCCGCACAATACAGAGGCCGTCAGTACATCGGTCATTTCTATTTGGATTAGGTGTGAGCGGTAATGTGTATGCAACATTGCCTCCAGTTATCTTCCCCGAGTAGGGTCATATTCGGATGCCCCTACATGATAGGCTTATAGAGAGACCGAGAAGCCTAATATCATAGAAGTCGATTAATCAAGGTTCGCCCCTAACAAGTAGAAGTGATGAAGAAGTAACCAGTAGACAGATCGAAAGGTTTGGGATGGACGCATGTGCTGAAGAACAAGTGTTGAGAGAGGCGTTAGATTGAAGCTCCAGGGTAGAAATCAAACAAGCATGAGAAGATGTTAGAAGTAGTAGACCATGATGTCAACCATGTGGTAGGAGGCATGATGGAGTATGCTTATTCGATATTGAGCTATGTTCTGGATGTGGAGCCTTGGGCCACAAAGCCAGAGAATTCCCCAAGAGATTTTAATCGTTGTGCCATCAGTGTGGACAAGTGCATTACAGACAATGCCCAGGTGATCTTGAGGGGTGTTATTGGTGTGGAAGAAGGAGCCATAGAGTACATAGATGCCTGAGGTTGAGTCAAGGAGAATAGCCGGTCCCGATATTACTAAGAATCATGCAATCAATTAGGTACATTGATAATTTTATTAAGGATAATTGTGCTTATATCTATGATTGGTCAGTTATTTTTGATATAACACGTATGTCATACCAGGAGTATATAGACTGTGAATCGAGGATAGGAATGGAATGTAGTAAGTAAAATCATAGTTATGTTCAAAGCTCTAAGCAAGATGATTTAAGAATCAACCATTTATTGACTATATATGTATTCAACACCCTTAGATTTTGTAGCGTGAGTAGTACTGGGACACAGAGAGCAAATGAACATGTGACTTAAAAAAAAGGGATTCACGGGTCCAAAGAATTTAGAGGAACCCCAGAAGAATAGTAAGGATAATGGATTTCCTGTTATAAGTTACCTTTACCGAAGCTTTGTTCGAAGATAGTTGAAGGAAGAAAAATATGCGACAAGTTATACGTAAAATTAGTAACCCCGAGTTCCTTCAAGGGTTAAACTATTTAGGAAAACCCGTGGAACTAGATGAGTTTGTCAATTAATGGCAAGCGATATGTCCTTTTTACCGTAAAAGTCGACAAGATTCTTGACATTTAGTGGAGACAAATTGTGATGAAGGTACGATTAATAGAGAAGTGGTGACAAATGGTACACGGGTGTTTGGTAAACACAAGTAGAAGCGTTATCACAACTTAACAATGTTGGAGAACATGTCTTACACAAATAGACTGATGGAAAGCCGGTAATGGTAAGAATATTGATGACGTAATTGGGTTGAGATCTCCAAGTAACAAGAGTACCAATAAAAGATAAAGGCATAAGTGAAGAAGTGATTCATGCTTCTTGAGCTGAAAATGTACATCATGACGTCCGTGGATGACGGTACCGGAAGTACGCTAAGACAAATAGTCTTTGGAGAAATTCAAATCGGTAATCGCCAAGTTGAGTGATCGGACATCGAATAGGAAATAGTTCTAATACTAATTTAGGGGAGAAATCCCGAAGTTAGCAACAAGAATGAATCCAGTTGTGACTCGAATTAAGTATGTCAAGCCTTAGATTCGTTGTGAATATGGATAAGGCTTTTAAAGCTATATGAGTGGGAGTAAGCACGAGCAAAACTCGATGTGAGTATATAATGGAGCAACGAAAGAAAATGATTTAAAGTAAACAATAGCAGTTTATCATTTTTATTAACAAGTAAAAATGAAAGATAGAGTCAAGACTTGAAAACTTTCTTGTTGGGTATTGTTGGGGCTGCCTATATGGAGTTGTAGGTTGGATACGAAATTGCTGGGTTGTTATAGATATTATAGCAGTTATGAAGGAGGGTTAGGAAGGCTAATTGTTTTGCTACATGTATAGGTTTCCATATAGAAGAAACATAAATTCTACGCGTACAATGTGTTCGATAAAATGTCTCAATGAATTTATTAATAGTATATTGATCCGATTGTGATTTAAATCATCCGTATGATGTAGATAATCATTCATAGAGCTTACAAGGACCCGTGGAACTTAAATAACTTCGATAACAAGGTATGTTAAGGCAAATCCTACTTTCTTTTGGCATGTTCTAGAACGAAATGTAAACATGGTATTGTTCCATAAATTATTATACTCTTAGTAGTTAAGAATGGTCATGTTATTGATTCCTATATTAAAAGCATGTCTAAATATGTTCTTAAATCCTTATTAAGGTATATGGGAAATATGTTAATGTCTCCAATGTTAGCCGAAGGTACAAGGATATTATGTCATTCATGCATTTTCATTTGCATTATATTCATATATTACCCTGGACCCACATGTGTTATATACAATACTATATGGTATCAATATATATATGTAGGGGATGGGGAAAAGGGAAAGGCGTTATATACGCGTCACCACCAGCGGTTGGTACAGATATCACGAAAAGAAAGAGGCCCATGTGAGGCCAATATTGATGCCCTTGTGTGGCCAATATGATATGATGCCCTTATGTGGCCAATATAACCTGATGCCCACAGAGGCGGTTATGGAAAGGAAGATGCCCTTGTGTGGCCAATATTTATATGTATACCACATTTGTATTGTGCATAATATTTAGGCATGTGTATTAGGGCCCTCAGAGGCATTTACTACTGGTCAATTGTTTCTATCGGCTGTTTCTATCCGCTATCTTTGTTGATTGTTTCTGTTTCAATTATTATGTATCTCTGTGATGATATTTCTTATGCCTGACATATTCGGTACATCAGTCGTACTGACGTCCCTTTTGTCGGGGGACACTGCATTTCATGCCCGCAGGCTCAGGTAAATAGGGGAACGGTTCGCGCAAGTAGGTTCCTGATTCAATGGCTTTATTAGAAAGTTCTGATAATAATACCGTTGAATTAGACATGTTATGATTGATTCATAGTTGATGTAATGCGTATGTGAAATGACAAATATAGTCGACCCAACCCAACGTGTTTGGGACAGAGCCGTTGCTACTATTGTACTAATTATACCAGGGCTAGTTGCCAACCACATGATAGTTGCGGTGAATGACTATCCACTTTAGTACTCATGAGAAATTTCCCTCCCTTCTCGCTTTTGCTTTGGTAAATTATATTGTCCATTACTTGATGCAGATGACAAAGTTACTGATTCAACATTGTTTCTATTATTGTTCTCTTAGCAGTTTATCATTTCTATTAACAAGTAAAAATGAAAGATAGAGTCAAGACTTGAAATTATCTGGAAGACTACAAGGCCATTAGACCAAGAAGATATTATTATGCTGATATCAAGAAGATAACAAATGTTTTTAACGAAAAGTTAGGAGAAGGAAGTTATGGAACTGTTTACAAAGGCAATCTTTCCAGGGAAATCTAAATAGCGAGTATAAGTCCTACGCTATTCGAAGGGTAAAATGGAAGAATTTATCAATGAAATAGGAACTATTGCATGTTAACGTCATCCGGTTAGTTGGTTTTTGTGTTGATGGATTCAGACGAGCTTATGATTCACTTGAAAGGTTCATTTTAC
Organism: Anisodus tanguticus; assembly: GCA_034509755.1. NCBI lineage: Eukaryota > Viridiplantae > Streptophyta > Magnoliopsida > Solanales > Solanaceae > Anisodus > Anisodus tanguticus. The sequence goes on from CM067540.1 coordinate 27,218,053, forward strand.
CAGTGAGCTCGAGCTGGAACAAGCTATTGGAAATTTGCCTTTGATGGAGAGGTGTGTCCACCCATATTTAATGAATTAAACACTAGGGTTCCGCATGTTGGAGGCTTTGTCTCTTCTCACATGCATAATCTACTAAGTGAGTAGATGACCGCAGGGCCAAGAATCGTCAAATTTCATTGAGAAATGAAAGAGATATTGGTCCACGAAGTAAGGTGTTTGAGGCATGAAAATATGGTGTAGGACAAATCTACCACATCGATGGAAAAATGAAGAATTGCTCTCTTTATAAGTCTCTAAATTGGCTAAGGGTTTGGGACCCTAAGGGGTAATCCATGTGTTTAAAGGAGGGAGGACCTAGATGTGCTTGGGTTTAAGGCTAAGCCCACACGCGCGCCGCCGCCCATCCGGGCTCGGGCTCGGGCTTCTTCTGATATTATCTCTTTGGACCTCAAAGTGTTTAATATTTACAGTTTGGTCCTTGGAGTTTCTGGAATGTTGAATTTAGGAACAACGGAAGGCAGAAAGTTTAAGTTTCTGCCTACCGTTGGAGTTGATTTTTGGGGGCGTTATTGTGCATTAACCAGCCATTACTTGGCGGATTAACTCCCTCCATTAATAGCCATTACTTGGTTGAATTACTCCCTCTTTCAATGGCCATAAACAACCATTACTTGGTTGTTTAATTCCCTCATTCAATGGCCATTAACAGCCATGTCTTGGCGGTTGAGAGGTCTCCCCTAATGCTATATATTGATTCCTTTTGGCTCAATTGTGTTAAAAAGAAAATACGAGAAAATAGAACACAAAACAGAAGAGATAGAAATATATACACAGAGACAAACAGAAGAGTAAAACACAGTCCACAACATGAGCAGTAACGTTGGGACGAAAAACAGAAACTCTTCCTTCCTTTTCCATTTCTTCAGCAAGTCGATTCGTATTTGTTTTCTTCGTCAGAATCAACCTATTTGCTTTGTAGTGTTGATTAAAGTGTTGTTTTATCTTGGGAGACTATTGTCCTCTAACGTAAAAGCATATATACGGGGCAATCTTGTCTTAAAGACAGAGTGTCATCACTCGACTCAGCACACAGTTGTAATAATCCAGATTTAGTGTTTCTTGATTTCAGGTTATCAAGATTCAAGACTCAACAAGCTTGCGGCAGTTCTGAATATTGTCCTACTTGTTTATCCTTTCGAACACTTGTAATATTTATTTACTTCCCGTACTGCTTTACATATCCAACACAAGCTTCAAAATATTGCTCTTAATATTGCAAGAAGATTAAATATTTTCTACCCACAAAACATCCTTTTAGAGCACAACTTGAACCCAAACATATGTGATTTTTTGCCTGGCCAAACTGTGTTCAAAAAAGAAAAAAGTGCACACTATGACAACTGCTAGGGGAAACATGGACTACATTCTACCAGAAGTGTTATCCCGAAGGCATAATGGATATTAGGCACTCAAACTTGGCCTCATTTTTTTTTATGTATGCTCCCTAATTTTGAGTGTGCTCTAGTAGGCAGCTTAACTTGTAAGAAATTGAATACGTAAACACAAATGCTGACGTGGAACATAAATTTTGGAGGTATCTAGATGATCATTTTGTAAGTTAAAAGTGTTCAACTGATAAAGTAAGAGACAAGTTGAGTTTGCCTTTCTGTGCATACCTAAAGTTGGAGGGCATACTTAAAAAATGAGACTAAGTTTGAGAGCTTATTTATGTATTATGCCTGTCCAGAAAGTTTGGTAAATTTTCTCATAAGTGATATGTATAGAATACAACCCCTATATTCCTATTTGGTTAATCAAAGATGGACCATGTATCTTATGTAAGTTATATTTTTGGATCAAGTGTATTAGGTGCAGCTCAGATGTTAGCAAAAGGATTTTAAGGTAAGTTATGAATGATCTTTCTCAAACCTTTTATAAGTAAAAACGGTCGTGTAAGGCCGATTGATGTTATCTTGATATTGTGTTGCCCTGTGTGGTATTGGATATATATTTGGGCTTCTTGATAGGTTTTAGATAGTCCTACTTATAAAGAAAACTCTGCTAAAATTTTTAGAAAATTCGGGAGACAGAATATTTCCAACATTCGCAGATGAATGTTCCTAAGGGGGTTGCGGGTTATGGGTCTATACTGGGAATTCTCAAATTTCAGATCTGGTTATGGGTTTACGGGTTATGGGTTTATGGGTTATGGGTTACTTGGTTACGGCTTACGGGTTTGTATTGAGAATTCTCAAAGTTCAATTCATTTTTCTTCAACACCCAACCCTAACACTCTCCCTAAACTCACTCTAGATATCCAACTCGAAATCAAATCCAATTACGCAACGATAACATGATAAAACCGTGATTATCATAGTAATCTCCTTATCCATACAAAGTTGGATTTGAAAAAACCATTGCAAATCAGATTGCTTACTGTTTTGAGGAGATTTCTATACGTAAAGGTAACTTTTACCCATCACTATTTATGATTATGATTAATTGGTGATTTGGAGAAGGTTATGAAAAAAAATTCATAATAAAAACTTCACAAATTTATGAAATCTTCATAGCGAAAACTTGTCTTTGTTTTTATTCTAAGTATAAATTGACTTTGGATAATTGAATTGATGATGTATGTTGTGGAAGAAAAGTATGGTTTGAAGGATTGTGAAATTGAATAAGCTAAGACTTTCTGTATAAGAAAAGCTTAAAGAATCATTTATGCTTAAAATTTGTCGAATAACGCCTTTATGAGTTTTCTATGGAAATTGTGTTTTGGAGAACTGTGGAATTTAATTACATAAGAACCCCTTGTAAAGAAGTCTAAGAATCCTAGATGGTCAAGATTGTTGATAAGGTGCCTAAGTGAAATTCTCTATGGAATTTGAATGAGATATTGATGTCAACTTGTTATGTGATGTAGATAATCACCCGTAAGAGGAGCGAGGGCTTATATTGCAATTGTAGCGATAAGAATCATGTATGTTAATGCATACTCTTTTGTTCTTTTGCATTGGTCGATGAATAAACATAACCATAACGAAATCCCTTCAAAAGGAACTCTACTCTTAAATTTAAAGCTTACGATTACTTTCATATCATATTGGTACAATTCATAACTCTTGTTGTTCGGCTTCAGAAGAATTTTCCCTACTTGATAATCTCTTGAACCTTATGTTTTCTTTTGATTATTGATGACTCTCGATTAGTGATACGGATACACGCTTACATAATGTTAATCGGAGAACAACGACCTTGGGTCACTCGAATGGTTTCATAAGGCCCTTCGAGTCTATCTTGAATTGCACTTATAAATAGCTATTTTCTTAACGAGTTGCGCTATAGTCAGCCGGGTACGACACGTAGATGTGAACCCAACTGTAGATGGTATTGATATTACCGAATCCCACGTTTGGGCCGGGTACAATCGAGTCCTTATCAAGGTTGGGTACGATATATATGTATTATAATATGATTTTCCCCACGAGAGGCTGGATACTACATTATTTGGCCCCACTGAGTGGCTTGATTTTTATACACGTACATACATTTTCATGATTGTGTCAAGTAGGCCCACAAAGGGTTGTTATAAGTTTCAGGTTGACTTCTGTACTTTTATCTCTTATGTCATTGATATATATCCTGTCTACATTGATTATCTGCCTTACATATTCAGTACATCTTTCGTACTGATGCCCCTTTCTGGGGGCACTGCATTTCATGCCCGTAGGTACATATAGAGATGCAGATAATTTCCTTACGGTAGGACCCGACTCAGCTGTGAGTTGTCATGCTGCTTTCTTCCGGAGCTGTGTAGTAAGTTGATAGGTATGATAGATATGCATATGTATATAGTTGGGTATGATGGGCTCCTGTCTCGACCATTGTTGTCAGTATACTCTTTAGAGGCTTGTAGTTAATGTGTTTTGTGTTGTAGTCGTGTGTGGCCTTGTATGCCTATTCGGTAGCTTTATTATGCTTATGTCGGCCTTGTTATAGATGTAATGACCCAAACCGGAGGGCCGCGATGGGCACCCGGATCCCACCCGCCGGTACCCCAAATCACACCATCAACGTATAATCACAAATAAGCACGGACTAAGCCAAAAAAGATTATGAAAACTCTTAACCAGAAAACCGACTCATATATGTACATACCCATGCCAAGGCCGACCAGACCATACAAGACTACTACACACATGACACCTATCTACAAGCCTCTAAGAGAGTACACAACACCAACAAGTCTGGACAAGACCCCGCCATACCCATATAGACACGCAAAACTGTATTATACAAAAATCAGACCGACACTCCGGAAAGAGAAGAGTGCTTCCAAAAATTTGCTGAAATCTGCAACCTATTCACGTGGGCCGTCGCCTTGCCTATGCAAACCTGCGGGCATGAACCACAGTGTCCCCCGAAAAAAGGAACGTCAGTATGACTAATGTACTGAGTATGTTAGGCATAGATAACAACATAACATGATTATACCAATAACTGAAACATAAACAACTAACCAACGATGCTCGCCTCTCGAGGGCCCTATTACATTGCCTACATGTTATGCACAATGCAGTGTCCATACTCATTGGCCTCATCGGGCAATTTCCTTACCATGACAGCCTCTGTGGGCATCATACCATGTAATGGTTAACGAATGTATGCATGATATCAATGCGGTATATATATGTTTGTGTTGCAGATCGTGCAACCCATCCCAATAAGCCATACATGCATCACATCACATCATATTAGCCTCTTCGGACTCTTTTGTGATAGTCTGTACCAGCTGCAGGTGGTGTGCGTATATAATGCCTTTCCTTTTCCCATATCCCCTACATATATACAATATTTACCATATAGTAGAGTGCATAGCACAAGTGGTCCAGGGTAGTATATGAATGCAATGCAAATGAAAATGCATGAAAGACAATACAATATTTCAATCTCAACGGATGACATAATACCTTTATATCTCTGGCTAACACTTGGAACATCAACATCCTTTTCTTATGCCTCAATAAGGACTTAGAAACATATTTAGACATGCTTTTAGCATAGGATTCAATAACATGAATATTCTTAACTACTAGGAGTAGAATAAATTATGGAACAATATCACGGTTATATTTCATTACATGGAACATGCCAAATAAAGAAATAATTTACCTTAACATACCTCGATAATAACGAAACCCGCCCCTTTTTAATACTACTTGCTGGGACGTCTTGTTCTAAACCAAATTTAAGAAATGCTTCACTAGTTCTTTGTACATTTTTTTTGTTCTCCTTTCCAAATGATAAAATAAATTATTTGCTGTTTACGTTTTTGGTTTCAACAAAAATGAAATATTTCCTAAATGTCAAAGGGTTGGGATTTGTTGGACGTGCTCTTGGTCTTTGAAAGCAAGATATGCATCTCCTAAATTGAAGGCAACATGCCCTCTTATCATGATTTACAATCACAAGGTCTCCCACTAGCCAATTCTTTGGCGGTGGGATATCCTTTAATCTCGACACATGCCCCCAACATGCATGGTTACTTAATTTAATTAAGTGACATGCCTCCGTATAATTTATCAACCACACATATAATTAATTAATCACGCACATAAATAATTTCGTGATCCCAATTCACTTAAATCTTAAAGATTTATAAAATCTTCTTATACTCCATGTCATAATTCTTGTATTATCACATTAGTCCATAACCTCTTTATGCGCCCACCAAATTTATTCCCGATCCCTGTCGTCACACTTGTTACTTCCAAAATTATTTCGGAACTTCATCTGTTTAATTACTAATCTCTTATTCGCATATGTAAATATAACAAAATTTTCCCAACGCTCGGGTCTATTTACACCTGCTTAGTGATTTTATATACGCTTAGCGATTTAAACCGTAACCCAAAAGTATGGGATGTTACAGTAGATATGTATGGTTTGGGCATTTTCTCAGTGCAGGTGGCTATATCCTTATTCAGTCAAGTATGTGTCAGTGGCCTCGTTGGCCTATGAGTTGTTGTATATATCTCGAACATCAGGATTGGTACGCTATAGCCTTAGGGCGCCGGGTGCCTGGCACCCCTCCCCTATGGTTGGGGTGTGACACATCCATGGCCAACCCTTACTGTGCACCTATGCGTTCACCTGAAGTTCATCCATAGGGCATGCGTAGTATGCATAAACAATACCATACAAATTGTACAACGTATACTTAACAATCAAAAGCCAGATGTTCCTATTAATTGACTTGTGGAGCCATTATACGACCTATTATGATCCTTAGTTTACAAGACGTAACTTAAGATTCCTAGAATTATTCTTATGAGAGTCTAATTATCATCAACGAACATTATGAGTCCCCTTCGTCCTTATAGGTTCAATCGTTCTATAGACTACATGTCGCTTATAGTACGTTACAATAATTGAATAAAGTTATCACCTAAGGGCTAGTCCTTCATGCTACGGTTCACTTATACGCGAGGCGTCAAAAGATACTAGAAGGTTGTTGAAACTCTATTTCGGATATTATTTTTAGAGTCGTCACCTAATTCATAGGGAAATTAGGAAAATCGAGTAAAAGGGTTTATTCAAAAATTTGTGAAAAATCCCTTTTAGACCAGAGTTTGAGATAAGGGTTCTGGTGATCCCCCGGGGAAGGTGTTAGACACTCCGGTAAGGATCCGTAGAATAGGTTGACCTTCGGGTTCTATAGCATGTTTAATTGCTAAAAAATGCTTTAAGAATATTTATTTTCCGCAAAATAGTATGTCATTTCATTTCTGATTCCAAAAGGTTTTAAAATCAAAGAGTTGAAGTTCATTTAGAAAAATTCATATAAGGTTTTAGCCAATTCATTTTCGGACTAAGATACACCCAACTTTAAATTGAGTAGAACCCACTAAAATTAGCCCAATGGATATCTAATTTACTTATACATTTTGAGAAAAAGTCCTTTGAAAAAAGAGCGTAGTCCCTTTAAAATAACACACTAAGGTTTTTAAAAATTAAAACACAAGTTTATCCCTTTTTATTATTTGAAGGTCAACCATATCCAAATACCTTAAATTCAAAATTCTTAAAGGACTTTTCTTCTTTTTAGAAATCAACTTAGTTGGACTTGGCCCAAAAATAATTCTTAAGGGGGGTTTAAACTTTATCATTTTTTCATTTAAAATCAGTTTTTGAAATCCAAAATTTTTATCAAGTTTATTTTATCAAGTTTCCGGTTTTTTTCTTTTCAAAAGAGTATTTTTTTTCAATCAGTCTGGATTTTTTGCCAAAATAGTCCAGATTTAGAAAATCAATTTATTTGTTTAAGAAATACAAATGTTTGTCCTTTTAGGCCGACTCTATCCATTCTAAACGACGTAAGTATCATTTTTCCTAAATCCTAGGTCATAAACATATGGGTTTCAATAATTATCAAGTAATTTTATACATCATATTATAATAAAAAATAATGCTAAAAAATTTAAAAAGAAAGAGTTAGGCTGGTGGGCCTACCGAACCCACCAATTAATTATTTCACCCATAGTTGGGCCTTCATGTTCAGCTCCCGAACTCGATGAAAGGAATTTGTTGGGACTTTGGCCCAACTGTATCAATGAAGCTTTGGCCCAAGTGACCCACGTCCTATGCGTGTAGAGGAGGAGAGGGGAAAAATAAAATAGTAGTTAGAACATATCCAAACCAAAATAATTTACAAACAAAAGCAAGCAAATATTATCCATGGTCCAGAATAAAATTGCAAGGCTCAGCTGAATATTTAGATAACAACAATGTAAAAGTAATTGAATGGTCTGAGCCCAACGTCAAGCAAATAGCAAGTGTATTTAATAAATACAGGGCACATGGGCTTGACCCAACTAACAGATAATCAGAATATGACGCAAAGAAGTCAAAATAAAATGAGCCAAGCCTAACGCATGCAATAAATAATCAGGGAGGACAACTTAAACACATAAAGCATTGGGTGGAGCCCAATAGACACATCATCAGAGAGGCTCAAATTATATACATGGGGGTATACCTGGTATACCAAGTATATTAGTTATATAGTCAATATACCTTTGTGTATATCACACAAATATTCAACACATAGCAAAGAAGAGAAGAAGTAGCAGGGATAGGCATATGGATTCAGCAAGACAATAGTCACATATACACAAGATGATAAACATTTCTCATGGCATTTCCTAAGTACAAATTCAAGCTATATGAACCAAGAGTTAACACATAGAAGCAATGCATAATCATAAAGAACATGTCCCATTTTGAATACATTCATTCTTGACTTATATATTTCAATTGATCTTGAATCTTTTATTAAAACAACATTCAATTAATCAAGACAAACAGGGAAAAGCCAAGCAAGGTATGTTGAAAAAAGCACATCAATTAGGCTGCTATGATTTCTATTTCTTGGATTAGTGTTCAGAGGACAAACATGGTATTTGGACAGATTTTAGACATAGGGATTAACATAACAAGAAAGGAAAAACATACCATTTTAGTTGCATCACACGGGGCAAGTTAATCCTAAACTAGTTAGTCCATGGTTCTATGTTCACAATGCATAATATTATAATGAAATCTAGTCACTTTGACAAATCCACACTAGCTATTACAACTGCATTCTTATCAAATCATTACTTAAAATCACACACATAGTACCAGAACATGCAAACATGCAACAATTTTCCAAATAACCTTAGAACCTAATCAACTTGATAAGATACTAGTTCATGCATAGTATGGGATAATAAGAAGATCATCAGGATCAAACTAAGATACTTCTCAGGTTATTTCAGAGGCATGGTGCTCAATGTGTCATATATCAAGTGAAGAAAATACAAAATTTCAGAAAAAGAAACATGCTTAGCACTCAGAACAAACAAGAATGGTCAAAATCTTAAACTTCAACTTAAGGTCCTAGCCTCTACTCCACAGAACAGATACAAGCAGTCCAATTAAACCTACATAACTAGCTTCCTAGGTGAGCAGGCATAGTTCAAATTGGTTTTCATTTTTTAGACAAAACACATACCACAATATTGAGTATGGCACTTTGTACTTTAGATTTTAGATTTTTTAATTAAACATATATTAGGCTAAGTGATTTAGACATCAGGTAGCAATTTCAGCATGGATATACAAGGATATGCAAACTAGATACTTATCATGTCTCTATGACACAATCTCATATCATTTTAAGGTTCTTAAAGGTCTAACACTCATACAAACTAAACTAGGTACAAGCAGACATGGTCATGCATGATATTTGAAACAAAGACATGTGAAATGATCTAAGAAAAGAACACATAGACATAATAGGGTCATGTCAAGGTATGTAGATGCTCACTTGGTCTAAAATATTAATAGAGATCCTAAACCCACACAAGATTAACATGCTATAATTTCAGGGTTTTAACAGAAATATTTATTAGACTAAATAAAGGACACATATGCAAGCATACAAGTTCACAAGATATCAAAACTAGGCTAACAATATTTTAGAGGCCATTTTAACTCAGACTAGGTTTACATTCAGGAAGTAGTGAGCACATACTAAGCATAAAATGAAAACAAACAAGCCCTTGATATATGATACTCAGATAACAAACCCAAACTTCTCCAACAAGTACATGATTTAGATAAAAAGATAAACAAACAGACTTACTAACATTTAAATGGACATCTTGAGTTCATACCTACCCCATTTTCAAACATTTATCCTTATTGACACCTAATAAATTAAGCTAGAGCAAACTTACTTTCATTTTTTAACTAAACTAACCTCAAACAAACTATATCTGGACTAATGGTTTAAATTACTTTATTTTCTCAAGAAGTCATATCAAAACTATCATTCTAAATTAGATTTTAGGTTATGCTTGTCTAAAATAAGCCTGAATGATATTTATAGGTTTAAACAGTTCAATATGAGACTGGATAAGTTATTATCAATTCTAACATCCATGTATTATGCCTAAAGCTTATTTTTAGAGTAGATTTAAAACATCAGCCCAACACTATCACTTAGCTACAAAGTTAAGCAAGGTAAACTGGCATACTAAATGTTCAGGGTCATTAAGCACACAATATTACTAAGAATAAATCATTTTCACATCTATGTCCAGCAATAGTCTTTCCAGATGTTACACCCCGAAGTTTCATATGCGAATAAGAGCATAGTTAGTCGACGTCAGTTTTGGCGACTTGAGATTCTTTCTAAGGGGACTTATGCCTTAGAGGGATATTGAGAGATTGTATGGAAGGTTGGAGGACATTTGTATTGAAGGAATCATCCTTCGATAAAGTTTGATGAAATCGGATGATACACTAAGCATTTTGCTTTGCGGATGGTGGTGTGTGTGGCTGGTTGTATGTGGGATGTATATATCTTGTTGTTTGGAGTATAAGGAAGGTAAAATAACTAGGAGAAGTGCTTTCCAAATTAGTCTAGAATGAGCTTGCCGCTCTTTTTATGTTGGAATCTAGCTTCATAACTAAGAATGGTTTCTGATTATTGTTATATATTGATGTGAGCGATGACGGTATCTGGAAGCTTGCAAATGAGGACATTAAAGGTATATTAAGGCTCATTCCTTTTTTTTTGGCATGAATTTTGAAGTCTCGATGTACTATGAAATGTCCGCTATGAGATATGTTGTTCTTTACTCTTGAAAGGATTTCATAGTCCCGGATAGTCTTGGGTTAACTTCTTGAAGGATAGAGATGGTCTAGGTTGTCTTGTTAGTTCTTGTAAAATGGTGAAAGAGGATGGGTATGTTGTCATCGTAATGATAGACACTAGGTAAAAAGGTAATGAATGTAATGATCCTAAGTGTTGCGATAAGTTCATAAACATAGAAGATTAGTATGGATTTTCATATATGTATATACATAGAAAATACCTATAAGGGCATGTATATGATAGTATGGAATACCATCGAGCTATGACCAGTTGGGAAGATGAGCATCACCACTGCAGTTGGGCACGATAACACCGAGTCCCACATATAGGCCGGGTACGACCGAGTTCCTCCTTAGGGCTGGGTACGCTATGATATTAACTATGTTTGGGCAGATATGTATCCACCACCAGGACATGACTGGATGGGCAGTCGTTCAGTTACCACCAGTTGGGCAGTTATGTATCATTGGATACCACTAGCTGGACAGACATGTTATTTACCACTAATCAGTCAGGAGATCGAACAGGTAAATCTAGGATGTTGACGTAAAAGTATAGATAAGGATATATGATACGCATGACCTTGGTATATGTTGTATCCTCAATGGTAGTTCAAAGACTCAGGTTGACTAGAACCTCCCTTTCCCTTATAATTATTGCATTTATTATATTTTATTTCCACTTTACATATTCGGTACATTATTCGTACTGATGTCCCTTTGCCTGGGGACATTGTGTTTCATGTCGTGTAGGTTCAAGTAGGTGAGGAGCGTTCTCGCTCATGTATATCATGAAATGATATTAGTGTTTGGTGAGCTCCATTTCCTTCTGGAGTATTACCGAGTCCGGTCATGTATATACCTCTTTTAATACTTTGGGTATGTCGGGGCCTTATCCCGGCTTATATTTTATGTTGACAATCTCCTAGAGGCTTTATAGATAGGTTTTATGATGTACAATTTGTTCCGTATGGCCTTATCAGCCCTAGTATGTATATATCTGTTTGGTTGGGATATTCTGCGTGCATAATTTCATGTCATAAATGTCTTAGTTATTATTCTTAGACCTCGTTGGCCTAGATGGTTGTATGTTTGTGTAATGATATCTTGGTGGTTCGCTCAGGCCATCCAGGCGTCGGTCGTGTGACAAACTTGGTATCAGAGTAGGTCGTGTCCTAGGGAGTATACAAAGCTGTGTCTAGTAGAGTCTTGTATATGGATGTGTTATGCACCACATTTATAAACAGGAGGCTACATGACATTTATGATGGTTACCTTTCTTTCTTATTCCATATCATGTGATAGAGCTGAAGTGTAAGGGATTGGATTCTTAACCCTTTGCCTTGTTTTGGATACAACGATGCTTGTGAATCAAATAGCTTCAGCTAGCCAAAAGGGAAATGCGATGGGCGATGCGGGTGCAAGCGAGTACCACCTATTAGTGAGGGCCAAAGTGAGGCCTAGATGGTGGATGTGATACCTATACATGATCTGTTGAACCCGCCGACCCGGAAGAACAAATGAGGGAATTAGTGCCTCCAGCCCCTCCGTTTTAGACTTATGATGAGGACATGGATATACGAGTGTAGTACGATTGGTGACTCACTTAGTGGAAGCTCAGGCTCAACGCCAGGGTGAGAGTGTTGGATCTTATAATAGGGCAGTCAGTGCGAGGGTCCAGGACTTTATTTATTTGGATCCTCTAGTGTTCACAGGGTCTAACCCGAATGAAGATTCGTAGAACATTTCTGGACCAGATGTACATGATGCTGCATGTAATACATGCTATAGATACCGAGGCAGTAGAGTTGACCTTATAAAGATTACGGGATATTGTAGTTGTATGGTATGGGACATGGGTACTGGCTAGAGGATTAAATGCACCATCAACAATATGAAATAATTTTTTCGAGGCCTTTCTGCAACATTATTTACCGGTAGAACTCCAAAGGGCCAGACAATAAAAGGTTCTACTTTTACAGCAAGGAGATATGGGTGTATTAGAGTATAGCCTTCAGTTTAATTCGTTGGTTAGGTATGCCCCTACGATCGTGGCCAAAATGAGTGATCGGGTGCATCAATTTATGAACCGTTTGGGACCACATCTGGTTAATGAGTGTACTACAACCTCCTTGAATGTGGGTATGTATATCTCCCGCATCCAGGCATATGCTCAAAATCTTGAAGATCGAAAGCGGCAATAACGGGAGGTGGGCGATGAAAGTCAACCTAAGAGGGCTAGATCGGCCAACCAAGCGGAGCATGATTTAAAATAATCCTAGGCCTTCAATTGGTCCTGTAGTTAGTACTCCTTCAATTGGTCCTGTAGTTAGTACTCCTTCTCGGGCCCAGGGCCACAGTATGATAGGTATGCTCATTCGGGTATGGCTTTGCCGGCCCTAGGATGTATATATATGCTAGGTTGGGATTTTCTACGTGCGGGATTTCATGTCATACATATCTTAGTTGTTATTTTGAGGCCTCGTCGTCCCGGATGGTTGTATGTTTGTTTCATGATATCCAAGTGGTTCTCTCGGGCCATCCAAGCGACGGTACCAACCATAACCACCAAGTTTGGGGGTGACACCAAACCAAGTAATGTCAATTAAAAGATCTATCATTCACCAAAACAAGTTGTTATATCCATACTTCCTAATGATTCCAACCCATTATTAAGCTAAATTAGACTCTCACAGTTAATGAATACATATCATATAAGATCAAACTAAATAGACTTATGATTACTCAATTACACACCAAAAAAACTACTTCGTGCTTTTCTTAAACCTAAACAATCATCATATTCAAACTAACAGTCATAAATTCACTTGAATAAGTTCACTAACATGTAAAACATATTGGAAATTACATAATTTAGCTAAAAACCAAATAAACTAATAAGAGGCTTATAAGGAAAACAAATTACCTCTCTTAGTGGCAACCTACGATCGAAGTTGGAATTGAGTTGTCACGACCAAAATCGGAGGTCATGACGGGCACATGGACCTTAATTGCCAAGAACCACTAGACATACATTCACCACATAATCGTAAATAAGAATGGGCCACGAGGTAACCCGCTGTGACTCATAGAAATAATAAGATGAGAAGGTGCAAGACCGACGGGGTATATATATATATATATATATACATAGATGCTGAACATGACCATACGAGCCGACAAGGCTACCATAGATGACTATACAACAAAAATATAGGGTGAGGAAGCGACATAACAACCGATTGCATTATAACTGTCTACAAAATCTACTGGAGTACGTGACATCATAAGGTTGGGATGAGGCCCCGCCATACCCATATGTATATCAAAAATACCATACCAAGACGAGACCGCAACTTCGGGACAAGTGGAGTGCTCTAATATCAGTTGAATATACAACCTACTGGTGCGGACCATCTCCTTGTCTACCTTAGTAGAGATCATGGTATTTATTCCATAGAGCCAGGTGATGTAAATCAAGCAAAGGAGATGCGGTTTTCACTCTAGTTGAATGATGTAATGCCAACCGAAAGGTCATGGTCATTATTCCACAGAGTCAGGTGATGTAAATCTAGAGATGAGGTTGCGGTCTTCACTCTAGTTGAATGATGTATTTACAACCGAGTGGTCTTCATTCCAAGGAGTTCGGTGATGTAAATCAAGCAAAAGGGATGCGGTTTTCACTCTAGTTGAATGATGTAATGTTAACTGAAAGGTCATGTTCTTTATTACATAGAGTCATGTGATGTAAATCCAGTGATGAGGTTGCCGTCTTCACTCTAGTTGAATGATGTAATTACAAATGAGTGGCCATGGTATTTATTCCATAGAGTCAGGTGATGTAAATCTAGCGTTGAAGATATAGTCTTCATTCTAGATGAATAATGTAATTACAACCGAGATTCCGTGGTCTTCATTCCATAGAGTCAGGTGATGTAAATCAAGGAAAAGGGTTGGGGTTTTCACTCTAGTTGAAAGATGTAATCACAACCGAGATTCTGTCGTCTTCATTCCATAGAGTCATGTGATGTAAATCAAGCAAAGGGGATGCGGTCTTCACTCTAGTTGAATGATGTAATTACAACCGAGATTCCGTGGTCTTCATTCCATAAAGTCAGGTAATGTAAATCAATCAAAGGAGATGCGGTTTTCACTCTAGTTGAATGATGTAATGCCAACCGAAAGGTCATGGTCTTTATTCCATAGAGACAGGTGATGTAAATCTAGAGATGAGGTTGCGGTCTTCACTCTAGTTGAATGATGTATTTACAACCGAGTGGTCTTCATTCCAAGGAGTTCGGTGATGTAAATCTAGAAAAAGGGATGCAGTTTTCACTCTAGTTGAATGATGTAATGTTAACTAAAAGGTCATGTTCTTTATTCCATAGAGTTATGTGATGTAAATCTAGTGATGAGGTTGCGGTCTTCACTCTAGTTGAATGATGTAATTACAAATGAGTGGCCATGGTATTTATTCCATAGAGTCAGGTGATGTAAATCTAGCATTGAAGTTGTAGTCTTCATTCTAGATGAATAATGTAATTACAACCGAGATTCCGTGTTCTTCATTCTATAGAGTCAGGTGATATAAATCAAGGGAAAGGGTTGGGGTTTTCACTCTAGTTGAAGGATGTAATCACAATCGAGATTCTGTCGTCATCATTCCATATAGTCATGTGATGTAAATCAAGCAAAGGGGATGCGGTCTTCACTTTAGTTGAATGATGTAATTACAACCAAGATTCCGTGGTCTTCATTCCATAGAGTAAGGTGATGTAAATCAAGCAAAGGAGATGCGGTTTTCACTCTTGTTGAATGATGTAATGCCAACCGAAAGGTCATGATCTTTATTCTATAGAGTTAGGTGATGTAAATACAAGAGATGAGGTTGCGGTCTTCACTCTAGTTGAATGATGTAATTACCAACGAGAGGCCATAGTATTTATTGCATAGAGTCATGTGATGTAAATCCAGCGATGAGTTTGAAGTCTTCATACTAGATGAATAATGTAATTACAACCGAGAGATTGTGGTGTTCATTCCATAGAGTCAGGTGATCTAAATCATGCAAATGGGATGCAGTTTTCACTATACGTGAATGATGTAATTACAACTGAGAGATCATGGTATTTATTCCATAGGGTTAGGTGATGTAAATCAATCAAAGAGGATGCGGTCTTCACTCTAGTTGAATGATGTAATTACAATCGAGAGGTCATGGTATTTTTTCCATAGAGTCAGGTGATGTAAATCAAGCAAAGCAGTGCGGTTTTCACTCTAGTTGAATGATATAATGCCAACCGAAAGGTCATGGTCTTTATAACATAGAGTCAGGTGATTTAAATCCAGAGATGAGGTTGCGGTCTTCACTCTAGTTGAATGATGTATTTACAACCGAGTGGTGTTCATTCCAAGGAGTTCGGTGTTGTAAATCAAGCAAAAGAGATGTGGTTTTCACTCTATTTGAATGATGTAATGTTAACTGAATGGTCATGTTCTTTATTCCATATAGTCATGTGATGTAAATCCAGTGATGAGGTTGCGGTATTCACAAATGAGAGGTCATGGTATTTATTCCATAGAGTCAGGTGATGTAAATCTAGCGTTGAAGTTGTAGTCTTCATTCTAGATGAATAATGTAATTACAACCGAGATTCCGTGGTCTTCATTCCATAGAGTCAGGTGATGTAAATCAAGGAAAAGGGTTGGGGTTTTCACTCTAGTTGAAAGATGTAATGCCAACTGAAAGGTCATGGTCTTTATTTCATATATTCGGGTGATGTAAATCCCGTGATGAGGTTGCGGTCTTCACTATATTTGAATGATGTAATTAGTACCGAGTGGTTGTGGTCTTCATTCCATAGAGTCGATGATGAAAATCAAGCAAATGGGGTGCATGTCTTCACTCTAGTTTGATGATGTAATGCCAACCGAAAGGTCATGGTCTTTATTCCATAGAGTAATGTGATGTAAATCCAGCGATGAGGTTGCGGTCTTCATTCTAGTTGAATGATGTAATTACTACTAAGATTTTTTGGTCTTAATTCCATAGAGTCGGGTGATGTAAACCTAGCAAAGGGGAGGCGGTTTTCACTCTAGTTGAATTATGTAATTCCAACTGAAAGGTCATGGTCTTTATTGCATAGAGTCGGGTGATGTAAATCCAATGATGAGGTTGCGGTCTTCACTCTAGTTGAATGATGTAATTACAACCGATAAGTCGTTGTCTTCATTCCATAGAGTCGGTTATGTAAATCCAAAGCAAAGGTGTTGCATGTTTTCACTCTAGTTGAATGATGTAATGCCAACCGAAATGTCATGGTCTTTATTCTATAGGGTCAGGTGATGTAAATCCAGAGATGAGGTTGCGGTCTTCACTCTAGTTGAATGATGTAACTACCACCGAGAAGTCGTGGTCTTCATTCCATAGAGTCGGGTGATGTAAATCCATCAAAGGGGATGCGATTTTCACTTGTACGTGAATGATGTAATTACAATCGAAAGATCATGGTATTTATTCCATAGAGTCGGGTGATGTAAATCCAAATGAGGTTGCGGTCTTCACTCCGGTTCAATGATGTAATTACAATGAGAGGTCGTTGTTTTCATTCCATAGAATCGAGTTATGTAAATCCAAAGAAAGGGGTTGAATTGCATGTCTTCACTCTAGTTGAATGATGTAATTCCAACCGAAATGTCATGATATTTATTTCATAGAGTCCGGTGATGTGAATACGGCGATGAGGTTGCGGTCTTCACTCTACTCTAATGATGTAACTACAACCGAGAGGTCGTGGTCTTCATTCCATAGAGTCGGGTGATGTAAATCGAAAAAGGGGATGCGGTTTTCACTCGTACGTGAATGATGTAATTACAAACGAGAGATCATGGTATTTATTCCATACGAGTTAGGTGATGTAAATCAAGCAAAGGGGATGCGGTCTTCACTCTAGTTGAATGATGTAATTACAACCGAGATTTCGTGGTCTTCATTCCATATAGTCGGGTGATGTAAATCAAGCAAAGGGGATGCGGTTTTCACTCGTATGTGAATGATGTAATTAAAACGAGAGAGATCATGGTATTTATTCCATAGAGGCGGGTGATGTAAATCAAGCAAAGGAATGCGGTCTTCAATCTAGTTGAATGATGTAATTACAACCGAGATTAAGTGGTATTCATTCCATAGAGTCAGGTGATGTAAATCAAGCAAATGAGATGCGGTTTTCACTCTAGTTGAATGATGTAATGCCAACTGAAAGGTCATGGTATTTATTCCATAAAGTCAGGTGATGTAAATCCGAGAGATGAGGTTGCGGTCTTCACACTAGTTGAATGATGTATTTATAATCGAGATTTTGTGGTCTTCATTCCAAGGAGTCCGGTGATGTAAATCAAGCAAAAAGGATGCGGTTTTCACTCTAATTGAATGATGTAATGCCAACCCAAAGGTCAAGGTCTTTATTCCATAGAGTCAGGTGACTTAAATCTAGTGATGATCTGCAGTCTTATTCTAGATGAATAATGTAATTACAACCGAGAGGTCGTGGTCTTCATTCCATAGAGTCAGGTAATCTAAATTAAGCAAAGGGAATGCGGTTTTCACTGTACGTGAATGATGTAATTACTACTGAGAGATCATGGTATTTATTCCATTGAGTCAGGTTATGTTAATCAAGCAAATAGGATGCGGTCTTCACTCTAGTTGAATGATGTAATTACAACCGAGATGATGTGGTTTTATTCCATAGAGTGAGGTGATGTAAATCAAGCAAAGGGGATGTAGTTTTAACTATACGTGAATTATGTAATTACAGCTTAGAGATCATGGTATTTATTCCATAGAGTCAGGTGATGTAAATCAAGCAAAGGGGATGCAGTATTCGCTCTAGTTGAATGATGTAATTACAACTGAGAGGTCATGGTATTTATTCCATAGAGTCATGTGATATAAGTCCAGAGATGAGGTTGCAGTCTTCACTC
This sequence comes from Anisodus tanguticus, assembly GCA_034509755.1. Lineage (NCBI taxonomy): Eukaryota > Viridiplantae > Streptophyta > Magnoliopsida > Solanales > Solanaceae > Anisodus > Anisodus tanguticus. The sequence continues at coordinate 27,236,743 of CM067540.1, forward strand.
TAGTTGAATGATGTAATCACAACCGAGATTCTGTGGTCTTCATTCCATAGAGTCAGGCGATGTAAATCAAGCAAAGGGGATGCGATCTTCACTCTAGTTGAATGATGTAATTACCACCGAGATTCGTGGTCTTCATTGCATAAAGTCGGTGATGTAAATCAAGCAATGGGGATGCGGTTTTCACTTTGTATGTGAATGATGTAATTACGACGAGAGAGATCATGGTATTTATTCCATAGAGTCAGGTGATATAAATCAAGCAAAGGGATGCGGTCTTCACTCTGGTTGAATGATGTAATTACAACCGAGATTATGTGGTCTTCATTCCATAGAGTCTGGTGATGTAAATCAAGCAAAGGAGATGCGGTTTTGACTCTAGTTCAATGATGTAATGCCAATCGAAAGGTCATGGTCTTTATTCTATAGAGTCAGGTGATGTAAATCCGGAGATGAGGTTGCGGTCTTCACTCTAGTTGAATGATGTAATTACAAAGAAGAGGCCATGGTATTTATTGCATAGAGTCATGTGATGTAAATTCAGCGATGAGGTTGCAGCCTTCATTCTAGATGAATAATGTAATTACACCCGAGAAGACGTGGTCTTCGTTCCATAGAGTCAGGTGATCTAAATCAAGCAAAGGGGATGCGGTTTTCACTCTACGTGAATGATGTAATTACAACTGAGAGATCATGGTATTTATTCCATAGATTTCGGTGATGTAAATCAAGCAAAGAGGATGCGGTCTTCACTCTAGTTTAATGATGTAATTACTACCGAGAGGTCATGGTATTTATTCCATTGAGTCAGGTGATGTAAATCAAGAAAAGGAGATGCGGTTTTCACTCTAGTTGAATGATGTAACGCCAACCGAAAGGTCATGGTCTTTATTCCATAGAGTCAGGTGATGTAAATCTAGAGATGAGGTTGCGGTCTTCACTCTAGTTGAATGATGTATTTACAACCGAGATTTTGTGGTCTTCATTCCAAGGAGTCCGGTGATGTAAATCAAGCAAAAGGGATGCGGTTTTCACTCTAGTTGAATGATGTAATGTCAACCGAAAGGTCATGGTCTTTATTCCATAGAGTCAGGTGATGTAAATTCAGAGATGAGGTTGCGGTCTTCACTCTAGTTGAATGATGTAATTACAAATGAGAGGCCATGGTATTTATTCCATAGAGTCAGGTGATGTAAATCTAGTGTTGAGTTTGTAGTCTTCATTCTAGATGAATAATGTAATTACAACCGAGATTTCGTGGTCTTCATTCCATAGAGTCAGGTGATGTAAATCAAGGAAAATGGTTGGGGTTTTCACTCTAGTTAAAAGATGTAATGCCAACCGAAAGGTCATGGTCTTTATTACATAGAGTCATGTGATGTAAATCCAGCGATGAGGTTGCGGTCTTCATTCTAGTTGAATGATGTAATTACAACCAAGATTTCGTGGTCTTAATTCCATAGAGTTAGGTGATGTAAACCCAACAAAGGGAGGCGGTTTTCACTCTAGTTGAATTATGTAATTCCAACTTAAAGGTCATGGTCTATATTACAAAGAGTCGGGTGATGTAAATCCAAATGATGAGGTTGAGGTCTTCACTCTCGTTGAATGATGTAATTACAACCGAGAGGTCGTTGTCTTCATTCCATAGAGTCAGGTTATATAAATCCAGCAAAGGGGTGGAATGTATTCACTCTAGTTGAATGATGTATTGCCAACCGAAATGTCATGATATTTATTTCATAGAGTCTGGTGATGTGAATCCAGCGATGACGTTACGGTCTTCACTCTAGTCTAATGATGTAACTACAACCGAGAGGTCATAGTCTTCATTCCATAGAGTCAGGTGATGTAAATCAGGCAAAGGGGATGCGGTTTTCACTGTACGTGAATGATGTAATTACAACCGAGAGATCATGGTATTTCTTATATACAGTCAGGTGATGTAAATAAATCAAAGGGGATGCGGTCTTCACTCTAGTTGACTGATGTAATTACAACCGAGATTCCGTGGTCTTCATTCCATATAGTCAGGTGATGTAAATCAAGCAAAGGGGATGCGGTTTTCACTGTATGTGAATGATGTATTTAAAACAGAGAGATCATGGTATTTATTCCATAGAGTCAGGTTTTGTAAATCAAGCAAAGGAATGCGGTCTTCACTCTAGTTGAATGATGTAATTACAACCGAGATGACGTGGTCTTCATTCCATAGAGTCAGGTGATGTAAATCAAGCAAGGGAGATGCGGTTTTCACTCTAGTTGAATGATGTAATGCCAACTGAAAGGTCATGGTCTTTATTCCATAGAGTCAGGTGACGTAAATCTAGAGATGAGGTTGCGGTCTTCACTCTAGTTGAATGATGTATTTATAACCGAGATTTTGTGCTCTTCATTCCAAGGAGTCCGGTGATGTAAATCAAGCAAAAGGGATTCGGTTTTCACTCTAGTTGAATGATGTAATTCCAACCGAAAGGTCAAGGTCTTTATTCCATAGAGTCAGGTGAAGTAAATCCAGTGATGATGTTGCGGTCTTCACTCTAGTTGAATGATGTAATTACAAACGAGAGGCCATGGTATTTATTGCATAGAGTCAGGTGATGTAAATCCAGTGATGACCTGCAGTCTTATTCTAGATAAATAAAGTAATTACAACCGAGAGGTCGTGGTCTTCATTCCATAAAGTCAGGTAATCTAAATCAAGCAAAGGAGATGCGGTTTTCACTGTAAATCCAGAGATGAGGTTGCGGTCTTCACTCTAGTTGAATGATGTAATTACAAAGAATAGGCCATGATATTTATTGCATAGAGTCATGTGATGTAAATCCGGTGATGAGGTTGCGCCTTCATTCTAGATGAAAAATGTAATTACAACCGAGAAGTCATGGTCTTCGTTCCATAGAGTCGTGTGTTCTAAATCAAGCAAAGGGGATGCAGTTTTCACTATACGTGAATGATGTAATTACAACCGAGAAATCATGGTATTTATTCCACGAAATTCGGTGATGTAAATCAGGCAAAATGGATGCGGTCTTCACTCTAGTTGAATGATGTAATTACAACCGAGAGGTCATGGTATTTATTCCATTCAGTCAGGTGATGTAAATCAAGCAAAGGAGATGCGGTTTTCACTCTAGTTGAATGATGTAATGCCAACCGAAAGGTCATGGTCCTTATTCCATAGAGTCAGGTGATGTAAATCCAGAGATGAGGTTGCGTTCTTCACTCTAGTTGAATGATGTATTTTCAACCGAGTGGTCTTCATTCCAAGGAGTTCGGTGATGTAAATCAAGCAAAAGGGATGCAGTTTTTACTGTAGTTGAATGATGTAATGCCAACTGAAAGGTCATGTTCTTTATTCCATAGAGTCAGCTGATGTAAATCCAGTGATGAGGTTGCGGTCTTCACTCTAGTTGAATGATTTAATTACAAACGAGAGGCCATGGTATTTATTCCATAGAGTCAGGTGATGTAAATCTAGTGTTGAGGTTGTAGTCTTCATTCTAGATGAATAATGTAATTAAAACCAAGATTCCGTGGTCTTCATTCCATATAGTCAGGTGATGTAAATCAAGGAAAAGGGTTGGGTTTTTCACTCTAGTTAAAAGATGTAATGCCAATGAGAGGTCATGGTCTTTATTCCATATATTCAGGTGATGTAAATCCAGTGATGAGGTTGCGGTCTTCACTCTAGTTGAATGATGTAATAAGTACCGGGAGGTTGTGGTCTTCATTCCATAGACTCGGGTGATGTAAATCAAGCAAATGGGGTGCATGTCTTCACTCTAGTTGTATGATGTAATGCCAACCGAATGGTCATGGTCTTTTTTTCCATAGAGTCATGTGATGTAAATCCAAAGTGATGTGGTTGCGTTCTTCATTCTAGTTGAATGATGTAATTACAACTAAGATTTCGTGGTCTTAATTCCATAGAGTCAGGTGATGTAAACCCAACAAAGGGGAGGCGGTTTTCACTCTAGTTGAATTATGTAATTCCAACTGAAAGGTCATGGTCTTTATTATATAGAGTCAGGTGATGTAAATCCGGCGATGAGGTTGCGTTCTTCACTCTAGTTGAATGATGTAATTACAACGAGAGAAGTAGTTGTCTTCATTCCATAGAGTCAGGTTATGTAAATCCAAAGAAAGGTGTTGCATGTTTTCACTCTAGTTGAATGATGTAATGCCAACCGAAATGTCATGGCCTTTATTCTATAGGGTCGGGTGATGTAAATCCATAGATGAGGTTGCGGTCTTCACTCTAGTTGAATGATGTAACTACCACCGAGAGGTCGTGATCTTCATTCCATAGATTCGGTAATGTAAATCCAACAAAGGGGATGCGATTTTCACTTTGTACGTGAATGATGTAATTACAACCGAAAGATCATGGTATTTATTCTATAGAGTCGTGTGATGTAAATCCAGCAATGAGGTTGCGTTCTTCACTCCAGTTGAATGATGTATTTACAACCGAGAGGTCGTTGTCTACATTCCATAGAGTCGGGTTATATAAATCCAAAGAAAGGGGTTGAATATCTTCACTCTAGTTGAATGATGTAATGCCAACCGAAATGTAATGATATTTATTGCATAGAGTCTGGTGATGTGAATCCGGCGATGAGGTTACGGTCTTCACTCTAATCTAATGATGTAACTACAACCGAGAGGTCGTGGTCTTCATTCCATAGATTCAGGTAATGTAAATTAGGCCAAGGGGATGCGATTTTCACTGTACGTGAATGATGTAATTACAACCGAGAGATCATGGTATTTATTATATACAGTTAGGTGATGTAAATCAAGCAAAGGGGATGCGGTTTTCACTGTATGTGAATGATGTAATTAAAACAGAGAGATCATGGTATTTATTCCATAGAGTCAGGTTTTGTAAATCAAGCAAAGGAATGCGGTCTTCACTCTAGTTGAATGATGTAATTACAACCGAGATTACGTGGTCTTCATTCCATAGAGTCAGGCGATGTAAATCAAGTAAAGGAGATGCGGTTTTCACTCTAGTTGAATGATGTAATTACAACTGAGATTACGTGGTCTTCATTAAATAGAGTCAGGTGATGTAAATCAAGAAAAGGAGATGCGGTTTTCACTCTAGTTGAATGATGTAATGCCAACCGAAAGGTCATGGTCTTAATTCCATAGAGTCGTGACGTAAATCTAGAGATGAGGTTGCGGTCTTCACTCTAGTTGAATGATGTATTTATAACCGAGATTTTGTGGTCTTCATTCGAAGGAGTCCGGTGATGTAAATCAAGCAAAAGGGATGGGGTTTTCACTCTAGTTGAATGATGTAATTCCAACCGAAAGGTCAAGGTCTTTATTCCATAGAGTCAGGTGATGTAAATCCAGTGATGATGTTGCGGTCTTCACTCTAGTTGAATGATGTAATTACAAACGAGAGGCCATGGTATTTATTGCATAGAGTCAGGTGATGTAAATCCAGTGATGACCTGCAGTCTTATTCTAGATGAATAATGTAATTACAACCGAGAGGTCGTGGTCTTCATTCCATAGAGTCAGGTAATCTAAATCAAGCAAAGGAGATGCGGTTTTCACTGTACGTGAATGATGTAATTACAACTGAGAGATCATGGTATTTATTCCATAGAGTCAGGTGATGTAAATCAAGCACAGAGGATACGGTCTTCACTCTAGTTGAATGATGTAATTACAACCGAGATGATATGGTCTTTATTCCATAGAGTGAGGTGATGTAAATCAAGCAAAGGGGATGTGGTTTTCACTGTACGTGAATTATGTAATTACAACTTAGAGATCATGGTATTTATTCCATAGAGTCAGGTGATGTAAATCAAGCGAAGGGGATGCAGTATTCACTCTAGTTGAATGATGTAATTACAACCGAAATTATGTGGTCTTCATTCCATAGAGTCAGGTGATGTAAATCAAGCAAAAGAGATGCAGTTTTCACTCTAGTTGAATGATGTAATGCCAACCGAAAGGTCATGGTCTTTATTCTATAGAGTCGTGTGATGTAAATCCGTAGATGAGGTTGATGTCTTCATTCTAGTTGAATGATGTAATTACAAAGAAGAGGACATGGTATTTATTGCATAGAGACATGTGATGTAAATCCAAATGATGAGGTTGTAGCCTTCATTCTAGATGAAAAATGTAATTACAACCGAGAAGTCATGGTTTTCGTTCCATAGAGTCGGTGTTCTAAATCAAGCAAAGGGGATATAGTTTTTACTATACGTGAATGATGTAATTACAACCGAGAGATCAAGGTATTTATTCCATAGATTTCGGTGATGTAAATCAAGCAAAGAGGATGCGGTCTTTACTCTAGTTGAATGATGTAATTACAACCGAGAGGTCATGGTATTTATTCCATTCAGTCAGGTGATGTAAATCAAGCAAATGATATGTGTTTTTCACTCTAGTTGAATGATGTAATGCCAACCGAAACGTCATGGTCTTTATTCCATAGAGTCAGGTGATGTAAATTCAGAGATGAGGTTGCGGTCTTCACTCTAGTTGAATGATGTATTTACAATCGAGATTTCGTGGTCTTCATTCCAAGGAGTTCGGTGATGTAAATCAAGCAAAAATGATGCAGTTTTTACTCTAGTTGAATGATGTAATGCCAACTGAAAGGTCATGTTCTTTATTCCATAGAGTCAGGTGATGTAAATCCAGTGATGAGGTTGCGGTCTTCACTCTAGTTGAATGATGTAATTACAAATGAGAGGCCATGGTATTTATTCCATAGAGTCATGTGATGTAAATCCGGTGATGAGGTTGCGGTCTTCACTCTAGTTGAATGATGTAATTACAAATGAGAGGCCATGGTATTTATTCCATAGAGTCAGGTGATGTAAATCTATTGTTGAGGTTGTAGTCTTCATTCTAGATGAATAATGTAATTACAACAGAGATTCCGTGGTCTTCATTCCATATAGTCGTGTGATGTAAATCAAGGAAAAGGGTTGGGGTTTTCACTCTAGTTAAAAGATGTAATGCCAACTGAAAGGTATGGTCTTTATTCCATATATTCAGGTGATGTAAATCCAGTGATGAGGTTGCGGCCTTCACGCCATAGAGTCGGGTGATGTAAATCAAGCAAATGGGGTGCATGTCTTCACTCTAGTTGTATGATGTAATGCCAACCAAAAGGTCATGGTCTTTATTCCATAGAGTCATATGATGTAAATCCAGCGATGAGGTTGCGGTCTTCATTCTATTTGAATGATTTAATTACAACCAAGATTTCATGGTCTTAATTCCATATAGTCAGGTGATGTAAACCCAACAAAGGGGAGGCGGTTTGCACTTTAGTTGAATTATGTAATTTCAATCGAATGGTCATGGTCTTTATTGCATTGAGTCTGGTGATGTAAATCCAGCGATGAGGTTGCGATCTTCACTCTAGTTGAATGATGTAATTACAATCGAGAAGTCGTTGTCTTCATTCCATAGAGTCAGGTGATGTAAATCCGTCGATGAGGTTACGGTCTTCACTATAGTTGAATGATGTAATAGCAACCGAGAGGTCGTGGTCTTCATTCCATAGATTTAGGTGATTTAAATTCAACAAAGGGATTGTATGTGTTCACTCTAGTTGAATGATGTAACTACCACCGAGAGGTCGTGGTCTTCATTCCATAGAGTCAGGTGATGTAAATCTAGAAAAAGGGTTGGGGTTTTCACTCTAGTTGAATGATGTAATGCCAACAGAAAGGTCATGTACTTTATTCCATATATTCAGGTGATGTAAATCCAGTGATGAGGTTGGGGTCTTCACTCTAGTTGAATGATGTAATTAGTACCGAGAGGTTGTGGTCTTCATTCCATAGAGTCGGGTGATGTAAATCAAGCAAATGGGGTGCATGTCTTCACTCTAGTTGGATGATGTAATGCCAATCGAAAGGTCATGGTCTTTATTCCATAGATTCATGTGATGTAATTCCAGTGATGAGGGTGCGGTCTTCATTCTAGTTGAATAATGTAATTACAACAGAGATTCTGTGGTCTTCATTCCATAAAGTCATGTGATGTAAATCCAGCTAAGGGGATGCGATTTTCACTGTACGTGAATGATGTAATTACAACCGAGAGATCATGGTATTTATTCCATACAGTCAGGTGATGTAAATCAAGCAAAGGGGATGCGGTCTTCACTCTAGTTGAATGATGTAATTACAATCGAGATTCGTGGTCTTCATACCATATAGTCGGTGATGTAAATCAAGCAAAGGGCATGCGGTTTTCACTTGTATGTGAATGATGTAATTAAAATAGAGAGATCATGGTATTTATTCCATAGAGTCAGGTGATGTAAATCAAGCAAAAGAGATGCGATTTTCACTCTAGTTGAATGATGTAATGCCAACCGAACGGTCATTGTCTTTATTCTATAGAGTCAGGTGATGTAAATCCAGAGATTAGGTTGCGGTCTTCACTCTAGTTGAATGATATAATTACAAAGAAGAGGCCATGGTATTTATTGCATAGAGTCATGTGATAAAAATCCAGCGATGAGGTTGCAGACTTCATTCTAGATGAAAAATGTAATTACAACCGAGAAGTCATGATCTTCGTTCCATAGTGTTAGGTGTTCTAAATCAAGCAAAGGGGAAACAGTTTTCACTCTACATGATTGATGTAATTACAACTGAGAGATAATGGTATTTATTCCATAGATTTCGGTGATGTAAATCAAGCAAAAAGGATGCGGTCTTCACTCTAGTTTAATGATGTAATTACAACCGAGTGGTCATGGTATTTATTCCATTGAGTCAGGTGATGTAAATCAAGAAAAGGAGATGCGGTTTTCACTCTAGTTGAATGATGTAATGCCAACCGAAAGGTCATGGTCTTTATTCCATAGAGTCAGGTGATGTAAATCCAGAGATGAGGTTGCGGTCTTCACTCTAGTTCAATGATGTATTTACAACCGAGATTTTGTGGTCTTCATTCCAAGGAGTCCGGTGATGTAAATCAAGCAAAAGGGATGCGGTTTTCACTCTAGTTGAATGATGTAATGTCAACCGAAAGGTCATGGTCTTTATTCCATAGAGTCAGGTGATGTAAATCCAGAGATTAGGTTGCGGTCTTCACTCTAGTTGAATGATGTAATTACAAAAGAGAGGCCATGGTATTTATTCCATAGAGTCAGGTGATGTAAATCTAGTGTTGAGGTTGTAGTCTTCATTCTAGATGAATAATATAATTACAACCGAGATTTCGTGGTCTTCATTCCATAGAGTTAGGTGATGTAAATCAAGGAAAAGGGTTGGGGTTTTCACTCGAGTTAAAAGATGTAATGCCAACTGAAAGGTCATGGTCTTTATTCCATATATTTAGGTGATGTAAATCCAGTGATGAGGTTGCGGTCTTCACTCTAGTTAAATGATGTAATTAGTATCGGGAGGTTGTGGTCTTCATTCCATAGAGTCGGGTGATGTAAATCAAGCAAATGGGGTGCATGTCTTCACTCTAGTTGTATGATGTAATGCCAACCGAAAGGTAATGGTCTTTATTCCATGGAGTCATGTGACGTAAATCCAACGATGAGGTTGCGGTCTTATTCTAGTTGAATGATGTAATTACAACCAAGATTTCATGGTCTTAATTCCGTAGAGTCAGGTGATGTAAACCCAACAAAGGGGAGGCGGTTTGCACTCTAGTTGAATTATGTAATTTCAACCGAAAGGTCATGGTCTTTATTGCATAGAGTCAGGTGATGTAAATCCAGTGATGAGGTTGCGGTCTTCACTCTAGTTGAATGATGTAATTACAACCGAGAAGTCGTTGTCTTCATTCCATAGAGTCAGGTGATGTAAATCAAGAAAAAGGGTTGGGGTTTTCACTCTAGTTGAATGATGTAATGCCAACAGAAAGGTCATGTACTTTATTCCATATATTCAGGTGATGTAAATCCAGTGATGAGGTTGGGGTCTTCACACTAGTTGAATGATGTAATTAGTACCGAGAGGTTGTGGTCTTCATTCCACGTAGTCGGGTGATGTAAATCAAGCAAATGGGGTGCATGTTTTCACTCTAGTTGGATGATGTAATGCCAACCGAAAGGTCATGGTCTTTATTCCATAGAGTCATGTGATGTAATTCAAGTGATGAGGTTGCGGTCTTCATTCTAGTTGAATAATGTAATTACAACCAAGATTTGATGGTGTTAATTCCATAGAGTCATGTGATGTAAATCCAGCTAAGGGGATGCGATTTTCACCGTGTATGTAAATGATGTAATTACAACCGAAAGATAATGGTATTTATTCCATAGATGCGGTGTGATGTAAATCCAAAGCAATGAGGTTGCGGTCTTCACTCTAGTTGAATGATGTAATTACAACCGAGAGGTCGTTGTCTTCATTCCATAGAGTCGTGTGATGTAAATCGAGCAAAAGGTGGTGCGTTTTCACCGTACGTGAATGATGTAATTACAACCGAGAGATCATGGTATTTATTCCATACAGTCGGGTGATGTAAATAAAGCAAAGGGGATGCGGTCTTCACTCTAGTTGAATGATGTAATTACAATCAAGATTCTCGTGGTCTTCATACCATATAGTCGGGTGATGTAAATCAAGCAAAGGGCATGCGGTTTTCACTTATGTGAATGATGTAATTAAAACAGAGAGATCATGGTATTTATTCCATAGAGTCGTGTGATGTAAATCAAGCAAAAGAGATGCGGTTTTCACTCTAGTTGAATGATGTAATGCCAACCGAAAGGTCATGGTCTTTATTCTATAGAGTCGGTGATGTAAATCCGGAGATGAGGTTGCGGTCTTCACTCTAGTTGAATGATGTAATTACAAAGAAGAGGCCATGGTATTTATTGCATAGAGTCATGTGATATAAATCCAGCGATGAGGTTGCAGCCTTCATTCTAGATGAAAAATATAATTACAACCGAGAAGTCATGGTCTTCGTTCCATAGAGTCAGGTGTTCTAAATCAAGTAAAGGGGATACGAGTTTTCACTCTACATGAATGATGTAATTACAACTGAGAGATAATGGTATTTATTCCATAGATTTATGTGATGTAAATCAAGCAAAGAGGATGCGGTTTTTCACTCTAGTTGAATGATGTAATTACAACTGAGATGTCATTGTATTTATTCCATTCAGTCAGGTGATGTAAATCAGGCAAAGGAGATGCGATTTTCACTCTAGTTGAATGATGTAATGCCAACCGAAAGGTCATGGTCTTTATTCCATAGAGTCAGGTGATGTAAATCCAGAGATGAGGTTGCGGTCTTCACTCTAGTTGAATGATGTATTTACAATCGAGATTTCGTGGTCTTCATTCTAAGGAGTTCGGTGATGTAAATCAAGCAAAAGGGATGCAGTTTTCACTCTAGTTGAATGATGTAATGCCAACTGAAAGGTCATGTTCTTTATTCCATAGAGTCAGGTGATGTAAATCCAGTAATGAGGTTGCAGTATTCACTCTAGTTGAATGATGTAATTACAAATGAGAGGCCATGATATTTATTCCATAGAGTCAGGTGATGTAAATCTAGTGTTGAGGTTGTAGTCTTCATTCTAGATGAATAATATAATTACAACCGAGATTTCGTGGTCTTCATTCCATAGAGTTAGGTGATGTAAATCAAGGAAAAGGGTTGGGGTTTTCACTCGAGTTAAAAGATGTAATGCCAACCGAAAGGTCATGGTCTTTATTCCATATATTTAGGTGATGTAAATCCAAAGATGAGGTTGCGGTCTTCACTCTAGTTGAATGATGTAATTAGTATCGGGAGGTTGTGGTCTTCATTCCATAGAGTCGGGTGATGTAAATCAAGCAAATGGGGTGCATGTCTTCACTCTAGTTGTATGATGTAATGCCAACCGAAAGGTAATGGTCTTTATTCCATGGAGTCATGTGACGTAAATCCAAATGAGGTTGCGGTCTTATTCTAGTTGAATGATGTAATTACAACCAAGATTTCATGGTCTTAATTCCGTAGAGTCGTGTGATGTAAACCCAACAAAGGGGAGGCGTTTGCACTCTAGTTGAATTATGTAATTTCAACCGAAAGGTCATGGTCTTTATTGCATAGAGTCGGGTGATGTAAATCCAAATGATGAGGTTGCGGTCTTCACTCTAGTTGAATGATGTAATTACAACCGAGAAGTCGTTGTCTTCATTCCATAGAGTCGGGTGATGTAAATCAAGAAAAAGGGTTGGGGTTTTCACTCTAGTTGAATGATGTAATGCCAACGAAAAGGTCATGTACTTTATTCCATATATTCAGGTGATGTAAATCCAAAGTGATGAGGTTGGGGTCTTCACACTAGTTGAATGATGTAATTAGTACCGAGAGGTTGTGGTCTTCATTCCACAGAGTCGGGTGATGTAAATCAAGCAAATGGGGTGCATGTTTTCACTCTAGTTGGATGATGTAATGCCAACCGAAAGGTCATGGTCTTTATTCCATAGAGTCATGTGATGTAATTCAAGTGATGAGGTTGCGGTCTTCATTCTAGTTGAATAATGTAATTACAACCAAGATTTGATGGTGTTAATTCCATAGAGTCATGTGATGTAAATCCAGCTAAGGGGATGCGATTTTCACTGTATGTAAATGATGTAATTACAACCGAAAGATAATGGTATTTATTCCATAGATGCAGGTGATGTAAATCCAGCAATGAGGTTGCGGTCTTCACTCTAGTTGAATGATGTAATTACAACTGAGAGGTCGTTGTCTTCATTCCATAGAGTCAGGTGATGTAAATCAGGCAAAGGTGGTGCAGTTTTCACTGTACGTGAATGATGTAATTACAACCGAGAGATCATGGTATTTATTCCATACAGTCAGGTGATGTAAATAAAGCAAAGGGGATGCGGTCTTCACTCTAGTTGAATGATGTAATTACAATCAAGATTCTGTGGTCTTCATACCATATAGTCAGGTGATGTAAATCAAGCAAAGGGCATGCGGTTTTCACTGTATGTGAATGATGTAATTAAAACAGAGAGATCATGGTATTTATTCCATAGAGTCAGGTGATGTAAATCAAGCAAAAGAGATGCGGTTTTCACTCTAGTTGAATGATGTAATGCCAACCGAAAGGTCATGGTCTTTATTCTATAGAGTCAGGTGATGTAAATCCAGAGATGAGGTTGCGGTCTTCACTCTAGTTGAATGATGTAATTACAAAGAAGAGGCCATGGTATTTATTGCATAGAGTCATGTGATATAAATCCAAATATGAGGTTGCAGCCTTCATTCTAGATGAAAAATATAATTACAACCGAGAAGTCATGGTCTTCGTTCCATAGAGTCGGTGTTCTAAATCAAGTAAAGGGGATACAGTTTTCACTCTACATGAATGATGTAATTACAACTGAGAGATAACGGTATTTATTCCATAGATTTATGTGATGTAAATCAAGCAAAGAGGATGCGGTTTTTCACTCTAGTTGAATGATGTAATTACAACCGAGATGTCATTGTATTTATTCCATTCGAGTCGGGTGATGTAAATCGAGCAAAGGAGATGCGATTTTCACTCTAGTTGAATGATGTAATGCCAACCGAAAGGTCATGGTCTTTATTCCATAGAGTCGGGTGATGTAAATCCGAGATGAGGTTGCGGTCTTCACTCTAGTTGAATGATGTATTTACAATCGAGATTTCGTGGTCTTCATTCTAAGGAGTTCGGTGATGTAAATCAAGCAAAAGGGATGCGATTTTCACTCTAGTTGAATGATGTAATGCCAACCGAAAGGTCATGTTCTTTATTCCATAGAGTCAGGTGATGTAAATCCAGTAATGAGGTTGCAGTATTCACTCTAGTTGAATGATGTAATTACAAATGAGAGGCCATGATATTTATTCCATAGAGTCAGGTGATGTAAATCTAGTGTTGAGGTTGTAGTCTTCATTCTAGATGAATAATGTAATTACAATCGAGATTTTGTGGTCTTCATTCCATATAGTCAGGTGATGTAAATCAAGGAAAAGGGTTGGGGTTTTCACTCTAGTTAAAAGATGTAATGCCAACTGAAAGGTCATGGTCTTTATTCTATATATTTAGGTGATGTAAATCCAGTGATGAGGTTGCGGTCTTCACTCTAGTTGAATGATGTAATTAGTATCGGGAGGTTTTGGTCTTCATTCCATAGAGTCGGGTGATGTAAATCAAACAAATGGGGTGCATGTCTTCACTCTAGTTGTATGATGTAATGCCAACCGAAAGGTCATGGTCTTTATTCCATGGAGTCATGTGATGTAAATCCAACGATGAGGTTGCGGTCTTATTCTAGTTGAATGATGTAATTACAACCAAGATTTCATTGTCTTAATTCCGTAGAGTCGGTGATGTAAACCCAACAAAGGGGAGGCGGTTTGCACTCTAGTTGAATTATGTAATTTCAATCGAAAGGTCATGGTCTTTATTGCATAGAGTCAGGTGATGTAAATCCAACGATGAGGTTGCGGTCTTCACTCTAGTTGAATGATGTAATTACAACCGAGAAGTCGTTGTCTTCATTCCATAGAGTCAGGTTATGTAAATCCAGCAAAGGGGTTGCATGTCTTTACTCTAGTTGAATGATGTAATGCCAACCAAAATGTCATGATATTTATTCCATAGAGTTAGGTGATGTAAATCCAGCGATGAGGTTGTGGTGTTCACGCTAGTTGAATGATGTAACTACCAGCGAGAGGTCGTGGTCTTCATTCCATAGAGTCGTGTGATGTAAATCAAGAAAAAGGGTTGGGGTTTTCACTCTAGTTGAATGATGTAATGCCAACGAAAGGTCATGTACTTTATTCCATATATTAAAAGTGATGTAAATCCAGTGATGAGGTTGGGGTCTTCAATCTCGTTGAATGATGTAATTAGTACCGAGATTCTGTGGTCTTCATTCAATAGAGTCAGGTGATGTAAATCAAGCAAATGGGATGCGGTCTTCACTCTAGTTGAATGACGTAATTACCACCGAGATTCTCGTGGTCTTCATTCAATAGAGTCGGTGATGTAAATCAAGCAAAGGGGATGCGGTTTTCACTGTATGTGAATGATGTAATTACAACAGAGAGATCATGGTATTTATTTCATAGAGTCAGGGTGATGTAAATCAAGCAATGGGGATGCGGTCTTCACTCTAGTCGAATGATGTAATTACAATCGAGATTCCGTGGTCTTCATTCCATAGAGTCAGGTGATGTAAATCAAGCAAATGAGATGCGGTTTTCACGCTAGTTGCATGACGTAATGCCAACCGAAAGGTCATGGTCTTTATTCTATAGAGTCAGGTGATGTAAATCCTGAGATGAGGTTGCGGTATTCACTCTAGTTGAATGATGTAATTACAAACGAGAGGCCATGGTATTTATTGCATAGAGTTATGTGATGTAAATCCAGCGATGAGGTTGGAGTCTTCATTTTAGATGAATAATGTAATTACAACCGAGAAGTCGTGGTCTTCGTTCGCTAGAGTCAGGTGATCTAAATTAAGAAAAAGGGATGCGGTTTTCACTGTACGTGAATGATGTAATTACAACTGGAGATCATGGTATTTATTCTATAGATTTCGGTGATGTAAATCAAGAAAAGAGGATGCGGTCTTCACTCTAGTTGAATGATGTAATTACAACGAGAGGTGATGGTATTTATTCCATTGAGTCAGGTGATGTAAATCAAGCAATGTAGATGCGGTTTTCACTCTAGTTGAATGATGTAATGCCAACTGAAAGGTCATTGTCTTTATTCCATAGAGTCAGGTGATGTAAATCTAGAGATGAGGTTGCGTTCTTCACTCTAGTTGACCGATGTATTTACAACCGAGATTTCGGTCTTCTATCCAAGGAGTCCGGTGATATAAATCAAGTAAAAGGGATGCGGTTTTCACTCTTTTTTATGATGTAACGGCAACCGAAAGGTCAAGGTCTTTATTCCATTGAGTCAGGTGATGTGAATCCAGCGTTGAGGTTGCGGTCTTCACTCTAGTCTAATGATGTAACTATAACCGAGAGGTCGTGATCTTCATTCCATAGAGTTAGGTGATGTAAATCAGGCAAAGGTGATGCGGTTTTCAGTGTACGTGAATGATGTAATTACAACCGAGAGATCATGGTATTTATTCCATACATTCAGGTAATGTAAATCAAGATAAGGGGATGCGGTCTTCACTCTAGTTGAATGATGTAATTACAAATGGGAGGCCATGGTATTTATTGCATAGAGTCATGTGATTTAAATCTAGCGATGAGGTTGCTGTCTTCATTCTAGATGAATAATGTAATTGCAACCGAGAAGTCGTGGTCTTCGTTTCATAGAGTCAGAGGTGATCTAAATCATCCAAAGGGGATGCGGTTTTCACTGTACGTGAATGATGTAATTACAACTGAGACATCATGGTATTTATTCCATAGAGTCTGGTGATGTAAATCACGTAAAGAGGATTCGGTCTTCACTCTAGTTGAATGATGTAATTACAAACGAGAGGCCATGGTATTTATTGCATAGAGTCAGGTTATGTAAATCCAGCGATGAGGTTGCACTCTTATTCTAGATGAATAATGTAATTACAACCGAGAGGTCGTGGTCTTCAATCCATATTATCAGGTGATGTAAATCAAGCAAAGGGGATGCGGTTTTCACTGTTCGTGAATGATGTAATTACAACTTAGAGATCATGGTATTTATTCCATAGAGTCGTGTGATGTAAATCAAGCAAAGTGGTGCAGTACTCACTTTATCTGAATTGTGTAATTACAACCGAGAGGTCATGGTATTTATTCCATAGAGTCGTGATGTAAATCAAGAGATGAGGGTACGATCTTCACTCTAGTTGAATGATGTAATCACATTCGAGATTTTGTGGTCTTCATTTCATAGAGTCGGGTGATGTAAATCAAGCAAATGGGATGCGGTCTTCACTCTAGTTGAATGATGTAATTACCACCGAGATTCTCGTGATCTTCATTCCATAGAGTCGTCATGTAAATCAAGCAAAGGGGATGCGGTTTTCACTCGTATGTGAATGATGTAAATACAACGAGAGAGATCATGGTATTTATTCCATAGAGTCGTGTGATGTAAATCAAGCAAAGGGGATGTGGTCTTCACTCTAGTTGAATGATGTAATTACAACCGAGATTCCGTGGTATTCATTCCATAGAGTTAGGTGATGTAAATCAAGAAAAGGAGATGCGGTTTTTACTCAAGTTGAATGATGTAATGCCAACCATAAGGTCATGGTCTTTATTCTATAGAGTCAGGTGATGTAAATCCAGAGATGAGGTTGCGGTCTTCGCTCTAGTTGAATGATGTAGATACAAACGAGAGGCCATGGTATTTATTGCATAGAGTCATGTGATGTAAATCCAGCGATGAGGTTGTAGTCTTCATTTTAGATGAATAATGTAATTACAACCGCGAAGTCGTTGTCTTCGTTCCATAGAGTCAGGTGATCTAAATTAAGCAAAGGGGATGCGGTTTTCACTGTATGTGAATGATGTAATTACAACTGGAGATCATGGTGTTTATTCCATAGATTTCGGTGATGTAAATCAAGCAAAGAGGAAGCGGTCTTCACTCTAGTTGAATGATGTAATTACAACCGAGAGGTGATGGTATTTATTCCATAGAGTCAGGTGATGTAAATCAAGCAATGGAGATGCGGTTTTCACACTAGTTGAATGATGTAATTACAAATGAGAGGCTATGGTATTTATTGCATAGAGTCGTGTGATGTAAATCTAGCGATGAGGTTGCGTCTTCATTCTAGATGAATAATATAATTACAACCGCGAAGTCATGGTCTTCGATCCATAGAGTCGGTGTGATCTAAATTAAGCAAAGGGGATGCGGTTTTCACTTTGTATGTGAATGATGTAATTACAACTGGAGATCATGGTGTTTATTCATAGATTTCGGTGATGTAAATCAAGCAAAGAGGATGCGGTCTTCACTCTAGTTGAATGATGTAATTACAACCGAGAGGTGATGGTATTTATTCCATAGAGTCAGGTGATGTAAATCAAGCAATGGAGATGCGGTTTTCAAACTAGTTGAATGATGTAATGCCGACTAAAAGGTCATTGTCTTTATTCCATAGAGTCAGGTGATGTAAATCTAGAGATGAGGTTGCGATCTTCACTCTAGTTGACTGATTTATTTACAACCGAGATTTCATGGTCTTCTATCCAAGGAGTCCGGTGATATAAATCAAGCAAAAGGGATGCGGTTATCACTCTGGTTTAATGATGTAATGCCAACCGAAAGGTCAAGGTCTTTATTCCATTGAGTCGGGTGATGTAAATCCAGTGATGAGGTTGCGGTCTTCACTCTAGTTGAATGACGTAATTAGTACCGAGAGGTTGTGGTCTTCATTCCATAGTGTCGGGTGATGTAAATCAAGCAAAGGGGGTGCATATCTTCACTCTAGTTGGATGATATAATGCCAACCAAAAGGTCATGGTCTTTAATCCTTAGAGTCATGTGATGTAATTCCAACGATGAGGTTGCGTTCTTCATTCTAGTTGAATGATGTAATTACAACCAAGATTTCATGGTCTTAATTCCATAGAGTCAGGTGATGTAAATCCAGCAAAGGGGATGCAATTTTCACTGTACGTGAATGATGTAATTACAATCAAAAGATCATGGTATTTATTCCATAGATTCAGGTGATGTAAATCCAAAGAATGAGGTTGCGGTCTTCACTCTAGGTGAATGATGTAATTACAACCGAGAGGTCGTTGTCTTCATTCCATAGAGTCAGGTTATGTAAATCCAGCAAAGGGGTTGAATGTGTTCACTCTAGTTGAATGATGTAATGTCAACCGAAATGTCCCGATATTTATTCCATAGAGTCGGTGATGTGAATCCAACGATGAGGTTGCGGTCTTCACTCTAGTCTAATGATGTAACTACAACCGATAGGTCGTGATCTTTATTCCGTAGAGTCAGGTGATGTAAATCAGGCAAAGGTGATGCGGTTTTCACTGTACGTGAATGATGTAATTACAACCGAGAGATCATGGTATTTATTCCATACGGTCGGTGATGTAAATCAAGAAAAGGGGATGCGGTATTCACTCTAGTTGAATGATGTAATTACAATCGAGATTCAGCAGTCTTCATTCCATATAGTCGGTGATGTAAATCAAGCAAAGGGGATGCGGTTTTCACTCGTATGTGAATGATGTAATTAAAACAGAGAGATCATGGTATTTATTCCATAGAGTCGGGTGATGTAAATCAAGAAAAGGGGATGTGGTCTTCACTCTAGTTGAATGATGTAATTACAACAGAGATTCTGCGGTCTTCATTCCATAGAGTCAGGTGATGTAAATCAAGCAAAGGAGATGCGGTCTTCACTCTAGTTGAATGATGTAATTACAAATGAGAGGCCATGGTATTTATTGCATTGAGTCATGTGATGTAAATCCAGCGATGAGGTTGCAGCCTTTATTCTAGACGAATAATGTAATTGCAACCGAGAAGTCATGGTCTTCGTTCCATAGAGTCAGGTGATCTAAATCAAGCAAAGGGGATGCGGTTTTAACTGTACGTGAATAATGTAATTACAACTGAGAGATCATGGTATTTATTCCACGGAGTCTGGTGATGTAAATCAAGCAAAGAGGATGCGGTCTTCACTCTAGTTGAATGATGTAATTACAAATGAGAGGCCATGGTATTTATTGCATAGAGTGATGTTATGTAAATCCAGCGATGAGGTTGTAGTCTTATTTTAGATGAATAATGTAATTCAACCGAGAGGTCTTGGTCTTCATTCCATATTGTCGGGTGATGTAAATCAAGCAAAGGGGATGCGGTTTTCACTGTATATCAATGATGTAATTACAACTTAGAGATCATGGTAATTATTCTATAGAGTCAGGTGATGTAAATACAGAGATGAGGGTGCGATCTTCACTCTAGTTTAATGATGTAACCACAATCGAGATTCTGTGGTCTTCATTCCATAGAGTCGGTGATGTAAATCAAGAAAATGGGATGCGGTCTTCACTCTAGTTGAATGATGTAATTACAACGGAGATTTTGTGGTCTTCATTCCATAGAGTCAGGTGATGTAAATCAAGCAAAGGAGATGCGGTTTTCACTCTAGTTGAATGATGTAATGCCAACCAAAAGGTCATGGTCTTTATTCTATAGAGTCAGGTGATGTAAATCCAGAGATGAGGTTGCGGTCTTCACTCTAGTTGAATGATGTAGATACAAACGAGAGGCCATGGTATTTATTGCATAGAGTCATGTGATGTAAATCCAGCGATGAGGTTGCAGTCTTCATTCTAGATGAATAATGTAATTACAACCGAGAAGTCGTGGTATTCGTTCCATAGAGTCAGGTGATCTAAATTAAGCAAAGGGGATGCGATTTTCACTGTACGTGAATGATGTAATTACAACTGGAGATCATGATATTTATTCCATAGATTTCGGTGATGTAAATCAAGCAAAGAGGATGCGGACTTCACTTTAGTTGAATGATGTAATTACAACCGAGAGGTCAAGGTATTTATTCCATAGAGTCAGGTGATGTAAATCAATCAACGGAGATGCGGTTTTCACTCTAATTGAATGATGTAATGCCAACTCGAAAGGTCATTGTCTTTATTCCATAGAGTCGTGTAATGTAAATCCGAGATTAGGTTGTGGTCTTCACTCTAGTTGACCGATGTATTTACAACCGAGATTTCGTGGTCTTCTATCCAAGGAGTCGGTGATATAAATCAAGCAAAAGGGATACGGTTTTCACTCTGGTTTCATGATGTAACGCCAATCGAAAGGTCAAGGTCTTTATTCCATTGAGTCAGGTTATGTAAATCCAGTGATGAGGTTGCGGTCTTCACTCTAGTTGAATGATGTAATTACAAACGAGAGGCCATGGTATTTATTGCATAGAATCAGGTGATGTAAATCCAACGATGAGGTTGCAGTCTTATTCTAGATGAATAATGTAATAACAACCGAGAGGTCGTGGTCTTCATTCCATAGAGTCTTGTGATGTAAATCAAGCAAAGGGGATGCGGTTTTCACCGTACGTGAATGATATAATTACAACTTAGAGATCATGGTATATATTCCATAGAGTCGTGTGATATAAATCAAGCAAAAGAGATGCGGTTTTCACTCTAGTTGAATGATGTAATGCCAACCGAAAGGTCATGGTCTTTATTGCATAGAGTCGGTGATGTAAATTCGGCGATGAGGTTGCGGTCTTCACTCTAGTTGAATGATGTAATTACAAACGAGAGGCCATGGTATTTATTGCATAGGGTCATGTTATGTAACTCCAACGATGAGGTTGCGCTCTTCATTCTAGATGAATAATGTAATTACAACCGAGAGGTCGTGGTCTTCGTTCCATAGAGTCAGGTGATCTAAATTAAGCAAAGGGGATGTGGTTTTCACTGTACGTGAATGACTTAATTACAACCGAGAGATCATGGTATTTATTCCATAGAGTCGGTTATGTAAATCCAGCAAAGGGATTACATGTCTTCACTCTAGTTGAATGTTGTAGTGCCAAATGAAAGGTGATGAATTTATTCCATAGAGTCAGGTGATGTGAATCCAGCGATGAGGTTGAGGTCTTCACTCTAGTCTAATGATGTAACAACAATCGAGTGGTCGTGGTCTTCATTCCATAGAGTCAGGTGATGTAAATCAGGCAAAGGGGATGCGGTTTTCACTGTACGTGAATGATGTAATTACAGCCGAGAGATCATGGTATTTATTCCATACAGTTAGGTGATGTAAATCAAGCAAAGGGGATGCAGTCTTCACTCTAGTTGAATGATGTAATTACAACCGAGATTCTGTGGTCTTCATTCCATATAGTCAGGTGATGTAAATCAAGCAAAGGGGATGTGGTTTTCACTGTATGTGAATGATGTAATTAAAACAGAGAGATCATGGTATTTATTCCAAAGAGTCTGGTAATGTAAATCAAGCAAAGGGATGCGGTCTTCACTCTTGTTGAATGATGTAATTACAACCGAGATTACGTGGTCTTCATTCCATAGAGTCAGGTGATGTAAATCAAGCAAAAGATATGTGGTTTTCACTCTAGTTGAATGATGTGATGCCAACTGAAAGGTCATGGTCTTTATTCCATGGAGTTAGTTGATGTAAATCCAGAGATGAGGTTGCGGTCTTTACTCTAGTTGAATGACGTAATTACAATTGAGAGATCATGGTATTTATTCCATAGAGTCAGGTTATGTAAATCAAGCAAAAGGGATGCGGTTTTCACTCTAGTTGAATGATGTAATGCGAACCGAAAGGTCAAGGTCTTTATTCCATAGAGTCAGGTGATGTAAATCCAGTGATGAGGTTGTGGTCTTCACTCTAGTTGAATGATGTAATTATAAACGAGAGGCCATGGTATTTATTGCATAGAGTCATGTGATGTAAATCCAACGATGAGTTTGCAGTCTTCATTCCAGATGAATAATGTAATTACAACCGAGAGGTCATGGTCTTCATTCCGTAGAGTCAGGTGATGTAAATCAAGAAAAGGGGATGCGGTTTTCACCGTACGTGTATGATGTATTTACAACTTAGAGATCATTGTATTTATTCCATACAGTCGGGTGATGTAAATCAAGCAAAGGGGATGCGGTCTTCACTTAGATGTGTTGCCAGACACTCAGCCGATATCTATTCCTCCTTATAGAATGGCTCCAGCTGAATTGAAAGAATTAAAGTAGTAATTAAAGGATCTGCTTGATAAAGGCTTCATTAGTCCCAACATGTCTCATTGGGGTGCGCCGATTTTGTTTCTACAAAAGAAAGATGGCTCGTTGTGAATGTGTTTGACTATAGGCAGCTGTATAAAGTAACTATTAAGAACAAGTACCCTCTTCCCAGAATTGATGACTTGTTTGATCGGTTACATGGTGCAAAATATTTCTCAAATATCGACCTAAGGTCTGGGTACCATCAGCTAAGGGTCAAGGAGAAGGATATTCCGAAAATGGCTTTCAGAACAAGGTATGGGCACTTCGAGTTCTTAGTAATGTCATTCGGGCTCACAAATGCGCCAGCCAAATTTATGGATCTAAAGAACAACGTGTTTCTCCCATTTCTGGATGTATTTATGATAGTATTTATAGATGATATTCTGGTTTATTCTCACTCGAAGGCGGATCATGCGGATCACTTGCGGGTAGTACTACAGATGCTCCAGGATCGTAAGTTCTATGCTAAGCTCTCTAAGTGTGTATTTTGGTTAAATTCAGTAGCTTTTCTTGGTCATATAGTGTCAGATGAAGGTATAAGAGTTGACAGTCATAAGGTAAAAGCGATGAAGAATTGGTCGTGGCCCACGACTCCATCAGAGGTTCGTAGCATTTTAGGCTTAGCCGACTATTATATGAGGTTTGTAGCAGGATTTTCTACTATATCAACACCATTGACAAGATTGACACAAAAGGGCATAAAGTTCCAGTGGTCTGATGCCTGTGAGCAGAATTTCCAGGTGTTAAAGTACAGAATAACATCGACACCAGTTCTTACTCTCCCAGAGGGTCTAGAAGGCTATGATATGTATTGTGATGCCTTGGGAATGGGTTTAGGATGTGTGTTGATGAAACATGGTAAGGTGATTGTCTATGCTTCAAGGCAATTGAGGAAACATGAGAATAACTATCTGATGCACGATTTTGATTTAGCCGCAGTGGTCTATGCACTGAAAATTTGGCGACACTACATGTAGACATTTTCACGGATCATAAGAGTCTGCAGTATATATTGAAGCAGAAAGATTTGAACTTGAGCCAAAGAAGGTGGCTTGAATTGTTGAAGGATTATGATGTGGACATCATTTACCATCCCGGTAAAGCTAATGTTGTAGTGGAGGCGATTAGTCACAAGTCTATGGTCAGCTCGATGCCGGTGCGGGTCGAGAAGAAATAGTTGATAAAAGAGCTCCATCAGTTATCTAGGCTGGGAGTCCGATTAATGGGTTCGAAAGATGGTGTCTTTGTGATTCGGGATACATCAGAGACATCCCTCATATCGGAAATTAAGGAACGTCAGTGGGAAGACCCCATTTTAGGTAAAATCAAAGAGGGTATTCAACAAAAGAAGACCACAGCCTTTGAGATTGACAGAAATTGGGTTCTCATGCACCAGGGCCATTTGTGTGTCCAAATATAGCGAGATTACGAGACAAGATTATGACAGAGGTCCATTGCTCATGATATTCCATTCACCCTGGATCTACTAAGACGTATCATGATCTCAAAGGTATGTATTGGGGGAACAACATGAAAAGGAACATTGTGGAGTTTGTAGCTCAGTGTCTTAATTGTCGGCAAGTAAAAGTAGAGCACCAAAACTTGTTAGCTTGACTCAAAACATTGAGATCCCGATGTGGAAATGGTAAAATGATTAATATGGATTTCATTACGTGTTTACCTAGCTCTTATCATAAGTTTGATTCTATTTGAGTGATTGTAGATAGACTGTCCAAATCAGCTCATTTCCTGAGTCAAAACTACTTACATAGCCAGGACTATATGAAGTTGTTCATTAAGGAGATTGTTCGCCTTCATGATGTGCCTATTTCTATTATATCTGACCGAGGTGCGTAGTTCACATCTAATTTCGGAGATTATTTCAAAAAGGTTTGGGCACTCAAGTTAATCTTAGCACAACTTTCCACCCTCAGACAGAAGCACATGCCGAGCATACAATTCAAAAGCTCGAAGACATGCTACGAGCTTGTGTACTAGACTTCAAGAGAAGTTGGGATGATCATCTACCCCTTATTGAATTTGCGTACAATAACAGTTATCATGCTAGTAGCAAAATAGCTCCATATGAGGCTTTCTATAGGCGGAAATGTAGATCTCCTATCGGATGGTTCAAAGTAGGCGAATTAGAATTATTTGGGCCTGACCTAGTACACCAAGCCATAGAGAAGGTGAAACTTATCCAAGAGCGGTTATTAACCTCTCAAAGTCATCAAAAGTCATATTGAGATGTGCGACAATGGGACTTAGAGTTCCAAGTGGATGTCTTCTTAAAGATTTCTCCTATGAAGGGTGTAATGAGATTTGGGGAAAAGGGAAATCTCAGCCCAAGGTACATTGGTCCATATAGCAAAATTCAATGAATTGGACATGTTATCTGAATCCTAGTTTGTTCATCCGGTCTTCCATGTTTTTATGTTGAGAGTGTGTGTTGGGGATCCTTCCCATTGTACCGATTGACGATGTGAAAGTTACGAGGACTTACCATATGAAGAGGTTCCTATTGATATCTTAGATCGACAAGTCTGCAAGCTAAGGACTAAGGAAGTAGCCTCCATGAAGGTTCTATTGCAAAATAAGAATGTAGAAGAGATGACGTGGAGGCGGAACAGGAGATGAAGTATAAGTATCCTCCCTTATTTCAGACTAAAGACAATGTTCTGAGTGAAGCACAACCCGACCAAGAGCTGACGTATGGATACATGGGGTGAGTTCCCACTTCAGATAGTTATGTTTTATGTTTGATGTTTGATGGCCACATGAGGCCTTGTGATATGTATATGTTGCTGTATGGCTGTATAAGGGAAGTTTGGATATCTTCTACTTATTGACAAGGTTCGAATAGTCCCATTTATACGGGAGATTCGATCAAACATTTTTGGAAAACCTTGAGGATTAATTAGCCCCTTATGTATACTTCCCATTCGAGGACGAATGTTTCTAAGGAGGGAAGGATATTACACCTCATATTTTTGTATGTTGATATTTGTCGTATGTTAGTCCTCCTAGTCTTGGACATCAGGATTATCTTCGAGGTTATACGATATTAGATATGCCAATTGTTGCATCTCGTACTTCCATTCAACATATACACGACAAAGTTGAGGTTGAAGAATGCTCTGAAATATGGGAAATAAGATTTGGGCAAATAAAAATAAAATGAATGAGCTGCTTGCTTACCCGACGTGCTCGCTTCACCAACTTACCTTTGGTCCTACTCGCTTGAGCTACTTAACACTTGTCGTGATTATTAAATGAGGATGGTACATGTGTCTAAATCATTAAATGCTGCATATGACACCCATTAATTAAGCAAGTAGCTGATAAGTAGGTGTATCGCCTCCTTGCTAAAAAGAAAGACCGAAATAAAGCAACCCAAAAAGACATGGGTGGGTCAAGAAAGAGGGTCTTTTTAGGGACTGATCCTCTTCATCTCTCCTCATCATTTTTCAAGTAGTAGGACTTAAGAGGAGCCACGAAATTCTCCCAAAATAACCAGCTCCAAAACCCTTAAGAAGCTCTAAGTAATCTTCTTCTTCTTTCAATTCATGTTAAAGAGTATCTCCAATCTTGAAGGACCTGAAGTGACGCAAGTTGATGGTCATCCATGGAAAGGTTGTCTCATCCCTACAAGATCTAATTTAGGTGACAAAATCCTCCCTTCTTCATGTATTAGACTTTATCTAAGTTCTAGCTAGGTTTTTTAGTGAAGAACTTGTGAAGTAGGGGTTGGAAATTGGGTGGAAATTATTGGACTATTATGACTTTGTTTTAATGTTGGGTTGTCGCTGAAAATATGTAGGAGTAAGTGGATATGTTGTGGTTAATGGTGTTAACGGGTTCGGAAGGATAAATTGGATTTTAGAGCTATAATTATTTAATCGTAAACCAAGTTTGCCGCTCGTTGTACTATTATTTGAATTGTCAAAATTATTCTTCTGTTGTTGAGGGGCCGAATGGATGGGATTGATTATTGATATACTTAATATCATTGTTTGGTATTGTTTTGAATATGGGGAAGTGAGGAAATGTAGGGAAAGTGCTCCCCGATTTTCTGTAAGAGAGCTACTAGCTTAGAAATGTGTTTTGAGTCCTTCCATGGCATTAACCATAGTTCTAATACCTTGATGTAGGTTGAAGTACTACAAGTAGTATGTGGAGTCGTTAGCAACAAAAGTATGTTAAGGCTACTCTTTCTTCTCTTGTCATGATCAGAATGAAACGAACGTAAACGAAGAATATCCATAACGGCTGCATTCTTAGATATGTTAGAGGTTGATGATCTTGACTTCTAGATAATGATAATGATCTCATATTATGTCTTGTTGATTCTTCAAAGTAAATTATGTTGATGATGTTAGTTCCGTAATGTTAATCGGAGGGGCAACAACCTTACATCACTCTGATAGACTCAGAGTATTTTAGTATCATTCATGCATTATATACATATATATACCATGACCTCACAAGCGTTATATACGCGTATGCTATATGATATGTATATGGGGTATGGGAAAGGTTATGGTGTTATATATGCACCACCACTTAATCAGCTGGTATATGATGATGATTATGCCCACAGAGGACTATATGATATGATGGGATGCCCACAAAATCTTGATGGCATTATATACATATATGTATATATAGCATGAGACATTATATATGCACATGTACGATACTTAGGCATATTATGGCCCTCCGAAACATTCTGTACAGGTTGGTTATTTCTTGTCTTAGGTTACCTTCATGCCTTTATTATGCTATTTTTCATGCCTTACATACTCGGTACATTATTCGTACTGACGTCCCTTTTTCTTGGGGGACGCTGCATTTCATCCCCGCATGCTCAGGTAGACAGGGTGATGGTCCGCACCAGTAGGTTGTTTGTTCAGTTGATATTGGAGCACTCCACTTGTCCCGGAGTTGCAGTCTTGTCTTGGTATGGTATTTTCTATATGTATATGGGTATAGCGGGACCCTGTCCTGACCTTATAATGTCACGTACTCCGGTAGAGGCTTGTAGACAAGCATGATACAAATGGATGTTATGTGGCCTCCTCGGCCTATATTTTTGTTGTATTGTCATTATAGTTGCCTTGTTGGCTCATACGGTCATGTCTAGCATCTATGTATGTCATATATACCATGTCGGTCTTGCACCTTCTCAACTTATTATTTCTATAAGTAAGAAGGTTACCTCATGACGACCCTCGTGGCCCATGCTTATTTATGATTATATGGTGAATGTATGTCTAGTGGTGCTCGGCAAGTAAGGTATGGGTGCCCGTCATGGCCATCCGGTTTGGGTCGTGACAAAACTTGTTATTAGAGAAGGTTTGTCCAAGGGAGTCTGCAAGTCGTGCCTACTAGATTCATATTTATGGGTGTGTTGTGCACCACACTTATAAATGGGAGGTTATAAGGCATTTAGGATGGTTACCTTTCCTTCTTGTTCTAGATCGTGCAGTAGAGCTGAGTTATAAGCATTCCACTCCTAATTTGTCTCGTGTTTATGATTTCAGCAATGCCTACAGCAAGTAAGAAGTCCCAGAGTAAGAGGGCATTGCATATGGTTGTGGGCGAAGGTACCATCCGAGTGATACTCGCTAGTGAGGGCGAGAGTATGGCCCACAGTGTGACTCCTACACATGATTCCCTGACTCCACTACCTCCAGAGGAGCTTAATGGGGTAACAGGACCCCCCAGTTCCTCCACCTGATACTCCGGATGAGGATCTTGTTATGCGAAGTGTTGTAAATTATTGACTCAATTGTTGGCTGCTCAGGCCCAACGTATGACTAGCGATCCTTCTGATAGAGCAGTTAGTGTGAGAGCGTGGGATTTTATCAACCTGGTCTATCTAGTATTCACGGGATCAGACATGAACGTGGATCCATAGAATTTTTTGGATCAGGATTATCTTCGAGGTTATACGATATTAGACATGCCTATTGTTACATCTCGTACTTCCATTCAACATATACATGACTAAGGTTGAGGTTGACGAATGCTCAAAACATGGGAAATAAGATATGGGCAAATAAAAAAAATGAATGAGTTGCTTGCTTACCCGACGTGCTCGCTTCACCAACTTACCTTCGGTCCTCCTCGCTTGAGCTACATAAAACTTGTCGTGATTTTTTAATGAGGATGGGACATGTGTCTAATAATTAAGTGCAGCATATGACATCCATTAATTAATCATATAGGTGACAAGTAGATGTATCACCTACTTGCTAAAAGGAAAGGCCGAAATTAAGCCACCCAAAAAGACATGGGTAGTAAGCCAAGAGGGTCTTTTTAGGGCTTGATGCTCTTCATCTCTCCTCCTTATTTTCCAAGTTGTAGGACTTAAGAGGAGTGATGAAATTCTCCCAAAATAACCAGCTCCAAAACCCTTAAGAAGCTCTAAGTAATCCTCTTCTTCTTTCAATTCATGTTAAAGGGTATCTCTAATCTTGAAGGACCTGAAGTGACGCAAGTTGATGGTCATCCACGGCAAGGTTGTTTCATCCCTACAAGATCTGATTTGGGTGAGAAAATCCTCCCTTCTTCATGTATTAGACTTTATCTAAGTTTTAGCTATGTTGTTTGGTAAAGAACTTATGAAGTAGGGGTTGGAAATTGGGTGGAAATTGTTGGACTGTTATGACTTCATTTTAATGTTGGGTTGTCGCTGAAAATATGTAGGAGTAAGTGGATATGTTGTGGTTAATGTTGTTAACGGGTTCGGAAGGATAAATTGGATTTTAGAGCTATAATTATTTAAACTAGAGTGAAAACCGCATCTCCTTTGCTTGATTTACATCACCTCGACTCTATGGAATGAAGACCACGTCTCGGTTGTGATTACATCATTCAACTAGAGTGAAGACCGCAACCTCATCTCTGGATTTACATCACATGACTCTATGGAATAAATACCATGACCTCTCGATTGTAATTACATCATTCAACTAGAGTGAATATTGCATCCCTTTTGCTTGATTTACATCACCTGACTCTATGGAATAAATACCGTGATCTCTAAGTTGTAATTACATAATTCACGTACAGTGAAAACCGCATCCCCTTTGCTTGATTTACATCACCTCACTCTATGGAATGAAGACCACACTCTCTCGGTTGTAATTACATTATTCATCTAGAATGAAGACTGCAACCTCATCGCTGGATTTACATCACATGACTCTATGCAATAAATACCATGGCCTCTCATTTGTAATTACATCATTCAACTAGAGTGAAGACCGCAACCTCATCTCTGGATTTACATCACCTGACTCTATAGAATAAAGACCATGACCTTTCGGTTGGCATTACATCATTCAACTAGAGTGAAAACCGCATCTCCTTTGCTTGATTTACATCACCTGACTCTATGGAATGAAGACCACAGAATCTCGATTGTGATTACATCATTCAACTAGAGTGAAGACCGCAACCTCATCTCTGGATTTACATCACATGACTCTATGGAATAAATACCATGACCTCTCGATTGTAATTACATCATTCAACTAGGGTGAATATTGCATCCCCTTTGCTTGATTTACATCACCTGACTCTATGGAATAAATACCATGATCTCTAAGTTGTAATTACATAATTCACGTACAGTGAAAACCGCATCCCCTTTGCTTGATTTACATCACCTGACTCTATGGAATGAAGACCACACTCTCTCGGTTGTAATTACATTATTCATCGTGAATGAAGACTGCAACCTCTTGGGATTTACATCACATGACTCTATGCAATAAATACCATGGCCTCTCATTTGTAATTACATCATTCAACTAGAGTGAAGACCGCAACCTCATCTCTAGATTTACATCACCTGACTCTATAGAATAAAGACCATGACCTTTCGGTTGGCATTACATCATTCAACTATAGTGAAAACCGCATCTCCTTTGCTTGATTTACATCACCTGACTCTATGGAATGAAGACCACAGAATCTCGGTTGTGATTACATCATTCAACTAGAGTGAAGACCGCAACCTCATCTCTGGATTTACATCACATGACTCTATGGAATAAATACCATGACCTCTCGATTGTAATTACATCATTCAACTAGAGTGAATATTGCATCCCTTTTACATCTTTTTACATCATCCCTTTGCTTGATTTACTCTATGGAATAAATACCATGTGATCTCTAGAGTGAATATTGCATCCCTTTGTATTTACATAATTCACTCTATAATAAATACCGTGATCTCTAAGTTGTAATTACATAATTCACGTACGGTGAAAACCGCATCCCCTTTTGATTTACATCACCTCACTCTATGGAATGAAGACCACACTCTCTCGTTGTAATTACATTATTCATCCGAATGAAGACGCAACCTCATCGCCGGATTTACATCACATGACTCTATGCAATAAATACCATGGCCTCTCATTTGTAATTACATCATTCAACTAGAGTGAAGACCGCAACCTCATCTCTGGATTTACATCACCTGACTCTATAGAATAAAGACCATGACCTTTCGGTTGGCATTACATCATTCAACTAGAGTGAAAACCGCATCCCCTTTTGCTTGATTTACATCACCTGACTCTATGGAATGAAGACCACGAGAATCTCGGTTGTGATTACATCATTCAACTAGAGTGAAGACCGCAACCTCATCTCTGGATTTACATCACATGACTCTATGGAATAAATACCATGACCTCTCGATGTAATTACATCATTCAATGAACATCATTCATCACTATGACTCTATAATAAATACCATGACCTCTTGCGATTGTATTTACATCATTCAACTAGAGTGAATATTGCATCCATCCTTTTTGATTTACATCACCTCGACTCTATGGAATAAATACCATGATCTCTAAGTTGTAATTACATAATTCACGTACCCGCATCCCCTTTGCTTGATTTACATCACCTGACTCTATGGAATGAAGACCACACTCTCTCGGTTGTAATTACATTATTCATCTAGAATGAAGACTGCAACCTCATCGCTGGATTTACATCACATGACTCTATGCAATAAATACCATGGCCTCTCGTTTGTAATTACATCATTCAACTAGAGTGAAGACCGCAACCTCATCTCTGGATTTACATCACCTGACTCTATAGAATAAAGACCATGACCTTTCGGTTGGCATTACATCATTCAACTAGAGTGAAAACCGCATCTCCTTTGCTTGATTTACATCACATTTACATCACTCTATGGAATGAAGACCACAGACCTCGGTTGTGATTACATCATTCAACTAGAAAACCGTGAATTTACATCACCGAACCTCAAGACCACAAGAATCTCGGTTGTGATTACATCATTTACATCACATCATCTCTGATTTACATCACATGACTCTATGGAATAAATACCATGACCTCTCTCGATTGTAATTACATCATTCAACTAGAGTGAATATTGCATCCCTTTTGCTTGATTTACATCGCCTGACTCTATGGAATAAATACCATGATCTCTAAGTTGTAATTACATAATTCACATACAGTGAAAACCGCATCCCCTTTGCTTGATTTACATCACCTGACTCTATGGAATGAAGACCACACTCTCTCGGTTGTAATTACATTATTCATCTAGAATGAAGACTCGCAACCTCATCGCCGGGATTTACATCACATGACTCTATGCAATAAATACCATGGCCTCTCATTTGTAATTACATCATTCAACTAGAGTGAAGACCGCAACCTCATATCAGGATTTACATCACCTGACTCTATAGAATAAAGACCATGACCTTTCGGTTGGCATTACATCATTCAACTATAGTGAAAACCGAATCTCCTTTGCTTGATTTACATCACCTGACCCTATGGAATGAAGACCACGGAATGAAGACCACAGAATCTCGGTTGTGATTACATCATTCAACTAGAGTGAAGACTGCAACCTCATCTCTGGATTTACATCACATGACTCTATGGAATAAATACCATGACCTCTCGATTGTAATTACATCATTCAACTAGAGTGAATATTGCATCCCTTTTGCTTGATTTACATCGCCTGACTCTATGGAATAAATACCATGATCTCTAAGTTGTAATTACATAATTCACGTACAAAGAAATAATTCACCGCAAAACCGCATCCCCTTTGCTTGATTTACATCACCTGACTCTATGGAATAAAGACCACACTCTCTCGGTTGTAATTACATTATTCATCCTGAATGAAGACTGCAACCTCATCGCTGGATTTACATCACATGACTCTATGCAATAAATACCATGGCCTCTCGTTTGTAATTACATCATTCAACTAGAGTGAAGACCGCAACCTCATCTCTCTGGATTTACATCACACGACTCTATAGAATAAAGACCATGACCTTTCGGTTGGCATTACATCATTCAACTAGAGTGAAAATCTCTCTTTGCTTGATTTACATCACCTGACTCTATGGAATGAAGACCACAGAATCTCGGTTGTGATTACATCATTCAACTAGAGTGAAGACCGCAACCTCATCTCTGGATTTACATCACATGACTCTATGGAATAAATACCATGACCTCTCGATTGTAATTACATCATTCAACTAGAGTGAATATTGCATCCCTTTTGCTTGATTTACATCACCTGACTCTATGGAATAAATACCATGATCTCTAAGTTGTAATTACATAATTCACGTACGTGAAAAACCGCATCCCCTTTGCTTGATTTACATCACCTGACTCTATGGAATGAAGACCACACTCTCTCGGTTGTAATTACATTATTCATCAGAATGAAGAAGACGCAACCTCATCGCTTGGATTTACATCACATGACTCTATGCAATAAATACCATGGCCTCTCGTTTGTAATTACATCATTCAACTAGAGTGAAGACCGCAACCTCATCTCTGGATTTACATCACCTGACTCTATAGAATAAAGACCATGACCTTTCGGTTGGCATTACATCATTCAACTAGAGTGAAAACCGCATCTCCTTTGCTTGATTTACATCACCTGACTCTATGGAATGAAGACCACGAATCTCGGTTGTGATTACATCATTCAACTAGAGTGAAGACCGCAACCTCATCTCTCGGATTTACATCACATGACTCTATGGAATAAATACCATGACCTCTCGGTTGTATTCAACTAGAATGAATACATCCCATTTGCTTGATTTACATCACATGACTCTATGGAATAAATACCATGACCTCTCGTTGTAATTACATCATTCAACTAGAGTGAAAAATTGCATCCCCTTTGCTCATTTACATCCACACTCTCGACTCTATTCATCTATTCATCTAATAAATACCATGACATCACATCTCTATGAAAAATACCATGAATTACATCATTCACTCTCTGATTTTACATCAACTCTATAGAATAAAGACCATGACCTTTCGGTTGGCATTACATCATTCAACTAGAGTTGCTTGATTTTTGCTTGATTTACATCACTCTATGGAATGAAGACCACACCTCTCGGTTGTAATTACATCATTCAACTAGAGTGAAGACCGCAACCTCATCTTGGATTTACATCACATGACTCTATGGAATAAATACCATGACCTCTCGATTGTAATTACATCATTCAACTAGAGTGAATATTGCATCCCATCTTTTTGATTTACATCACCTCTTCGGTTGACTCTATGAATAAAATACCATGATTCTACATGACTCTATGGAATAAATACCATGACTCTATTGTATTACATCATTCACTACAGTGAAAACCGCATCCCCTTTGCTTGATTTACATCACCTCACTCTATGGAATGAAGACCACACTCTCTCGGTTGTTGTATTACATTATTCATCTAGAGTGAAGACCGCAACCTCATCGCCGGATTTACATCACATGACTCTATGCAATAAATACCATGGCCTCTCGTTTGTAATTACATCATTCAACTAGAGTGAAGACCGCAACCTC
The DNA here is from genome assembly GCA_034509755.1 of Anisodus tanguticus. Classification (NCBI taxonomy): domain Eukaryota; kingdom Viridiplantae; phylum Streptophyta; class Magnoliopsida; order Solanales; family Solanaceae; genus Anisodus; species Anisodus tanguticus. The sequence continues at coordinate 27,271,425 of CM067540.1, forward strand.
ATCTCTCTGATTTACATCACCCGACTCTATGGAATAAAGACCATGACCTTTCGGTTGGCATTACATCATTCAACTAGAGTGAAAAAAACGCATCTCCTGCTTGATTTACATCACCTGACTCTATGGAATGAAGACCACGAATCTCTCGGTTGTGATTACATCATTCAACTAGAGTGAAGACCGCAACCTCATCTCTCTTGATTTACATCACATGACTCTATGGAATAAATACCATGACCTCTCGATTGTAATTACATCATTCAACTAGAGTGAATATTGCATCCCTTTGCTTGATTTACATCACCTGACTCTATGGAATAAATACCATGATCTCTAAGTTGTAATTACATAATTCACGTACAGTGAAAACGCCATCCCCTTGGCTTAATTAAATCACCTTGACTCTATGGAATGAAGACCACACTCTCTCTGTTGTAATTACATTATTCATCCAGAATGAAGAATGCAACCTCATGCTGGATTTACATCATATGACTCTATGCAATAAATACCATGGCCTCTCGTTTGTAATTACATCATTCAATCTAGAGTGAAGACCGCATCATTCAACTAGAGTGAAGACCGCAACCTCATCTCTCTCTGATTTACATCACCGACTCTATAGAATAAAGACCATGACCTTTCGGTTGGCATTACATCATTCAACTAGAGTGAAAACCGCATCTCCTTTGCTTGATTTACATCACCTGACTCTATGGAATGAAGACCACAGAATCTCGGTTGTGATTACATCATTCAACTAGAGTGAAGACCGCAACCTCATCTCTGGATTTACATCACATGACTCTATGGAATAAATACCATGACCTCTCGATTGTAATTACATCATTCAACTTACATCATTCAACTAGTGAATATTGCATCCCCTTTTGCTTGATTTACATCACATGACTCTATGGAATAAATACCATGATCTCTAAGTTGTAATTACATAATTCACGTACAGTGAAAACCGCATCCCCTTTGCTTGATTTACATCACCTGACTCTATGGAATGAAGACCACACTCTCTCTAAGTTGTAATTACATTATTCATCTCCCCTTTGCTTGATTTACATCACCTGACTCTATGGAATAAAGACCACACTCTCTCGGTTGTAATTACATTATTCATCTAGAATGAAGACTGCAACCTCATGCTGGATTTACATCACATGACTCTATGCAATAAATACCATGGCCTCTCATTTGTAATTACATCATTCAACTAGAGTGAAGACCGCAACCTCATCTCTCTGATTTACATCACCCGACTCTATGGAATAAAGACCATGACCTTTCGGTTGGCATTACATCATTCAACTATAGTGAAAACCGCATCTCCTTTGCTTGATTTACATCACATCACTCTATGAATGAAGACCACGATCTCGGTTGTAATTACATCCGATTCAACATCAGAATGAATAAGACCACACTCTCTCGGTTGTAATTACATCATTCATCTAGAGAAGACCGCAACCTCATCTTCGGATTTACATCATGACTCTATGGAATAAATACCATGGCCTCTCGTTTGTAATTACATCATTCAACTAGAGTGAAGACCGCAACCTCATCTCTGGATTTACATCACATGACTCTATGGAATAAATACCATGACCTCTCGATTGTAATTACATCATTCAACTAGAGTGAAAACCGCATCCCTTTTGCTTGATTTACATCACCTGACTCTATGGAATGAAGACCACAGAATCTCGGTTGTGATTACATCATTCAACTAGAGTGAAGACCGCAACCTCATCTCTGGATTTACATCACATGACTCTATGGAATAAATACCATGACCTCTCGATTGTAATTACATCATTCAACTAGAGTGAATATTGCATCCCCTTTTGCTTGATTTACATCACCTGACTCTATGGAATAAATACCATGATCTCTAAGTTGTAATTACATAATTCACGTACAGTGAAAACCGCATCCCCTTTGCTTGATTTACATCACCAGACTCTATGGAATGAAGACCACACTCTCTCGGTTGTAATTACATTATTCATCTAGAATGAAGACTGCAACCTCATCGCTGGATTTACATCACATGACTCTATGCAATAAATACCATGGCCTCTCGTTTGTAATTACATCATTCAACTAGAGTGAAGACCGCAACCTCATCTCTCTCGATTTACATCACACGACTCTATAGAATAAAGACCATGACCTTTCGGTTGGCATTACATCATTCAACTAGAGTGAAAACCGAATCATCCTTTGCTTGATTTACATCACATCACTCTATGGAATGAAGACCACGAATCTCTCTGTGATTACATCATTCAACTAGAGTGAAGACCGCAACCTCATCTCTCGGATTTACATCACATGACTCTATGGAATAAATACCATGACCTCTCGATTGTAATTACATCATTCAACTAGATTTACATCACATGTGAATAAATTGCATCATTCCTTTTGCTTGATTTACATCACCCGACTCTATGGAATAAATACCATGATCTCTAAGTTGTAATTACATAATTCACGTACAAAGAAAACCGCATCCCCTTTGCTTGATTTACATCACCTCGACTCTATGGAATGAAGACCACACTCTCTCTGGTTGTAATTACATTATTCATCTAGAATGAAGAAGACGCAACCTCATCGCTGGATTTACATCACATGACTCTATGCAATAAATACCATGGCCTCTCGTTTGTAATTACATCATTCAACTAGAGTGAAGACCGCAACCTCATCTCTAGATTTACATCACCTGACTCTATAGAATAAAGACCATGACCTTTCGGTTGGCATTACATCATTCAACTAGAGTGAAAACCGCATCTCCTTTGCTTGATTTACATCACCTGACTCTATGGAATGAAGACCACAAAATCTCGGTTGTGATTACATCATTCAACTAGAGTGAAGACCGCAACCTCATCTCTGGATTTACATCACATGACTCTATGGAATAAATACCATGACCTCTCGATTGTAATTACATCATTCAACTAGAGTGAATATTGCATCCCCTTTTGCTTGATTTACATCACCTGACTCTATGGAATAAATACCGTGATCTCTAAGTTGTAATTACATAATTCACGTACATAAATACCATGAAATAATTCACGCAAAACCCCATCCCCTTTGCTTGATTTACATCACCTCACTCTATGGAATGAAGACCACACTCTCTCTCTCGGTTGTAATTACATTATTCATCTAGAATGAAGACTCGCAACCTCATCGCTTGGATTTTACATCACATGACTCTATGCATGCAATAAATACCATGGCCTCTCGTTTGTAATTACATCATTCAACTAGAGTGAAGACCGCAACCTCATCTCTGGATTTACATCACCTGACTCTATAGAATAAAGACCATGACCTTTCGGTTGGCATTACATCATTCAACTAGAGTGAAAACCGCATCTCCTTTGCTTGATTTACATCACCTGACTCTATGGAATGAAGACCACGAGAATCTCGGTTGTGATTACATCATTCAACTAGAGTGAAGACCGCAACCTCATCTCTGGATTTACATCACATGACTCTATGGAATAAATACCATGACCTCTCGATTGTAATTACATCATTCAACTAGAGTGAATATTGCATCCCTTTGCTTGATTTACATCACATCTCTATGGAATAAATACCATGACCTCTCGATTGTAATTACATCATTCACACTAGAATGAAAACCGCATCCCCTTTGCATTCAACTATTTACATCACTTGATTTACATCACCTGACTATGGAATAAATACCGTGATCTCTAAGTTGTAATTACATAATTCACGTACAGTGAAAACCGCATCCCCTTTGCTTGATTTACATCACCTGACTCTATGGAATAAATACCATGACCTCTCGGTTGTAATTACATCATTCATCTAGAATGAAGACCGCAACCTCATCGCTCTTATTTACATCACCCGACTACAATCAATACATGACTCTATTGTAATTACATCATTCAAATGAAAACCATCCCTCATCTCTGGATTTATCATCACTGACTCTATGGAATAAATACCATGACCTCTCGTTGTAATTACATCATTCAACTAGAGTGAAGACCGCAACCTCATCTAGGATTTACATCACCATGACCTCTCGACATCATCAACTAGAATAAAGACCATGATTTACATCACCCGACTCTATGGAATAAAGACCATGACCTCTCGTTGTATTACATCATTCAACTAGAGTGAAAAAAACCGCATCTCCTTTGCTTGATTTACATCACCTCGACTCTATGGAATGAAGACCACACGAAATCTCGGTTGTGATTACATCATTCAACTAGAGTGAAGACCGCAACCTCATCTCTCATCGATTTACATTTACACACACATGACTCTATGGAATAAATACCATGACCTCTCGATTGTAATTACATCATTCAACTAGAGTGAAAATTGCATCTCCTTTGCTTGATTTACATCACCTGACTCTATGGAATAAATACCATGACGTTTCGGTTGGCATTACATCATTCAACTAGAGTGAAAACTGCATCTCCTTTGCTTGATTTACATCACAACTGACTCTATGGAATGAAGACCACACCATGACTCTAAATAAAGACCATTCTCTCGTTGTATTACATCATTCAACTAGAGTGAAGACCGCATCCTCATCTCTGGATTTACATCACATGACTCTATGGAATAATAATACCATGACCTCTGACCTCTCTTTGTAATAATTACATTATTCAACTAGAGTGAATATTGCATCCCCTTTGCTTGATTTACATCACCTGACTCTATGGAATAAATACCATGATCTCTAAGTTGTAATTACATAATTCACGTACAGTGAAAACCGCATCCCCTTTGCTTGATTTACATCACCTCACTCTATGGAATGAAGACCACACTCTCTCGGTTGTAATTACATTATTCATCTAGAATGAAGACTGCAACCTCATCGCTGGATTTACATCACATGACTCTATGCAATAAATACCATGGCCTCTCGTTTGTAATTACATCATTCAACTAGAGTGAAGACCGCAACCTCATCTCTAGATTTACATCACCTGACTCTATAGAATAAAGACCATGACCTTTCGGTTGGCATTACATCATTCAACTAGAGTGAAAACCGCATCTCCTTTGCTTGATTTACATCACCTGACTCTATGGAATGAAGACCACAGAATCTCGGTTGTGATTACATCATTCAACTAGAGTGAAGACCGCAACCTCATCTCTGGATTTACATCACATGACTCTATGGAATAAATACCATGACCTCTCGATTGTAATTACATCATTCAACTAGAATTAATCATTCAACATCCCCCTTTTTGATTTACATCACATCGACTCTCTATGGAATAAATACCATGATCTCTAAGTTGTAATTACATAATTCACGTACAGTGAAAACCGCATCCCCTTTGCTTGATTTACATCACCTCACTCTATGGAATGAAGACCACACTCTCTCGGTTGTAATTACATTATTCATCTAGAATGAAGACTGCAACCTCATCGCTGGATTTACATCACATGACTCTATGCAATAAATACCATGGCCTCTCGTTTGTAATTACATCATTCAACTAGAGTGAAGACCGCAACCTCATCTCTGGATTTACATCACCTGACTCTATAGAATAAAGACCATGACCTTTCGGTTGGCATTACATCATTCAACTAGAGTGAAAACCGCATCTCCTTTGCTTGATTTACATCACCTGACTCTATGGAATGAAGACCACAGAATCTTGTGTATTACATCATTCAACTAAGAAGACCATAAGACCGCATCTCATCTCATCTCTCGGTGATTTACATCATTCAACTAGAAGACCGCATACTGGATTTACATCACATACCTCTATGGAATAAATACTATTTGTAATTACATCATTCAACTTCAGAGTGAATATTGCATCCTCATTCTTTGATTTACATCACCCGACTCTATGGAATAAATACCATACCTCTCTAAGTTGTAATTACATAATTCACGTACGTGAAAACCGCATCCCTTTGCTTGATTTACATCACCTGACTCTATGGAATGAAGACCACACTCTCTCGGTTGTAATTACATCATTCATCTAGAGTGAAGAAGACGCAACCTCATCTCTTGGATTTACATCACATGACTCTATGGAATAAATACCATGACCTCTCGATTGTAATTACATCATTCAACTAGAGTGAATATTGCATCCCCATTGCTTGATTTACATCACCCGACTCTATGGAATAAATACCATGATCTCTAAGTTGTAATTACATAATTCACGTACAATGAAAAAATCCCCTTTGCTTGATTTACATCACCTCTCTATGGAATGAAACCACCACACTCTCTCGGTTGTAATTACATCATTCATCTAGAATGAAGACCGCAACCTCATCTCTTGATTTACATCACATGACTCTATGGAATAAATACCATGACCTCTCTTTGTAATTACATCATTCATACCTCATCACCTCATCGCTGATTTACATCACATGACTCTATGCAATAAATACCATGGCCTCTCGTTTAATTACATCATTCAAAATTACATCATTCAACTAGAGTGAAGACCGCAACCTCATCTCTTGATTTACATCACACCGACTCTATGAATAAATACCATGACCTTTCGGTTGGCATTACATCATTCAACTAGAGTGAAAACCGCATCTCCTTTGCTTGATTTACATCACATCGACTCTATGGAATGAAGACCACGACCTCTCGGTTGTGATTACATCATTCAACTAGAGTGAAGACCGCAACCTCATCTCTCGGATTTACATCACATGACTCTATGGAATAAATACCATGACCTCTCGATTTGATTACATCATTCAACTAGACTGAAATTGCATCCCTCTTTGCTTGATTTACATCACCCGACTCTATATGGAAAAAAGACCATGACCTCCTTGGTTGGCATTACATCATTCAACTATAGTGAAAACCGCATCTTTTTGCTTGATTTACATCACTCTATGGAATGAAGACCACGAATCTCGGTTGTGATTACATCATTCAACTAGAGTGAAGACCGCAACCTTGATTTACATCACATGACTCTATGGAATAAATACCATGACCTCTATATTGTAATTACATCATTCAACTAGGGTGAATATTGCATCCCCTTTGCTTGATTTACATCACCCGACTCTATGGAATAAATACCATGATCTCTAAGTTGTAATTACATAATTCACGTACAGTGAAAACCGCATCCCCTTTGCTTGATTTACATCACCTCACTCTATGGAATGAAGACCACACTCTCTCGGTTGTAATTACATTATTCATCTAGAATGAAGACTGCAACCTCATCGCTGGATTTACATCACATGACTCAATGCAATAAATACCATACCATGCCTCTCGTTTGTAATTACATCATTCAACTAGAGTGAAGACCGCAACCTCATCTCTGGATTTACATCACCTGACTCTATAGAATAAAGACCATGACCTTTCGGTTGGCATTACATCATTCAACTAGAGTGAAAACCGCATCTCCTTTGCTTGATTTACATCACCCACTCTATGGAATGAAGACCACAAATCTCGGTTGTGATTACATCATTCAACTAGAGTGAAGACCGCAACCTCATCTCTGGATTTACATCACATGACTCTATGGAATAAATACCATGACCTCTCGATTGTAATTACATCATTCAACTAGAGTGAATATTGCATCCCTTTTGCTTGATTTACATCACCACTGCATTCATAGTGAAGACCGAATATTGCATTTTGCTTGATTTACATCACACTAGACTCTCTTTGCTTGGAATAAATACCCATGATCTCTAAGTTGTAATTACATAATTCACGTACAGTGAAAACCGCATCCCCTTTGCTTGATTTACATCACCTCACTCTATGGAATGAAGACCACACTCTCTCGGTTGTAATTACATTATTCATCTAGAATGAAGACTGCAACCTCATCGCTTGATTTACATCACATGACTCTATGCAATAAATACCATGGCCTCTCATTTGTAATTACATCATTCAACTAGAGTGAAGACCGCAACCTCATCTCTAGGATTTACATCACCTGACTCTATAGAATAAAGACCATGACCTTTCGGTTGGCATTACATCATTCAACTAGAGTGAAAACCGCATCTCCTTTGCTTGATTTACATCACATGACTCTATGGAATGAAGACCACAAAATCTCGGTTGTGATTACATCATTCAACTAGAGTGAAGACCGCAACCTCATCTCTCGATTTACATCACATGACTCTATGGAATAAATACCATGACCTCTCGATTGTAATTACATCATTCAACTAGAGTGAATATTGCATCCCTTTTGCTTGATTTACATCACCTGACTCTATGGAATAAATACCGTGATCTCTAAGTTGTAATTACATAATTCACGTACAGTGAAAACCGCATCCCCTTTGCTTGATTTACATCACCTCACTCTATGGAATGAAGACCACACTCTCTCGGTTGTAATTACATCACATGACTCTATGCAATAAATACCATGGCCTCTCATTTGTAATTACATCATTCAACTAGAGTGAAGACCGCAACCTCATCTCTGGATTTACATCACCTGACTCTATAGAATAAAGACCATGACCTTTCGGTTGGCATTACATCATTCAACTAGAGTGAAAACCGCATCTCCTTTGCTTGATTTACATCACCTGACTCTATGGAATGAAGACCACAGAATCTCGGTTGTGATTACATCATTCAACTAGAGTGAAGACCGCAACCTCATCTCTGGATTTACATCACATGACTCTACTTACATCATTCAACTAATAAATACCATGACCTCTCTATTGTAAATTACATGACCTCTCGATTCATCATTCAACTAGAGTGAATATTGCATCCCCTTTGCTTGATTTACATCACCCGACTCTATGGAATAAATACCATGATCTCTAAGTTGTAATTACATAATTCACGTACGAGAAAACCGCATCCCCCTTTTGTTTACATCACCTCGACTCTATGGAATGAAGACCACACTCTCTCGGTAATTACATTATTCATCTAGATGAAGACCGCAACCTCATCGCCTGATTTACATCACATGATACATACATCATCATCACTCTATGCCTCTACTTGTAATTAATTACATTTCAACTAGAGTGAAGACCGCAACCTCATCTCTGATTTACATCACATCGACTCTATAGAATAAAGACCATGACCTTTCGGTTGGCATTACATCATTCAACTATAGTGAAAACCGCATCTCCTTTCCATCATTCAACTATAGTGAAAACATCACCTTTGCTTGATTTACATCACATCGACTCTATGGAATGAAGACCACGAAATCTCGGTTGTGATTACATCATTCAACTACATCATTCAACTAGAGTGAAGACCGCAACCTCATCTCTGGATTTACATCACATGACTCTATGGAATAAATACCATGACCTCTCGATTGTAATTACACAACTAGAGTGAAAACCGCATCTCCTTTGCTTGATTTACATCACCTCGACTCTTGGAATGAAGACCACAGAATCTCGATTATTACATCATTCAACTAGAGTGAAGACCGAAGACCGCAACCTCATCTCTGGATTTACATCACATGACTCTATGGAATAAATACCATGACCTCTCGATTGTAATTACATCATTCAACTAGGGTGAATATTGCATCCCCTTTGCTTGATTTACATCACCTGACTCTATGGAATAAATACCATGATCTCTAAGTTGTAATTACATAATTCACGTACAGTGAAAACCGCATCCCCTTTGCTTGATTTACATCACCTGACTCTATGGAATGAAGACCACACTCTCTCGGTTGTAATTACATTATTCATCTAGAATGAAGACTGCAACCTCATCGCCGGATTTACATCACATGACTCTATGCAATAAATACCATGGCCTCTCATTAGTAATTACATCATTCAACTAGAGTGAAGACCGCAACCTCATCTCTAGATTTACATCACCTGACTCTATAGAATAAAGACCATGACCTTTCGGTTGGCATTACATCATTCAACTAGAGTGAAAACCGCATCTCCTTTGCTTGATTTACATCACCTGACTCTATGGAATGAAGACCACAGAATCTCTATGTTGTGATTACATCATTCAACTAGAGTGAAGACCGCAACCTCATCTCATCACATGATTTACATCACATGACTCTATGGAATAAATACCATGACCTCTCGATTGTAATTACATCATTCAACTAGAGTGAATATTGCATTACATTTCAACTTGATTTCCCCATCACCTTACTCTCACTCTCTAATGGAATACCGTGATCTCTAAGTTGTAATTACATAATTCACGTACAGTGAAAACCGCATCCCCTTTGCTTGATTTACATCACCTCACTCTATGGAATGAAGACCACACTCTCTCGGTTGTAATTACATTATTCATCTAGAATGAAGAATTACATTATTCATCTAGAATGAACCTCAACCTCATCGCCGGATTTACATCACATGACTCTATGCAATAAATACCATGGCCTCTCATTAGTAATTACATCATTCAACAAGAGTGAAGACCGCAACCTCATCTCTGGATTTACATCACCTGACTCTATAGAATAAAGACCATGACCTTTCGGTTGGCATTACATCATTCAACTAGAGTGAAAACCGCATCTCCTTTGCTTGATTTACATCACATGACTCTATGGAATGAAGACCACAGAATCTCGGTTGTGATTACATCATTCAACTAGAGTGAAGACCGCAACCTCATCTCTGGATTTACATCACATGACTCTACAATAAATACCATGACCTCTCATCATTCATTGAATAATTACATCATTCAACTAGATTACATCATTCAACTAGTGAATATTGCATCCCCTCTCGATTTAATTACATCATTCAACTAGAGTGAATATTGCATCCCCTTTGCTTGATTTACATCACCTGACTCTATGGAATAAATACCATGATCTCTAAGTTGTAATTACATAATTCACGTACAGTGAAAACCGCATCCCCTTTGCTTGATTTACATCACCTCGACGGATGGAATGAAGACCACACTCTCTCGGTTGTAATTACATTATTCATCTAGAATGAAGAAGACAACCTCATCAACCTCATCGGATTTACATCACATGACTCTATGCAATAAATACCATGGCCTCTCGTTTGTAATTACATCATTCAACTAGAGTGAAGACCGCAACCTCATCTCTAGATTTACATCACATGACTCTATAGAATAAAGACCATGACCTTTCGGTTGGCATTACATCATTCAACTAGAGTGAAAACCGCATCTCCTTTGCTTGATTTACATCACCTGACTCTATGGAATGAAGACCACAGAAATCTCGGTTGTGATTACATCATTCAACTAGAGTGAAGACCGCAACCTCATCTCTGGATTTACATCACATGACTCTATGGAATAAATACCATGACCTCTCGATTGTAATTACATCATTCAACTAGAGTGAATATTGCATCCCCTTTTGCTTGATTTACATCACCTGACTCTATGGAATAAATACCGTGATCTCTAAGTTGTAATTACATAATTCACGTACAGTGAAAACCGCATCCCCTTTGCTTGATTTACATCACCTGACTCTATGGAATGAAGACCACACTCTCTCGGTTGTAATTACATTATTCATCTAGAATGAAGACGCAACCTCATCATTTCATTTACATCACATGACTCTATGCAATAAATACCATGGCCTCTCATTAGTAATTACATCATTCAACTAGAGTGAAGACCGCAACCTCATCTCTGGGATTTACATCACTCTCTCTATAGAATAAAGACCATGACCTTTCGGTTGGCATTACATCATTCAACTAGAGTGAAAACCGCATCTCCTTTGCTTGATTTACATCACCTGACTCTATGGAATGAAGACCACAGAATCTCGATTGTGATTACATCATTCAACTAGAGTGAAGACCGCAACCTCATCATCATTCAACTAGATTTACATCACATGATTTACATCACATGACTCTATGGAATAAATACCATGACCTCTCGATTGTAATTACATCATTCAAATACATCATTCAACTAGGGAATGAATATTGCATCCCCTTTGCTTGATTTACATCACCTGACTCTATGGAATAAATACCATGATCTCTAAGTTGTAATTACATAATTCACGTACAGTGAAAACCGCATCCCCTTTGCTTGATTTACATCACCTGACTCTATGGAATGAAGACCACACTCTCTCGGTTGTAATTACATTATTCATCTATGAATCATGAAGACTCTATGGAATAAAGACCATGACTCTTGTAATTACATTATTCATCTAGAATGAAGACCAACCTCATCGCTTGGATTTACATCACATGACTCTATGCAATAAATACCATGGCCTCTCGTTTGTAATTACATCATTCAACTAGAGTGAAGACCGCAACCTCATCTCATCTCTAGATTTACATCACCGACTCTATAGAATAAAGACCATGACCTTTCGGTTGGCATTACATCATTCAACTAGAGTGAAAACCGCATCTCCTTTGCTTGATTTACATCACCTGACTCTATGGAATGAAGACCACAAAATCTCGGTTGTGATTACATCATTCAACTAGAGTGAAGACTGCAACCTCATCTCTCGGATTTACATCACATGACTCTATGGAATAAATACCATGACCTCTCGATTGTAATTACATCATTCAACTAGAGTGAATATTGCATCCCTTTTGCTTGATTTACATCACCTGACTCTATGGAATAAATACCATGATCTCTAAGTTGTAATTACATAATTCACGTACATGAAAAAACCGCATCCCCTTTGCTTGATTTACATCACCTCACTCTATGGAATGAAGACCACACTCTCTCTTGTAATTACCACACTCTCTTCATCCGATTATTCATCTAAGAATGAAACCTCATCTCATCTGGATTTACATCACATGACTCTATGCAATAAATAATACCATGGCCTCTCGTTTGTAATTACATCATTCAACTAGAGTGAAGACCGCAACCTCATCTCTAGGATTTACATCACCCGACTCTATAGAATAAAGACCATGACCTTTCGGTTGGCATTACATCATTCAACTCATCTCATGATTTACATCACACGACTCTATAGAATAAAGAACCAAGACCTTTTTCGGTTGGCATTACATCATTCAACTATGAGTGAAAACCGCATCTCCTTTGCTTTGCTTGATTTACATCACCTTTCTATGGAATGAAGACCACGAATCTCGGTTGTGATTACATCATTCAACTAGAGTGAAGACCGCAACCTCATCTCTGGATTTACATCACATGACTCTATGGAATAAATACCATGACCTCTCGATTGTAATTACATCATTCAACTAGAGTGAATATTGCATCCCTTTTGCTTGATTTACATCACCTGACTCTATGGAATAAATACCATGATCTCTAAGTTGTAATTACATAATTCACGCCGGTGAAAACCGCATCCCCTTTGCTTGATTTACATCACCTGACTGAAAACCGCATCCCCTTTGCTTGATTTACATCACCTGACTCTATGGAATGAAGACCACACTCTCTCGGTTGTAATTACATTATTCATCCAGAATGAAGACTGCAACCTCATCGCTGGATTTACATCACATGACTCTATGCAATAAATACCATGGCCTCTCATTTGTAATTACATCATTCAACTAGAGTGAAGACCGCAACCTCATCTCTGGATTTACATCACCTGACTCTATAGAATAAAGACCATGACCTTTCGGTTGGCATTACATCATTCAACTAGAGTGAAAACCGCATCTCCTTTGCTTGATTTACATCACCTGACTCTATGGAATGAAGACCACAGAATCTCGGTTGTGATTACATCATTCAACTAGAGTGAAGACCGCAACCTCATCTCTGGATTTACATCACATGACTCTTTACATCACATGACTCTATGGAATAAATACCATGACCTCTCGATTGTAATTACATCATTCAACTAGAGTGAATATTGCATCCCTTTTGCTTGATTTACATCACCTGACTCTATGGAATAAATACCATGATCTCTAAGTTGTAATTACATAATTCACGACCGCATCCCCTTTGCTTGATTTACATCACCTCACTCTATGGAATAAAGACCACAATTACATTATTCATCGTAATGAAGAAAACCTCATCTGGATTTACATCACATGACTCTATGCAATAAATACCATGGCCTCTCATTTGTAATTACATCATTCAACTAGAGTGAAGACCGCAACCTCATCTCATTTACACACTCTAGAATAAAGACCATGACCTTTCGGTTGGCATTACATCATTCAACTATCAAAACCGCATCCATTGCTTGATTTACATCACCTCGACTCTATGGAATGAAGACCACATGACCTCTTGTGATTACATCATTCAACTAGAGTGAAGACCGCAACCTCATCTCTGGATTTACATCACATGACTCTAATAAATACCATGACCTCTCGATTGTAATTACATCATTCAACTAGAGTGAATATTGCATCCCCTTTGCTTGATTTACATCACCCGACTCTATGGAATAAATACCATGATCTCTAAGTTGTAATTACATAATTCACGTACGTGAAAAAACCGCATCCCCTTTGCTTGATTTACATCACCTCGACTCTATGGAATGAAGACCACACTCTCTCGGTTGTAATTACATTATTCATCTAGAATGAAGACCGCGCACCTCATCATCTGGATTTACATCACATGACTCTATGCAATAAATACCATGGCCTCTCATTTGTAATTACATCATTCAACTAGAGTGAAGACCGCAACCTCATCTCTATTTACATCACCACGACTCTATAGAATAAAGACGATGACCTTTCGGTTGGCATTACATCATTCAACTATAGTGAAAACCGCATCTCCTTTGCTTGATTTACATCACCTGACTCTATGGAATGAAGACCACACAATCTCGATTGTGATTACATCATTCAACTAGAGTCATTCAAGAAGACCGCAACCTCATCTCTCGATTTACATCACATGACTCTATGGAATAAATACCATGACCTCTCATACATTAAATAAATACCATGACCTCATTCAAATTACATCATTCAACTAGGCAATATTGCATCCCCTTCCTTGATTTACATCACCTCGACTCTATGGAATAAATACCATGATCTCTAAGTTGTAATTACATAATTCACGTACAGTGAAAACCGCATCCCCTTTGCTTGATTTACATCACCTGACTCTATGGAATGAAGACCACACTCTCTCGGTTGTAATTACATTATTCATCGAGAATGAAGACTGCAACCTCATCGCTGGATTTACATCACATGACTCTATGCAATAAATACCATGGCCTCTCGTTTGTAATTACATCATTCAACTAGAGTGAAGACCGCAACCTCATCTCTAGATTTACATCACCTGACTCTATAGAATAAAGACCATGACCTTTCGGTTGGCATTACATCATTCAACTATAGTGAAAACCGCATCTCCTTTGCTTGATTTACATCACCTGACTCTATGGAATGAAGACCACAAAATCTCGGTTGTGATTACATCATTTCAACTAGAGTGAAGACCGCAACCTCATCTCCGGATTTACATCACATGACTCTATCATCGGAATAAATATCATGACCTCTCCTCATCTCTGGATTTACATTGTACTCTGACTCTATTAAATACCATGACCTCGATTGTAATTACATCATTCAACTAGAGTGAATATTGCATCCCTTTTGCTTGATTTACTTCATTATCACACCTCTCTATGGAATAAATACCATGATCTCTAAGTTGTAATTACATAATTCACGTACAAAGTGAAAACCGCATCCCCTTTGCTTGATTTACATCACCTCACTCTATGGAATGAAGACCACACTCTCTCTCGGTTGTAATTACATTATTCATCTAGAATGAAGACTCGCAACCTCATCGCTTGGATTTACATCACATGACTCTATGCAATAAATACCATGGCCTCTCATTTGTAATTACATCATTCAACTAGAGTGAAGACCGCAACCTCATCTCTGGATTTACATCACCTGACTCTATAGAATAAAGACCATGACCTTTCGGTTGGCATTACATCATTCAACTAGAGTGAAAACCGCATCTCCTTTGCTTGATTTACATCACCGGTGACTCTATGGAATGAAGACCACGAATCTCGATTGTGATTACATCATTCAACTAGAGTAATCATTCAACTAGCAACCTCATCTCCTCATCTCTGGATTTACATCACATGACTCTATGGAATAAATACCATGACCTCTCGATTGTAATTACATCATTCAACTAGAGTGAATATTGCATCCCCTTTGCAACATCAGATGGAATAATATTGCATCCCTTTGCTTGATTTACATCACCTTTGCTTGACTCTATGGAATAAATACCATGATCTCTAAGTTGTAATTACATAATTCACGTACGGTGAAAAACCGCATCCCCTTTGCTTGATTTACATCACCTCACTCTATGGAATGAAGACCACACTCTCTCGGTTGTAATTACATTATTCATCTAGAATGAAGACCGCAACCTCATCGGATTTACATCACATCTATGCAATAAATACCATGGCCTCTTTGTAATTACATCATTCAACTAGAATGAAGACAACCTCATTCATCATCTCGATTTACATCATTCATCATGCTCTAAATTGGCCTCTCATTTTGTACCTCATTCTAAGAAGACCCAACCCTCATCTCGATTTACATCACATGACTCTATATAATAAAGACCATGACCTTTCGGTTGGCATTACATCATTCAACTAGAAAACATCTCCTTTGCTTGATTTACATCACCCGACTCTATGGAATGAAGACCACGAATCTCTCGTTGTGATTACATCATTCAACTAGAGTGAAGACCGCAACCTCATCTCTCTCGATTTACATCACATGACTCTATGGAATAAATACCATGACCTCTCGATTGTAATTACATCATTCAACTAGAGTGAATATTGCATCCCTTTTGCTTGATTTACATCACCCGACTCTATGGAATAAATACCATGATCTCTAAGTTGTAATTACATAATTCACGTACGATGAAAAACCGCATCCCCTTTGCTTGATTTACATCACCTCACTCTATGGAATGAAGACCACACTCTCTCGGTTGTAATTACATTATTCATCTACTCTATGGAATGAAGACCACACTCTCAACCTCATCGCTCATCGGATTTACATCACATGACTCTATGCAATAAATACCATGGCCTCTCATTACCATGTAATTACCATGGCCTCTCGTTTGTAATTAACATTCAACTAGTGAGTGAAGACGCAAACCTCATCTCTGGATTTACATCACCTGACTCTATAGAATAAAGACCATGACCTTTCGGTTGGCATTACATCATTCAACTATAGTGAAAACCGCATCTCCTTTGCTTGATTTACATCACCTGACTCTATGGAATGAAGACCACAATCATTCAACTAGATCTCGGTTGTGATTACATCATTCATCACTAGAGTGAAGACCGCAACCTCATCTCTCGGATTTACATCACATGACTCTATGGAATAAATACCATGAAATACCATCCTCTCGATTTGTAATTACATCATTCAACTAGAGTGAATATTGCATCCCTTTTGCTTGATTTACATCACCTGACTCTATGGAATAAATACCATGATCTCTAAGTTGTAATTACATAATTCACGTACAGTGAAAACCGCATCCCCTTTGCTTGATTTACATCACCTCACTCTATGGAATGAAGACCACACTCTCTCGGTTGTAATTACATTATTCATCTAGAATGAAGACTGCAACCTCATCGCTTGGATTTACATCACATGACTCTATGCAATAAATACCATGGCCTCTCGTTTGTAATTACATCATTCAACTAGAGTGAAGACCGCAACCTCATCTCTAGATTTACATCACCTGACTCTATAGAATAAAGACCATGACCTTTCGGTTGGCATTACATCATTCAACTAGAGTGAAAACCGCATCATCACTCTTGCTTGATTTACATCACTCTACTCTATGAATGAAGACCATCTCCTTTGCTTGATTTAATCTCGACTCTATGGAATGAAGACCACGAGAATCTCGGTTTTACATCATTCAACTAGAGTGAAGACTGCAACCTCATCTCTGGATTTACATCACATGACTCTATGGAATAAATACCATGACCTCTCGATTGTAATTACATCATTCAACTAGAGTGAATATTGCATCCCTTTTGCTTGATTTACATCACACTCGACTCTATGGAATAAATACCATGATCTCTAAGTTGTAATTACATAATTCACGTACGTACATAATTGAAAAAACCGCATCCCCTTTGCTTGATTTACATCACCTCGACTCTATGGAATGAAGACCACACTCTCTCGGTTGTAATTACATTATTCATCAGAATGAAGACCGCAACCTCATCGCTTGATTTACATCACATGACTCTATGCAATAAATACCATGGCCTCTCTCGTTTGTAATTACATCATTCAACTAGAGTGAAGACCGCAACCTCATCTCTCGGATTTACATCACATGACTCTATGAATAAACCATGAATCTCGAATTACATCATTCAACTAGAGTGAAGACCGCAACCTCATCTCTAGATTTACATCACCTGACTCTATAGAATAAAGACCATGACCTTTCGGTTGGCATTACATCATTCAACTAGAGTGAAAACCGCATCTCCTTTGCTTGATTTACATCACCTGACTCTATGGAATGAAGACCACAGAATCTCGGTTGTGATTACATCATTCAACTAGAGTGAAGACCGCAACCTCATCTCTGGATTTACATCACATGACTCTATGGAATAAATACCATGACCTCTATATTGTAATTACATCATTCAACTAGGGTGAATATTGCATCCCCTTTGCTTGATTTACATCACCCGACTCTATGGAATAAATACCATGATCTCTAAGTTGTAATTACATAATTCACGTACAGTGAAAACCGCATCCCCTTTGCTTGATTTACATCACCTCACTCTATGGAATAAAACCACACTCTCTCTTGTAATTACATTATTCATCTAGAATGAAGACTGCAACCTCATCGCGGATTTACATCACATGACTCTATGCAATAAATACCATGGCCTCTCATTTGTAATTAAATACCATGGCATCATTCATCATTCTAGAGTGAAGACCGCAACCTCATCTCTAGATTTACATCACCGACTCTATAGAATAAAGACCATGACCTTTCGGTTGGCATTACATCATTCAACTATAGTGAAAACCGAATCTCCTTTGCTTGATTTACATCACCGACTCTATGGAATGAAGACCACGAATCTCGGTTGTGATTACATCATTCAACTAGAGTGAAGAAGACGCACCTCATCTCTCTCGGATTTACATCACATGACTCTATGGAATAAATACCATGACCTCTCGATTGTAATTACATCATTCAACTAGAGTGAATATTGCATCCCTTTTGCTTGATTTACATCACCTGACTCTATGGAATAAATACCATGATCTCTAAGTTGTAATTACATAATTCACGTATTGATTTACATTCTATAAAAATTCACGTACATCATCCCCTTGCTTGATTTACATTTACCACCACTCTATGGAATGAAGACCACACTCTCTCTCTGTAATTACATTATTCATCTAGAATGAAGACTGCAACCTCATCGCCGGATTTACATCACATGACTCTATGCAATAAATACCATGGCCTCTCATTTGTAATTACATCATTCAACTAGAGTGAAGACCGCAACCTCATCTCTGGATTTACATCACCTGACTCTATAGAATAAAGACCATGACCTTTCGGTTGGCATTACATCATTCAACTAGAGTGAAAACCGCATCTCCTTTGCTTGATTTACATCACCTGACTCTATGGAATGAAGACCACGAGAATCTCGGTTGTGATTACATCATTCAACTAGAGTGAAGACCGCAACCTCATCTCTGGATTTACATCACATGACTCTATGGAATAAATACCATGACCTCTCGATTGTAATTACATCATTCAACTAGAGTGAATATTGCATCCCTTTCTGCATTTCAATTTGCATCATCACCCACCTCTCGACTCTATGGAATAAATACCATGATCTCTAAGACTGTAATTACCATGATAATTGTACGTTACATAATTCACGTACGTGAAAACCGCATCCCCTTTGCTTGATTTACATCACATCACTCTATGGAATGAAGACCACACTCTCTCTCTCTCTGTAATTACATTATTCATCTAAATGAAGACGCAACCTCATCGCTGGATTTACATCACATGACTCTATGCAATAAATACCATGGCCTCTCATCGCTTGTAATTACATCATTCAACTCAACTAGAAAGACCGCAACCTCATCTCTAGATTTACATCACCTGACTCTATAGAATAAAGACCATGACCTTTCGGTTGGCATTACATCATTCAACTAGAGTGAAAACCGCATCTCCTTTGCTTGATTTACATCACCTGACTCTATGGAATGAAGACCACAGAATCTCGGTTGTGATTACATCATTCAACTAGAGTGAAGACCGCAACCTCATCTCTGGATTTACATCACATGACTCTATGGAATAAATACCATGACCTCTCGATTGTAATTACATCATTCAACTAGAGTGAATATTGCATCCCTTTTGCTTGATTTACATCACCTGACTCTATGGAATAAATACCGTGATCTCTAAGTTGTAATTACATATTCAACTAGAGTGAATATTGCATCCCCTTTGCTTTTAACACATCGACATCCATTTGCTTGATTTACATCACCATCACATCACTCTATGGAATAAAGACCACACTCTCTCGGTTGTAATTACATTATTCATCTAGAATGAAGACGCAACCTCATCGCTCATCGCTGATTTACATCACATGACTCTATGCAATAAATACCATGGCCTCTCGTTTGTAATTACATCATTCAACTAGAGTGAAGACCGCAACCTCATCTCTAGATTTACATCACATGACTCTATAGAATAAAGACCATGACCTTTCGGTTGGCATTACATCATTCAACTAGAGTGAAAACCGCATCTCCTTTGCTTGATTTACATCACATGACTCTATGGAATGAAGACCACACCTCTCGGTTGTGATTACATCATTCAACTAGAGTGAAGACCGCAACCTCATCTCTTGGATTTACATCACATGACTCTATGGAATAAATACCATGACCTCTCATTCAACTAGAAGATGTAATTACATCATTCATGACTAAATACCATGAGTGAATACACTACATCCTCATTTGCTTTACATCACATGACTCTATGATTTCGACATCACCTAGAGTGAATATTGCACTCTCATTTACATCACATGACTCTATGGAATAAATACCATGATTCTCATTGTAATTACATCATTTACATCACTCTATGGAATAAATACCATGACCTTTCGTTGTAATTACATCATTCAACTAAGTGAAAAACCGCTCCCCTTTGCTTGATTTACATCACCTGACTCTATGGAATGAAGACCATGAATCTCGGTTGTATTACATCATTCAACTAGAGTGAAGAACCGCAACCTCATCTCTTCAACTAGATTTACATCACATTCACACACTCTGGAATACCATGACTCTCGGAATTAAATACAACATGACCTCTCGATTTACATTGGAATAATTACATTGTAATTACATCATTCAACTAGAGTGAATATTGCATCCCCTTTGCTTGATTTACATCACTCTATGGAATAAATACCATGATCTCTAAGTTGTAATTACATAATTCACGTACAAGTGAAAACCGCATCCCCTTTGCTTGATTTACATCACATGACTCTATGGAATGAAGACCACACCCCTCTCGCTGAATTACATTCTATGGAATCAAGACCACACTCTCTCGGTTGTAATTACATTATTCATCTAAATGAAGACCCTCATCGCTTGGATTTACATCACATGACTCTATGCAATAAATACCATGGCCTCTCGTTTGTAATTACATCATTCAACTAGAGTGAAGACCGCAACCTCATCTCTAGATTTACATCACATGACTCTATAGAATAAAGACGATGACCTTTCGTTTGGCATTACATCATTCAACTATCGTGAAAACCGCATCTCCTTTGCTTGATTTACATCACATCGACTCTATGGAATGAAGACCACCACGACATCTCTCGGTTGTGATTACATCATTCAACTAGAGTGAAGACTACAACCTCATCTCTGGATTTACATCACATGACTCTATGGAATAAATACCATGACCTCTCGATTGTAATTACATCATTCAACTAGAGTGAATATTGCATCCCTTTGCTTGATTTACATCACCGACTCTATGGAATAAATACCATGATCTCTAAGTTGTAATTACATAATTCACGTACGAATGAAAAAAACCGCATCCCCTTTGCTTGATTTACATCACCCGACTCTATGGAATGAAGACCACACTCTCTCGGTAATTACATTATTCACTAGACATCCCCTTCATTTACATTACATTACTCTCATGGAATGAAGACCACACAACTCGGTTGTATTTACATTATTCATCTAGAATTCATCATCACATTTACATCACATGACTCTATGCAATACCATGGCCTCTCGTTTGTAATTACATCATTCAACTAGAGTGAAGACCGCAACCTCATCTCTAGATTTACATCACCTGACTCTATAGAATAAAGACCATGACCTTTCGGTTGGCATTACATCATTCAACTAGAGTGAAAACCGCATCTCCTTTGCTTGATTTACATCACCTGACTCTATGGAATGAAGACCACAGAATCTCGGTTGTGATTACATCATTCAACTAGAGTGAAGACCGCAACCTCATCTCTGGATTTACATCACATGACTCTACGGAATAAATACCATGACCTCTCGATTGTAATTACATCATTCAACTAGAGTGAATATTGCATCCCCTTTGCTTGATTTACATCACCCGACTCTATGGAATAAATACCATGATCTCTAAGTTGTAATTACATAATTCACGTCTATGGAATAAATACCGCATCCCCTTTCCCCTTGCTTGATTTATCACCTGACCTCTCGGTTCTATGGAATGAAGACCACACTCTCTCGGTTGTAATTACATTATTCATCGAGAATGAAGACTGCAACCTCATCGCTGGATTTACATCACATGACTCTATGCAATAAATACCATGGCCTCTCGTTTGTAATTACATCATTCAACTAGAGTGAAGACCGCAACCTCATCTCTAGATTTACATCACCTGACTCTATAGAATAAAGACCATGACCTTTCGGTTGGCATTACATCATTCAACTAGAGTGAAAACCGCATCTCCTTTGGCTTGATTTACATCACCTGACTCTATGGAATGAAGACCACGAATCTCGGTTGTGATTACATCATTCAACTAGAGTGAAGATCCGCAACACTCATCTATCCCATGATTTATTACATCATTCAACTAGAGTGAAGACTCATCTCTCGGATTTACATCACATGACTCTATGGAATAAATACCATGACCTCTCGATTGTAATTACATCATTCAACTAGAGTGAATATTGCATCCCCTTTTTTGATTTACATCACCTGACTCTATGGAATAAATACCATGATCTCTAAGTTGTAATTACATAATTCACGTACAGTGAAAACCGCATCCCCTTTGCTTGATTTACATCACCTCACTCTATGGAATGAAGACCACACTCTCTCGGTTGTAATTACATTATTCATCTAGAATGAAGACTGCAACCTCATCGCTGGATTTACATCACATGACTCTATGCAATAAATACCATGGCCTCTCGTTTGTAATTACATCATTCAACTAGAGTGAAGACCGCAACCTCATCTCTGGATTTACATCACCTGACTCTATGGAATAAATACCATGACCTCTCGTTTGTAATTACATCATTCAACTACATGAAAACCGCAACCTCATCTTCGATTTACATCACCACTCTACTCTATATAATAAAGACCATGACCTTTCGGTTGGCATTACATCATTCAACTAGAGTGAAAACCGCATCTCCTTTTGCTTGATTTACATCACCTCGACTCTATGGAATGAAGACCACGACCTCTCGGTTGTATTACATCATTCAACTAGAGTGAAGACCGCAACCTCATCTCTCTCTCGATTTACATCACATGACTCTATGGAATAAATACCATGACCTCTCGATTGTAATTACATCATTCAACTAGAGTGAATATTGCATCCCTTTTGCTTGATTTACATCACCTGACTCTATGGAATAAATACCGTGATCTCTAAGTTGTAATTACATAATTCACGTACGAAAAAAACCGCATCCCCTTTGCTTGATTTACATCACCTCACTCTATGGAATGAAGACCACACCTCTCGGTTGTAATTACATTATTCATCTAGAATGAAGACCGCAACCTCATCTCTTGATTTACATCACATGACTCTATGGAATAAATACCATGGCCTCTCGTTTGTAATTACATCATTCAACTAGAGTGAAGCAACCTCATTTACATCTCATAATAAATACCATGACCTCTCGAATTACATCATTCAACTAGGTGAAGACCGCATTTACATCACTCATCACCATCTATGCAACCTCATCTCTTGATTTACATCACAACTCTATGAATAAAGACCACCACCTTTCGGTAATAAAGACCACGACCTCTCGGTTGTAATTACATCATTCAACTAGAGTGAAAACCGCATCCCCTTTGCTTGATTTACATCACCTGACTCTATGGAATGAAGACCACGACCTCTCGGTTGTAATTACATCATTCAACTAGAGTGAAGACCGCAACCTCATCTCTTGGATTTACATCACATGACTCTATGGAATAAATACCATGACCTCTCGATTGTAATTACATCATTCAACTAGAGTGAATATTGCATCCCATTTGCTTGATTTACATCATCATTCTCTATGGAATAAATACCATGATCTCTAAGACTCTTGGAATAAATTACATGATCTTCAAGTTGTAATTACATAATTCACGTAGAAAACCGCATCCCCTCCTTTGCTTTTGATTTACATCACATCACTCTATGGAATGAAGACCACACTCTCTCGGTTGTAATTACATTATTCATCTAGAATGAAGACCGCAACCTCATCATCTTGGATTTACATCACATGACTGGAATAAATACCATGGCCTCTCGTTGTAATTACATCATTCAACTAGAGTGAAGACCGCAACCTCATCTCTATTTTACATCACCCGACTCTATGGAATAAAGACCATGACCTTTCGGTTGGCATTACATCATTCAACTAGAGTGAAAACCGCATCTCCTTTGCTTGATTTACATCACACTCGACTCTATGGAATGAAGACCACGACCTCTCGGTTGTGATTACATCATTCAACTAGAGTGAAGACCGCAACCTCATCTCTCACATCGGATTTACATCACATGACTCTATGGAATAAATACCATGACATCTCGATGGAATAAATACCATGACCTCTAATTACATCATTCATTCTAGAGTGAAGACCGCATCCCATCATCACTTGATTTACATCACACGACTCTATGGAATAAATACCATGATCTCTAAGTTGTAATTACATAATTCACTACGAGTGAAAACCGCATCCCCTTTGCTTGATTTACATCACCTCGACTCTATGGAATAAAGACCACACTCTCTCCACACTTGTAATTACATTATTCATCTAGAATGAAGACCGCAACCTCATCTTTGCTTGATTTACATCACATGACTCTATGGAATAAATACCATGACCTCTCGTTTGTAATTACATCATTCAACTAGAGTGAAGACCGCAACCTCATCTCATCTCTTGATTTACATCACATGACTCTATGGAATAAATACCATGACCTTTCGGTTGTAATTACATCATTCAACTAGAGTGAAAACCGCATCCTCCTCTTTTGATTTACATCACATGACTCTATGGAATGAAGACCATGAATCTCGGTTGTAATTACATCATTCAACTAGAGTGAAGAACCGCAACCTCATCTTGATTTACATCACATGACTCTATGGAATAAATACCATGACCTCTCGATTGTAATTACATCATTCAACTAGAGTGAATATTGCATCCCCTTTGCTTGATTTACATCACCTGACTCTATGGAATAAATACCATGATCTCTCTCGTTTACATAATTACATGGATTACCATGATCTCTAAGTTGTAATTACATAATTACATCATTCAACTAGAAAAACCATCCCCTTTGCTTGATTTACATCACATCACTCTATGGAATAAACCACACTCTCTCGGTTGTAATTACATTATTCATCTAGAATGAAGACTCGCAACCTCATCACCTGATTTGATTTTACATCACATGACTCTATGCAATAAATACCATGGCCTCTCGTTTGTAATTACATCATTCAACATCATTCAACTAGTGAAGACCGCAACCTCATCTCTTGATTTACATCACATCGACTCTATAGAATAAAGACCATGACCTTTCGGTTGGCATTACATCATTCAACTAGAGTGAAAACCGCATCTCCTTTGCTTGATTTACATCACATGACTCTATGGAATGAAGACCACGAAATCTCTCGGTTGTGATTACATCATTCAACTAGAGTGAAGACCGCAACCTCATCTCTTGATTTACATCACATGACTCTACGGAATAAATACCATGACCTCTATATTGTAATTACATCATTCAACTAGGGTGAATATTGCATCCCCTTTGCTTGATTTACATCACCTGACTCTATGGAATAAATACCATGATCTCTAAGTTGTAATTACATAATTCACGTACAGTGAAAACCGCATCCCCTTTGCTTGATTTACATCACCTGACTCTATGGAATGAAGACCACACTCTCTCGGTTGTAATTACATCACATGACTCTATGCAATAAATACCATGGCCTCTCGTTTGTAATTACATCATTCAACTAGAGTGAAGACCGCAACCTCATCTCTTACATCACACACGACTCTATGGAATAAAGACCATGACCTTTCGGTTGGCATTACATCATTCAACTATCCTCTTTGTGAAAACCGCATCCATCCTTTACATCTTCAACTTTAAATCACATCTCCTTTGCTTGATTTACATCACATGACTCTATGGAATGAAGACCACAGAATCTCTCGGTTGTGATTACATCATTCAACTAGAGTGAAGACCGCAACCTCATCTCTTGATTTACATCACATGACTCTATGGAATAAATACCATGACCTCTCGATTGTAATTACATCATTCAATAGAGTGAATATTGAATATTGCATCCCCTTTGCTTGATTTACATCACATGACTCTATGGAATAAATACCATGATCTCTAAGTTGTAATTACATAATTCACGTACAGTGAAAACCGCATCCCCTTTGCTTGATTTACATCACCTGACTCTATGGAATGAAGACCACACTCTCTCGGTTGTAATTACATTATTCATCTAGAATGAAGACTGCAACCTCATCGCTGGATTTACATCACATGACTCTATGCAATAAATACCATGGCCTCTCGTTTGTAATTACATCATTCAACTAGAGTGAAGACCGCAACCCTCATCACTAGATTTACATCACACCGACTCTATAGAATAAAGACCATGACCTTTCGGTTGGCATTACATCATTCAACTAGAGTGAAAACCGCATCTCCTTTTGCTTGATTTACATCACCTGACTCTATGGAATGAAGACCACGAATCTCGGTTGTGATTACATCATTCAACTAGTGAAGACCGCAACCTCATCTCTGGATTTACATCACATGACTCTATGGAATAAATACCATGACCTCTCGATTGTAATTACATCATTCAACTAGAGTGAATATTGCATCCCCTTTGCTTGATTTACATCACCTGACTCTATGGAATAAATACCATGATCTCTAAGTTGTAATTACATAATTCACGTACGTAAAAAACCGCATCCCCTTTGCTTGATTTACATCACCTCGACTCTATGGAATGAAGACCACACTCTCTCGGTTGTAATTACATTATTCATCTAGAATGAAGATCGCAACCTCATCATCCTTGGATTTACATCACATGACTCTATGGAATAAATACCATGGCCTCTCAATTACATTATTCATCTAATTACATCATTTTACATCACATGACTCTATGCAATAAATACCATGGCCTCTCGTTTGTAATTACATCATTCAACTAGAGTGAAGACCGCAACCTCATCACTACATCACCACGACTCTATAGAATAAAGACCATGACCTTTCGGTTGGCATTACATCATTCAACTAGAGTGAAAACCGCATCTCCTTTTTTATTTACATCACCTCGACTCTATGGAATGAAGACCACGAATCTCGGTTGTGATTACATCATTCAACTAGAGTGAAGAACCGCAACCTCATCTCTCTTGATTTACATCACATGACTCTATGGAATAAATACCATGACCTCTCATCACACTCTATGAATAAATACCATGACCTCTCATCATTCAACTAGAGTGAATACCGCATCCCTTTGATTGTAATTACATCATTCAACTAGACCTCTCGTGAATTACATTGCTATCCATCTTTTTTGATTTACATCACATCACTCTATGGAATAAATACCATGATCTCTCGATTGTAATTACATAATTCACGTACGAGTGAAAACCGCATCCCCTTTGCTTGATTTACATCACCTCGACTCTATGGAATGAAGACCACACTCTCTCTCGTTGTAATTACATTATTCATCTAGAATGAAGACGCAACCTCATCGCTTGGATTTACATCACATGACTCTATGCAATAAATACCATGGCCTCTCGTTTGTAATTACATCATTCAACTAGAGTGAAGACCGCAACCTCATCACTAGATTTACATCACCTGACTCTATGGAATAAATACCATGACCTTTCGGTTGGCATTACATCATTCAACTAGAGTGAAAACCGCATCTCCTTTTGCTTGATTTACATCACCTGACTCTATGGAATGAAGACCACGAGAATCTCGGTTGTAATTACATCATTCAACTAGAGTGAAGACCGCAACCTCATCGCTGGATTTACATCACCTGACTCTATGGAATAAATACCATGACCTCTCGGTTGTAATTACATCATTCAACTAGAGTGAATATTGCATCCCTTTGCTTGATTTACATCACCACTCTATGGAATAAATACATCATTCAACTAGAGTGATCTCTAAATACCATTGTAATTACATCGCATCCCCTTTTTGCTTGATTTACACACACCGACTCTATGGAATAAATACCATGATCTCTCAAAATTACATCATTCACGTACAAAGTGAAAACCGCATCCCCTTTGCTTGATTTACATCACCTCGACTCTATGGAATGAAGACCACACTCTCTCGGTTGTAATTACATTATTCATCTAGAATGAAGACCGCAACCTCATCATCGGATTTACATCACATGACTCTATGGAATAAATACCATGGCCTCTCGTTTGTAATTACATCATTCAACTAGAGTGAAGACCGCAACCTCATCACTCTCATTTACATCACCACTCTATGGAATAAAGACCATGACCTTTCGGTTGGCATTACATCATTCAACTAGAGTGAAAACCGCATCCCCTTTTGCTTGATTTACATCACCTCGACTCTATGGAATGAAGACCACAGAATCTCGGTTGTAATTACATCATTCAACTAGAGTGAAGACCGCAACCTCATCTCTCTTGATTTACATCACATGACTCTATGGAATAAATACCATGACCTCTCGATTGTAATTACATCATTCAACTAGAGTGAATATTGCATCCCCTTTGCTTGATTTACATCACATGACTCTATGGAATAAATACCATGATCTCTCGGTTGTAATTACATAATTCACGTACGTGAAAAAAATCCCCTTTGCTTGATTTACATCACCTCGACTCTACTCTATGGAATAGACCACCACACTCTCTTTGTAATTACATTATTCATCTAGAATGAAGACCGCAACCTCATCTTGATTTACATCACATGACTCTATGGAATAAATACCATGGCCTCTCGTTTGTAATTACATCATTCAACTAGAGTGAAGACCGCAACCTCATCTTGATTTACATCACACATGACTCTATGAATAAATACCATGACCTCTCGGTTGGCATTACATCATTCAACTAGAGTGAAAACCGCATCCCTCATCTTGATTTACATCACACTCTATGGAATGAAGACCATGACCTCTCTCGGTTGGCAATTACATCATTCAACTAGAGTGAAAACCGCATCCTCCTTTGCTTGATCACATCACTCTCTATGGAATGAAGACCATGACCAATCTCGGTGATTACATCATTCATCTCATTCAGAGTGAAGACCGCAACCTCATTACATCTTCAACTAGATTTACCTCTTCTCGGATTTACATCACATGACTCTATGGAATAAATACCATGACCTCTCGATTGTAATTACATCATTCAACTAGAGTGAATATTGCATCCCCTTTTGCTTTTTTTACATCACCCGACTCTATGGAATAAATACCATGATCTCTAAGTTGTAATTACATAATTCACGTACAGAGTGAAAAAAACATCCCCTTTGCTTGATTTACATCACCTCACTCTATGGAATGAAGACCACACTCTCTCGGTTGTAATTACATTATTCATCTAGAATGAAGACCGCAACCTCATCGATCGATTTACATCACATGACTCTATGCAATAAATACCACCATGGCCTCTCGTTTGTAATTACATCATTCAACTAGAGTGAAGACCGCAACCTCATCTCTAGATTTACATCACCCGACTCTATGAATAAAGACCATGACCTTTCGGTTGGCATTACATCATTCAACTAGAGTGAAAACCGCATCTCTCTTTGCTTGATTTACATCACCCGACTCTATGGAATGAACCACGAATTACATCATTCAACTTGTGAAAACCGCATACATTGATTTACATCACCCACTCTATGGAATGAAGACCACGAATCTCGGTTGTAATTACATCATTCAACTAGAGTGAAGAAACCGCAACCTCATCTCTTACATCACATCACTCTATGGAAAATAAATACCATGACCCTCTCGATTGTAATTACATCATTCAACTAGAGTGAATATTGCATCCCCTTTGCTTGATTTACATCACCTGACTCTATGGAATACCATGATCTCTAAGTTGTAATTACATAATTCACGTACAGTGAAAACCGCATCCCCTTTGCTTGATTTACATCACCTGACTCTATGGAATGAAGACCACACTCTCACACTCTTGTAATTACATTATTCATCTAGAATGAAGAAATGCAACCTCATCGCCCTCATCGATTTACATCACATGACTCTATGGAATAAATACCATGGCATCTCGTTTGTAATTACATCATTCAACTAGAGTGAAGACCGCAACCTCATCACTAGATTTACATCACCTGACTCTATGAATAAAGACCATGACCTTTCGGTTGGCATTACATCATTCAACTAGAGTGAAAACCGCATCTCCTTTGCTTGATTTACATCACCTGACTCTATGGAATGAAGACCACGAAATCTCGGTTGTAATTACATCATTCAACTAGAGTGAAGACCGCAACCTCATCGCTGGATTTACATCACATGACTCTCATTTAAATGACAATAAATACCATGACCTCTCGGAATACCATCCCCTTTGTAATTACATCATTCAACTAGAGTGAATATTGCATCCCTTTTGCTTGATTTACATCACCTTGACATCTATGAATAAATACCATGATCTCTAAGTTGTAATTACATAATTCACGTACTAAGTGAAAAAACCGCATCCCCTTTGCTTGATTTACATCACCTCGACTCTATGGAATGAAGACCACACTCTCTCTTGTTGTAATTATTCATCTAGTAATGAAGATTCATCTAGAAAGAATGCAACCTCATCATTGGATTTACATCACATGACTCTATGCAATAAATACCATGGCCTCTCGTTTGTAATTACATCATTCAACTAGAGTGAAGACCGCAACCTCATCGCTAGATTTACATCACCTGACTCTATGGAATAAATACCATGACCTTTCGGTTGGCATTACATCATTCAACTAGAGTGAAAACTGCATCTCCTTTGCTTGATTTACATCACCTGACTCTATGGAATGAAGACCACGAATCTCGGTTGTAATTACATCATTCAACTAGAGTGAAGACCGCAACCTCATCGCTGGATTTACATCACATGACTCTATGGAATAAATACCATGACCTCTCGATTGTAATTACATCATTCAACTAGAGTGAATATTGCATCTCCCTTTGCTTGATTTACATCACACACTCTATGGAATAAATACCATGATCTCTCGTTTGTATTACATCATTCACTATCCTCATTCTTGATTCACATGACTCTATGGAATAAATACCATGACCCTCTCGGTTGTAATTACATCATTCAACTAGAATGAAGATTGCATCCCTTTTGCTTGATTTACATCACATCGACTCTATGGAATAAATACCATGATCTCTCAGTTGTAATTACATAATTCACGTACATGAAAACCGCATCCCCTTTGCTTGATTTACATCACCTCGACTCTATGGAATGAAGACCACACTCTCTCGGTTGTAATTACATTATTCATCTAGTGAAAAAACCGACCGCAACCTCATCTTTGGATTTACATCACAACCTCATCGCTTGGATTTACATCACATGACTTATGGAATAAATACCATGGCCTCTCGTTTGTAATTACATCATTCAACTAGAGTGAAGACCGCAACCTCATCATCTAGATTTACATCACACGACTCTATGAATAAAGACCATGACCTTTCGGTTGGCATTACATCATTCAACTAGAGTGAAAACCGCATCTCCTTTTGCTTGATTTACATCACCTCACTCTCATGGAATGAAGACCACGAAAATCTCGGTTGTATTACATCATTCAACTAGAGTGAAGACCATCTCTCTTGATTTACATCACCTGACTCTATGGAATAAATCACATGACTCTCGGTTGTGATTACATCATTCACTATGAAGAAAAACTCATCCTTTTCTTGATTTACATCATCACTCTATGGAATAAATACCATGACCTCTCGATTGTAATTACATCATTCAACTAGAGTGAATATTGCATCCCTTTGCTTGATTTACATCACCTTGACTCTATGGAATAAATACCATGATCTCTAAATACCATTGTAATTACATAATTCACGTACAGTGAAAACCGCATCCCCTTTGCTTGATTTACATCACCTGACTCTATGGAATGAAGACCACACTCTCTCGGTTGTAATTACATTATTCATCTAGAATGAAGACTGCAACCTCATCGCTGGATTTACATCACATGACTCTATGCAATAAATACCATGGCCTCTCGTTTGTAATTACATCATTCAACTAGAGTGAAGACCGCAACCTCATCTCTAGATTTACATCACCTGACTCTATAGAATAAAGACCATGACCTTTCGGTTGGCATTACATCATTCAACTAGAGTGAAAACCGCATCTCCTTTGCTTGATTTACATCACCTGACTCTATGGAATGAAGACCACAGAATCTCGGTTGTGATTACATCATTCAACTAGAGTGAAGAAGACCGACAAATGAAGACCACAGAATCTCGGTTGTAATTACATCATTCAACTAGAGAAACCGCACATTTACATCACTCTACTCTAATGGAATAAATACCATGACCTCTCGATTGTAATTACATCATTCAACTAGAGTGAATATTGCATCCCCTTTGCTTGATGATTTACATCCCTCTCTATGGAATAAATACCATGATCTCTAAGTTGTAATTACATAATTCACGTACAGTGAAAACCGCATCCCCTTTGCTTGATTTACATCACCTGACTCTATGGAATGAAGACCACACTCTCTCGGTTGTAATTACATTATTCATCTAGAATGAAGACCAACCTCATCATTTTGGATTTACATCACATGACTCTATGGAATAAATACCATGGCCTCTCGTTTGTAATTACATCATTCAACTAGAGTGAAGACCGCAACCTCATCTCTACATTTACATCACCACTCTATGAATAAAGACCATGACCTTTCAATTGGCATTACATCATTCAACTAGATTTACATCACCGACTCTGAAAAAGACCGCATCTCCTTTGCATTGATTAGAGTGAAAATCACCCTTTGCTTGATTTACATCACCTGACTCTAATGGAAGACCACGAATCTCGGTTGTGATTACATCATTCAACTAGAGTGAAGAAGACGCAACCTCATCTCTCGGATTTACATCACATGAATCTATGGAATAAATACCATGACCTCTCGATTGTAATTACATCATTCAACTAGAGTGAATATTGCATCCCTTTTGCTTGATTTACATCACCTGACTCTATGGAATAAATACCATGATACTCTCTTTTGCTTGATTTACATCACATGGAATAAATACCATGATCTCTAATTACATGTAATTACATCATTCACATACTCTATGAAAAATACCATGATCTCCCCATTTCACTTGATTTTTACATCACCTGACTCTATGGAATAAAGACCACACCTCTCGGTTGTAATTACATTATTCATCTAGAATGAAGAATCGCAACCTCATCGCTTGATTTACATCACATGACTCTATGGAATAAATACCATGGCCTCTCGTTTGTAATTACATCATTCAACTAGAGTGAAAACCGCATCCTCATCTTGATTTACATCACCCGACTCTATGGAATAAAGACCATGACCTCTCGGTTGGCATTACATCATTCAACTAGAGTGAAAACCGCAACCTCCTTTTGCTTGATTTACATCACATGACTCTTGGAATAAATACCATGGCCTCTCGGTTGTAATTACATCATTCAACTAGAGTGAAGACCGCAACCTCATCACTCTTTGATTTACATCACATCTATGACTCTACTCTCGACTCTATGAATAAATACCATGACCTCTTCA
This sequence comes from Anisodus tanguticus, assembly GCA_034509755.1. Classification (NCBI taxonomy): domain Eukaryota; kingdom Viridiplantae; phylum Streptophyta; class Magnoliopsida; order Solanales; family Solanaceae; genus Anisodus; species Anisodus tanguticus. Next base: position 27,306,332 of record CM067540.1, read on the forward strand.
AATTACCACCATCTCGAATTACATCATTCAACTAGAGTGAAGATTGCATCCCTTTTGCTTGATTTACATCACCTGACTCTATGGAATAAATACCATGATCTCTAAGTTGTAATTACATCATTCACGTACAGTGAAAACCGCATCCCCTTTGCTTGATTTACATCACCTGACTCTATGGAATAAAGACCACACCTCTCTCGTTGTAATTACATTATTCATCTAGAATGAAGACGCAACCTCATCGCTTGATTTACATCACATGACTCTATGGAATAAATACCATGGCCTCTCGTTTGTAATTACATCATTCAACTAGAGTGAAGACCGCAACCTCATCTCTAGATTTACATCACACCGACTCTATATAATAAAGACCATGACCTTTCGGTTGGCATTACATCATTCAACTAGAGTGAAAACCGCATCCCTTTGCTTGATTTACATCACCCGACTCTATGGAATGAAGACCACGGAATCTCTCGGTTGTAATTACATCATTCAACTAGAGTGAAGACCGCAACCTCATCTCTTGATTTACATCACATGACTCTATGGAATAAATACCATGACCTCTCGATTGTAATTACATCATTCAACTAGAATGAAGATCCCTTGCATCCTCATCTAATGATTTACATTACATCACTCATGGAATAAATACCATGACCTCTATGGAATTGACCATACATCTCGATTCAATTACATCATTCAATAGAATGAAACCGCATCGCCTTTCACATTCTATGAATTTACACATCATTCACTATCACCGCAACCTCATCTTTTGGAATCACACGACTCTATGGAATAAAGACCACACTCTTGTAATTACATCATTCAACTAGAGTGAAAATCATCATCCTCATCGCTTGATTTACATCACATGACTCTATGGAATAAATACCATGACATCTCTATGGAATTGTAAATACATCATTCAACTAGAGTGAAAACCCGCATCCTCCTTTGCTTGATTTACATCACCTCACTCTATGGAATAAAGACCATGACCTCTCTCGTTGTAATTACATTATTCATCTAGAGTGAAAACCGCATCCTCATTGCTTGATTTACATCACATGACTCTATGGAATTGTAATACATCACTGATGAAGACCTCTCTTGATTTACATCAATTACATCATTACAACTAGTTGTAATTACATCATTCAACTAGAGTGAAGACCGCATCCCTCATCTCTTGATTTACATCACATGACTCTATGGAATAAATACCATGACCTCTCTCGGTTTGTAATTACATCATTCAACTAGAGTGAAAACCGCATCTCATCTTTGCTTGATTTACATCACCGACTCTATGGAATAAATACCATGACCTCTCGGTTGTAATTACATCATTCAACTAGAGTGAAAACCGCATCCCTTTGCTTGATTTACATCACTCGACTCATGGAATGAAGACCATGACTCTCGGTTGTAATTACATCATTCAACTAGAAGAAGACCGCAACCTCATCGCGATTTACATCACATGACTCTATGGAATAAATACCATGACCTCTCTTTTGTAATAATTACATCATTCAACTAGAGTGAAGATTGCATCCCCTTTGCTTGATTTACATCACACCGACTCTATGGAATAAATACCATGATCTCTCGTTGTAATTACATCATTCAACTAGAAAACCGCATGAAAACCGCAAAACCTTTGCTTGATTTACATCACACCTCGACTCTATGGAATGAAGACCACACCTCTCGGTTGTAATTACATTATTCATCTAGAATGAAGACCGCAACCTCATCATCTTGATTTACATCACATGACTCTATGGAATAAATACCATGGCCTCTCGTTGTAATTACATCATTCAACTAGAGTGAAGACCGCAACCTCATCTCTTGATTTACATCACACCGACTCTATGGAATAAAGACCATGACCTCTCGGTTGTATTACATCATTCAACTAGAGTGAAAACCGCATCCCCTTTGCTTGATTTACATCACATCGACTCTATGGAATGAAGACCACGAATCTCTCGGTTGTAATTACATTATTCATTCAACTAGTGAAGACCGCAACCTCATCTCTCGGATTTACATCACATGACTCTATGGAATAAATACCATGACCTCTCGGTTGTAATTACATCATTCAACTAGAGTGAAGAATTGCATCCCCTTTGCACATCACTCGATTTACATCACCTCTAAGACATCTATTCATAAAACCGACCATGATTCTAACATCACGACTCTATGGAATTACATCTCTCACAATTACATAATTCACACGAATGAAAAAAACGCATCCCATCTTTTTTGATTTACATCACCTCGACTCTATGGAATGAAGACCATGGAATGAAGACCACGACTCTCGTTGTAATTACATTATTCATCTAGAATGAAGAATGCAACCTCATCTCTTGGATTTACATCACATGACTCTATGGAATAAATACCATGGCCTCTCGTTTGTAATTACATCATTCAACTAGAGTGAAGACCGCAACCTCATTTGCTCTTGATTTACATCACCGACTCTATGGAATAAAGACCATGACCTCTCGTTTAATTGGCATTACATATTCAACTACTAGAGTGAAACCGCATCCCTTTGCTTGATTTACATCACCTGACTCTATGGAATGAAGACCACGACTCTCGGTTGTAATTACATCATTCATTCTAGAGTGAAGAAGACGCAACCTCATCTCTTGATTTACATCACATGACTCTATGGAATAAATACCATGACCTCTCGGTTGTAATTACATCATTCAACTAGAGTGAATATTGCATCCCCATTTTGCTTGATTTACATCACACGACTCTATGGAATAAATACCATGATCTCTCAAGTTGTAATTACATCATTCACGACTAGAGTGAAAACCGCATCTCCCTCACTGCTTGATTTACATCACACGACTCTATGGAATAAAGACCATGACCTCTCGGTTGTAATTTCACATCATTCAACCTCATCAGACATCACACACTCTAAATGAAAACCATGGCCTCTCGTTGTAATTACATCATTCATCACATGACCTCATCTCTTGATTTACATCACCACTCTATGGACCATGACCTCGATTGTAATTACATCATTCAACTACATCACATGATGTGAAACCATGATCTCGGTTGCATTACATCATTCAACTAGAGTGAAAACCGCATCCCTTTTGCGATTTACATCACACGACTCTATGGAATAAAGACCATGACCTCTCGGTTGTAATTACATCATTCAACTAGAGTGAAGACCGCATCCCCATCCCTCATCTTGATTTACATCACATGACTCTATGGAATAAATACCATGATCTCTCGTTGTAATTACATCATTCACTAGAGTGAAAATGAAAACCCATCCCCTTTGCTTGATTTACATCACATCTCTATGGAATAAATACCACACCTCTCGATTGTAATTACATCATTCATTCTAGAATGAAGAACCCATCATCATTTACATCACCTCACTCTATGGAATTTCTCTCATCATTATTCATCTAGAATGAATAAACCTCATCATTGATTTACACATCACATCTCTGGAATAAATACCATGGCCTCTCGGCTTCTAATTACATCATTCAACTAGAGTGAAGACCGCAACCTCATCACTTGATTTACATCACCTGACTCTATGGAATAAATACCATGACGTTTCGGTTGTCATTACATCATTCAACTAGAGTGAAAACTGCATCTCCTTTGCTTGATTTACATCACCTGACTCTATGGAATAAATACCATGACCTCTCGGTTGTAATTACATCATTCAACTAGAGTGAAGACCGCAACCTCATCTTTTCTTGATTTACATCACATGACTCTATGGAATAAATACCATGACCTCTCGATTGTAATTACATCATTCAACTAATACCATGAACATTGCATCCATGACCTTCGCTTGATTTACATCATCCCCTTTGCTTGATTTACATCACATGACTCTATGGAATAAATACCATGATCTCTCAGTTGTAATTACATCATTCACGTACAGTGAAAACCGCATCCCCTTTTCTTGATTTAGATCACCTGACTCTATGGAATGAAGACCACGACCTCTCGGTTGTAATTACATTATTCATCTAGAATGAAGATTGCAACCTCATCGCTGGATTTACATCACATGACTCTATGAATAAATACCATGGCCTCTCGTTTGTAATTACATCATTCAACTAGAGTGAAGACCGCAACCTCATCACTAGATTTACAACACCTGACTCTATGGAATAAAGACCATGACCTTTCAGCTGGCATTATTATATCATTCAACTAGAGTGAAAACCGCATCCCCTTTTGCTTGATTTACATCACCTGACTCCATGGAATGAAGACCACGAATCTCGGTTGTAATTACATCATTCAACTAGAGTGAAGACCGCAACCTCATCGCTTGATTTACATCACCTGACTCTATGGAATAAATACCATGACCTCTCGATTGTAATTACATCATTCAACTAGAGTGAATATTGCATCCCCTTTGCTTGATTTACATCACACACCGACTCTATGGAATAAATACCATGATCTCTAATTGTAATTACATCATTCACGTACATCATCACCTGAAAAAATACCGCATCCCCTTTTGCTTGATTTACATCATTCACGTATCCGCATCCCCTTTGCTTGATTTAGATCACCTGACTCTATGGAATGAAGACCACGACCTCTCGGTTGTAATTACATTATTCATCTAGTATGAAGAATGCAACCTCATCATTGGATTTACATCACATGACTCTATGGAATAAATACCATGGCATCTCGTTTGTAATTACATCATTCAACTAGAGTAAAGAACGCAACCTCATCACTAGATTTACAACACCTGACTCTATGAATAAAGACCATGACCTTTCAGCTGGCATTACATAATTCAACTAGGGTGAAAACCGTATCCCTTTTGCTTGATTTACATCACCTGACTCCATGGAATGAAGAACACGAATCTCGGTTGTAATTACATCATTCAACTAGAGTGAAGACCGCAACCTCATCGCTGGATTTACATCACCTGACTCTATGGAATAAATACCATGACCTCTCGATTGTAATTACATCATTCAACTAGAGTGAAAATTGCATCCCCTTTGCTTGATTTACATCACCTGACTCTATGGAATAAATACCATGATCTCTCAATTGTAATTACATCATTCACGTACAGTGAAAACCGCATCCCCTTTGCTTGATTTACATCACCCGACTCTATGGAATAAATACCATTTAAGTTGTAATTACATCATTCACGTACGTCAAAACCGCATCCCCTTTGCTTGACATCACACCGACTCTATGGAATGAAGACCACGACCTCTCGGTTGTAATTACATTATTCATCTAGAATGAAGACCGCGCAACCTCATCTTGGATTTACATCATCACATGACTCTATGGAATAAATACCATGGCCTCTCGTTTGTAATTACATCATTCAACTAGAGTGAAGACCGCAACCGCAACCTCATCTCTAGATTTACATCACCCGACTCTATGGAATAAAGACCATGACGTTTCGGTTGGCATTACATCATTCAACTAGAGTGAAAACCGCATCTCCTTTGCTTGATTTACATCACCGACTCTATGGAATGAAGACCACTCTATGGAATCTCCATGGTTGTTTAATTACATCATTCAACTCAACTCTATGTGAAGAACGAATCTCGCACATCATTCACTAGAGTGAAGACCGCAACCTCTCTTGATTTACATCACATGACTCTATGGAATAAATACCATGACCTCTCGATTGTAATTACATCATTCAACTAGAGTGAAGATCGCATCCCCTTTGCTTGATTTACATCACCTGACTCTATGGAATAAATACCATGATCTCTCAAGTTGTAATTACATCATTCACGTACGAGAAAACCGCATCCCCTTTGCTTGATTTAGATCACCTCGACTCTATGGAATGAAGACCACGACCTCTCGTGTAATTACATTATTCATCTAGAATGAAGACCGCAACCTCATCGCTGGATTTACATCACATGACTCTATGGAATAAATACCATGGCCTCTCGTTTGTAATTACATCATTCAACTAGAGTGAAGACCGCAACCTCATCACTAGATTTACAACACCTGACTCTATGGAATAAAGACCATGACCTTTCAACTGGCATTACATAATTCAACTAGAGTGAAAACCGCATCCCTTTTGCTTGATTTACATCACCTGACTCCATGGAATGAAGACCACGAATCTCGGTTGTAATTACATCATTCAACTAGAGTGAAGACCGCATCTCCTTCGCTTGATTTACATCACCTGACTCTACGGAATAAATATCATGACCTCTCGGTTGTAATTACATCATTCAACTTGAGTGAAGAGAAAGCATCCCCTTTGCTTGATTTACATCACCTGACTCTATGGAATACCATGATCTCTAAGTTGTAATTACATCATTCACGTACAGTGAAAACCACATCCCCTTTGCTTGATTTAGATCACCTGACTCTATGGAATGAAGACCACACCTCTCGGTTGTAATTACATTATTCATCTAGAATGAAGACCGCAACCTCATCATTGGATTTACATCACATGACTCTATGGAATGGAATAAATACCATGGCATCTCGTTTGTAATTACATCATTCAACTAGAGTAAAGAACGCAACCTCATCACTAGATTTACAACACCTGACTCTATGAATAAAGACCATGACCTTTCAGCTGGCATTACATAATTCAACTAGGGTGAAAACCGTATCACTTTTGCTTGATTTACATCACATCGACTCTATGGAATGAAGACCACGACCTCTCGGTTGTAATTACATCATTCAACTAGAGTGAAAAAGACGCATCCTCATCTCTTGATTTACATCACATGACTCTATGGAATAAATACCATGACCTCTCGGTTGTAATTACATCATTCAACTAGAAAACCGCATGAAATAAACCATGACCTCTCGGTTGTAATTACATCATTCAACTAGAGTGAAAATTGCATCCCTTTTTGATTTACATCACCGACTCTATGGAATAAATACCATGATCTCTCAAGTAATTACATCATTCACTACAGTGAAAACCGCATCCCCTTTGCTTGATTTACATCACATCACTCTATGGAATGAAGACCACGACCTCTCGGTTGTAATTACATTATTCATCTAATAGATGAAGATGCAACCTCATCTTGCTTGATTTACATCACATGACTCTATGGAATAAATACCATGGCCTCTCGTTTGTAATTACATCATTCAACTAGAGTGAAGACCGCAACCTCATCACTTGATTTACATCACACTGACTCTATGAATAAAGACCATGACCTTTCGGTTGTAATTACATCATTCAACTAGAGTGAAAACCGCATCCCTTTTGCTTGATTTACATCACCTCTCTATGACTCTATGGAATGAAGACCACTAGAGAAAACCTCTCGGATTTACATCACACGACTTATGGAATGAAGACCATCATTCAACATCATTCAACTAGTGAAGACCGCAACCTCCTCTCTTGATTTACATCACATGACTCTATGGAATAAATACCATGACCTCTCGGTTGTAATTACATCATTCAACTAGAGTGAAAACCGCATCCCTTTTGCTTGATTTACATCACCCGACTCTATGGAATAAATACCATGACATCTATTCAACTAGATTGTAATTACATCATTCAATTAGAGTGAAACATCATTCAACTAGAGTGAAAACCGCATCCTTTTGCTTGATTTACATCACCTCGACTCTATGGAATAAAGACCACGACCTCTCGGTTGTAATTACATTATTCATCTAGAGTGAAAACCGCATCCCTTTTGCTTGATTTACATCACATGACTCTATGGAATAAATACCATGGACCTCTCGGTTGTAATTACATCATTCAACTAGAGTGAAGACCGCAACCTCATCACTTGATTTACATCACACCCGACTCTATGGAATAAAGACCATGACCTCTCTCGGTTGTAATTACATCATTCAACTAGAGTGAAAACCGCATCCCCTTTGCTTGATTTACATTTACACCGACTCTATGGAATGAAACCACATGACCTCTCTCGGTTGTAATTACATCATTCAACTAGAGTGAAAACCCGCATCCCTCATCTTGATTTACATCACATGACTCTATGGAATAAATACCATGACCTCTCTCGGTTGTAATTACATCATTCAACTAGAGTGAAAACCGCATCCTCATTTGCTTGATTTACATCACACCGACTCTATGGAATAAATACCATGACCTCTCGGTTGTAATTACATCATTCAACTAGAGTGAAAACCGCATCCCCTTTGCTTGATTTACATCACCTCGACTCTATGGAATAAAGACCATGACCTCTCGGTTGTAATTACATCATTCAACTAAATGTGAAGACATCACATCCTCATTGACTCTCGGTTGATTTTCACATCATCCCTCTTTGCTTGATTTACATGACTCTCTATGGAATAAATACCATGACCTCTCGTTGTAATTACATCATTCAACTAGAGTGAAAACCGCATCCCCATCTCCTTGATTTACATCACATCACTCTATGGAATGAAATACCATGACCTCTCTTCGGTTGTAATTACATCATTCAACTAGAGTGAAAACCGCATCCTCTTTGCTTGATTTACATCACATGACTCTATGGAATAAATACCATGACCTCTCGTTTGTAATTACATCATTCAACTAGAGTGAAAACCGCAACCTCATCCATGACTTTGCTTGATTTACATCACCTCATCTGACTCTACTGACTCTATGGAATAAATACCATGACCTCTCGGTTGTAATTACATCATTCAACTAGAGTGAAGACCGCATCCTCATTGCTTGATTTACATCACATGACTCTATGGAATAAATACCATGATCTCTCGGTTGTAATTACATCATTCAACTAGAGTGAAAACCGCATCCCCTTTGCTTGATTTACATCACATCACTCTATGGAATGAAGACCACGACCTCTCGGTTGTAATTACATTATTCAACTAGAATGAAGACCGCAACCTCATTGCTTGATTTACATCACATGACTCTATGGAATAAATACCATGACCTCTCGTTTGTAATTACATCATTCAACTAGAGTGAAGAAGACCGCAACCTCTTGCTTGATTTACATCACACGACTCTATGGAATAAAGACCATGACCTCTCGGTTGTAATTACATCATTCAACTAGAGTGAAAACCGCATCCCTTTGCTTGATTTACATCACCCGACTCTATGGAATGAAGACCACGAATCTCGGTTGTAATTACATCATTCAACTAGAGTGAAGAAACGCATCCTCATCATCTTGATTTACATCACATGACTCTATGGAATAAATACCATGACCTCTCGGTTGTAATTACATCATTCAACTAGAGTGAAGACCGCATCCCTCATTTGCTTGATTTACATCACATGACTCTATGGAATAAATACCATGATCTCTCGGTTGTAATTACATCATTCAACTAGAGTGAAAACCGCATCCCCTTTGCTTGATTTACATCACCCGACTCTATGGAATGAAGACCACGACCTCTCGGTTGTAATTACATTATTCATTAGAATGAAGAAACCGCAACCTCATCGCTTTGATTTACATCACATGACTCTATAATAAATACCATGACCTCTCGTTTGTAATTACATCATTCAACTAGAGTGAAGACCGCAACCTCATCACTTGCTTGATTTACATCACCCGACTCTATGGAATAAAGACCATGACCTTCGGTTGTAATTACATCATTCAACTAGAGTGAAAACCGCATCCCCTTTGCTTGATTTACATCACATCGACTCTATGGAATAAAGACCATGACCTCTCGGTTGTAATTACATCATTCAACTAGAGTGAAGACCGCAACCTCATTCTTGATTTACATCACATGACTCTATGGAATAAATACCATGACCTCTCGGTTGTAATTACATCATTCAACTAGAGTGAAGACCGCATCCCTTTGCTTGATTTACATCACGACTCTATGGAATAAATACCATGACCTCTCGGTTGTAATTACATCAACTATGAAGAAATCTCCTTTGCTTGATCATCACTTGATTTACATCTTACTCGACTGACTATTCATCTAATAAATACCATGACCTCTAATTGTGGAATAAATACCATGATTCAACTAGTAATAATTACATCATTCAACTAGAGTGAAAACCGCCCCCCTTTTGATTTACATCACCTGACTCTATGGAATAAATACCATGACCTCTCGGTTGTAATTACATCATTCATCTAGAGTGAAGAACCGCAACCTCATTTTGCTTGATTTACATCACATGACTCTATGGAATAAATACCATGACCTCTCGTTTGTAATTACATCATTCAACTAGAGTGAAAAAAACCGCATCCTCATCTTTGCTTGATTTACATCACATGACTCTATATGAATAAAGACCATGACCTCTCGGTTGTAATTACATCATTCAACTAGAGTGAAAACCGCATCCCCTTTGCTTGATTTACATCACATCGACTCTATGGAATAAATACCATGACCTCTCGGTTTCACTAATTACATCATTCAACTAGAGTGAATGAAGACCATGACATCCTCATCATTCAACTAGATTTACATCACATCACATGACTCTATGGAATAAATACCATGACCTCTCGGTTGTAATTACATCATTCAACTAGAGTGAAGACCGCATCCTCATTTGCTTGATTTACATCACATGACTCTATGGAATAATACCATGATCCTCTCGTTGTAATTACATCATTCAACTAGAGTGAAAACCGCATCCCCTTTGCTTGATTTACATCACACGACTCTATGGAATAAAGACCATGACCTCTCGGTTGTAATTACATCATTCAACTAGAGTGAAGACCGCATCCTCATTTTGCTTGATTTACATCACATGACTCTATGGAATAAATACCATGACCTCTCGTAATTACATTGTCAATTACATCATTCATCTACTCTATGTGAAGATACCATGACCTCTCATTTGTAATTACATCATCATGAAAACCGCATCCCCTTTTTGATTTACATCACCGACTCTATGGAATAAAGACCATGACCTCTCGGTTGTAATTACATCATTCAACTAGAGTGAAGAACCGCATCCTCATTGCTTGATTTACATCACATGACTCTATGGAATAAAGACCATGACCTCTCGGTTGTAATTACATCATTCAACTAGAGTGAAGACCGCAACCTCATCTCTTGATTTACATCACACCGACTCTATGGAATAAAGACCATGACCTCTCGGTTAATTTACATCATTCAACTAGAGTGAAAACCGCATCCCCTTTGCTTGATTTACATCACATGACTCTATGGAATAAAGACCATGACCTCTCGGTTGTAATTACATCATTCAACTAGAGTGAAGACCGCAACCTCATCTCTTTGATTTACATCACATGACTCTATGGAATAAATACCATGACCTCTCGGTTGTAATTACATCATTCAACTAGAGTGAAAATTGCATCCCCTTTGCTTGATTTACATCACATGACTCTATGGAATAAATACCATGATCTCTCGGTTGTAATTACATCATTCACTAGAAAACCGCATCCTCATTGAAAACCGCATCCCTTTCGCTTGTATTTATCATTCACTACCTGACTCTCACCTTTGGAATTACATCACCCGACCATGGAATGAAGACCATGACTCTCGGTTGTAATTACATTATTCATCTAGAATGAAGAACCGCAACCTCATTTGCTTGATTTACATCACATGACTCTATGGAATAAATACCATGGCCTCTCGTTTGTAATTACATCATTCAACTAGAGGAAGACCGCAACCTCATCTCTTGATTTACATCACCGACTCTATGGAATAAAGACCATGACCTTTCGGTTGGCATTACATCATTCAACTAGAGTGAAAACCGCATCCCTTTTTGCTTGATTTACATCACCTTTGCTTGACTCTATGGAATGAAAGACCACGAATCTCGGTTGTAATTACATCATTCAACTAGAGTGAAGACCGCATCCCCATCTCTCTCGATTTGATTTACATCACATGACTCTATGGAATAAATACTCTATGGAATAAATACCATGACCTCTCGATTGTAATTACATCATTCAACTAGAGTGAATATTGCATCCCCTTTGCTTGATTTACATCACCTGACTCTATGGAATAAATACCATGATCTCTAAGTTGTAATTACATAATTCACGTACAGTGAAAACCGCATCCCCTTTGCTTGATTTACATCACCTGACTCTATGGAATGAAGACCACGACCTCTCGGTTGTAATTACATTTCATCTAGAATGAAGACCGCAACCTCATCATCTTGATTTACATCACATGACTCTATGGAATAAATACCATGGCATCTCGTTTGTAATTACATCATTCAACTAGAGTAAAGAACGCAACCTCATCACTAGATTTACAACACCTGACTCTATGAATAAAGACCATGACCTTTCAGCTGGCATTACATAATTCAACTAGAGTGAAAACCGCATCCCTTTTTGCTTGATTTACATCACCCGACTCTATGGAATGAAGACCACCATGAATCTCGGTTGTAATTACATCATTCAACTAGAGTGAAGAAACCGCAACCTCATCTCTCACATGATTTACATCACATGACTCTATGGAATAAATACCATGACCTCTCTCGTTTACATCACATGACTATTACCATCATTCAACTAATTACATCATTCAACTAGAGTGAAGATTGCATCCCTTTGCTTGATTTACATCACACCGACTCTATGGAATAAATACCATGATCTCTCGTTGTAATTACATCATTCACGTACGTGTGAAAACCGCATCCCCTTTGCTTGATTTACATCACCTCGACTCTATGGAATGAAGACCACGACCTCTCGGTTGTAATTACATTATTCATCTAGAATGAAGAAAGCAACCTCATCGCTTGATTTACATCACATGACTCTATGGAATAAATACCATGGCCTCTCGTTTGTAATTACATCATTCAACTAGAGTGAAGACCGCAACCTCATCACTTGCTTGATTTACATCACCGACTCTATGGAATAAAGACCATGACCTTTCGGTTGTAATTACATCATTCAACTAGAGTGAAAACCGCATCCTCTTTGCTTGATTTACATCACCTGACTCCATGGAATGAAGACCACGAATCTCGGTTGTAATTACATCATTCAACTAGAGTGAAGACCGCAACCTCATCGCTGGATTTACATCACCTGACTCTATGGAATAAATACCATGACCTCTCGGTTGTAATTACATCATTCAACTAGAGTGAAGAAACCGCATCCCCTTTACATCACATCACTTATGATTTACATCATCATTCAACTAGACTGAAAACTATCCCCTTTGGAATCACCCGACTCTATGGAATAAATACCATGACCTCTCGGTTGTAATTACATCATTCAACTAGAGTGAAAACCGCATCCCCTTTGCTTGATTTACATCACACTCTCTATGGAATAAAGACCATGACCTCTCGGTTGTAATTACATCATTCAACTAGAGTGAAGACCGCAACCTCATCTTGATTTACATCACATGACTCTATGGAATAAATACCATGACGTTTCGGTTGGCATTACATCATTCAACTAGAGTGAAAACTGCATCTCTTTTGCTTTGATTTACATCACCTGACTCTATGGAATAAATACCATGACCTCTCGGTTGTAATTACATCATTCAACTAGAGTGAAAACCGCATCCCTTTTTGCTTGATTTACATCACACCGACTCTATGGAATAAAGACCATGACCTCTCGGTTGTAATTACATCATTCAACTAGAGTGAAGAAGACTTCCCATTTACATCCTCATCTCTCTTGATTTACATCACATCATTCACTCTATGGAATAAATACCATGACATCACATGACTCTATGGAATAAATACCATGACCATTCTCGTTTGTAATTACATCATTCAACTAGAGTGAAAACCGCATCCCCTTTGCTTTTACATCACCGACTCTATGGAATAAAGACCATGACCTCTCGGTTGTAATTACATATTCACATCCGCATTTTGCATTTACATCACATCTACACCTCTCGAATTACATTAATCTAGAATGAAGACCGCCTCATCGCTTGATTTACATCACATGACTCTATGGAATAAATACCATGGCCTCTCGTTTGTAATTACATCATTCAACTAGAGTGAAGACCGCAACCTCATCACTTGATTTACATCACCGACTCTATGGAATAAAGACCATGACCTCTCGGTTGGCATTACATCATTCAACTAGAGTGAAAACCGCATCCCTTTTGCTTGATTTACATCACCCGACTCTATGGAATGAAGACCACGACCTCTCTCGGTTGTAATTACATCATTCAACTAGAGTGAAAAACCGCAACCTCATCTTGATTTACATCACATGACTCTATGGAATAAATACCATGACCTCTCGTTGTAATTACATCATTCAACTAGAGTGAAGAATTGCATCCCCTTTGCTTGATTTACATCACATGACTCTATGGAATAAATACCATGATCTCTCAGTTGTAATTACATCATTCACGTACAGTGAAAACCGCATCATCCCTTTGCTTGATTTACATCACCTGACTCTATGGAATGAAGACCACGACCTCTCGGTTGTAATTACATTATTCATCTAGAATGAAGACTGCAACCTCATCGCTGGATTTACATCACATGACTCTATGGAATAAATACCATGGCCTCTCGTTTGTAATTACATCATTCAACTAGAGTGAAGACCGCAACCTCATCACTTGATTTACATCACCTGACTCTATGGAATAAATACCATGACCTTTCAGTTGGCATTACATCATTCAACTAGAGTGAAAACCGCATCCCTTTTTGCTTTACATTTACATCACCTCACTCTATGGAATGAAGACCATTTACATCACCCGACTCTCATGGAATCTCGTTTGTAATTACATCATTCAACTAGAGTGAAGACCGCAACCTCATCTTGGATTTACATCACATGACTCTATGGAATAAATACCATGACCTCTCGTTGTAATTACATCATTCAACTAGAGTGAAGATTGCATCCCCTTTTTACATCTTGATTTACATCACCTTTGTAACTCTATGGAATAAATACCATGATCTCTAAGTTGTAATTACATCATTCACGTAGAGTGAAAAACCGCATCCCCTTTGCTTGATTTACATCACCTCGACTCTATGGAATGAAGACCACACCTCTTGTAATTACATTATTCATCTAGAATGAAGAAGAATGCAACCTCATCATTTGATTTACATCACATGACTCTATGGAATAAATACCATGGCCTCTCGTTTGTAATTACATCATTCAACTAGAGTGAAGAAGCAACCTCATCTTAGATTTACATCACACGACTCTATGGAATAAAGACCATGACCTTTCGGTTGGCATTACATCATTCAACTAGAGTGAAAACCGCATCCCCTTTTGCTTGATTTACATCACCTGACTCTATGGAATGAAGACCACGAATCTCGGTTGTAATTACATCATTCATCTAGAGTGAACCGCAACCTCATCTCTTGGATTTACATCACATGACTCTATGGAATAAATACCATGACCTCTCGTTTGTAATTACATCATTCAACTAGAGTGAAGAACCGCATCCCATCATCTTGATTTACATCACCGACTCTATGGAATAAAGACCATGACCTCTCGGTTGTAATTACATCATTCAACTAGAGTGAAAACCGCATCCCTTTGCTTGATTTACATCACCTGACTCTATGGAATGAAGACCACGACCTCTCGGTTGTAATTACATCATTCAACTAGAGTGAAGAACCGCAACCTCATCTTGATTTACATCACATGACTCTATGGAATAAATACCATGACCTCTCGGTTGTAATTACATCATTCAACTAGAGTGAAGACCGCATCCTCTTTGCATTGATTTACATCTCTATGGAATAACTCTCTCTGGAATAAATTCACCATGAAAATCTCTTTGTTGATTTACATCATTCTCTATGGAATAAATACCATGATCTCTCTCAAGTTGAATTACATCATTCACGCATCATCCCCTTTGCTTGATTTACATCACACGACTCTATGGAATGAAGACCACGACCTCTCTCGGTTGTAATTACATTATTCATCTAGAATGAAGAATGCAACCTCATCCTCATCTGGATTTACATCACATGACTCTATGGAATAAATACCATGGCCTCTCGTTTGTAATTACATCATTCAACTAGAGTGAAGACCGCAACCTCATCACTAGATTTACAACACCTGACTCTATGGAATAAAGACCATGACCTTTCAGTTGGCATTACATCATTCAACTAGAGTGAAAACCGCATCCCTTTGCTTGATTTACATCACACGACTCTATGGAATGAAGACCACGGAATCTCTCGTTGTAATTACATCATTCAACTAGAGTGAAGATCCCTTTGCATCCTCCATCTCTTGATTGTACATCATTCAACTAGAGACTCTCATCTTTCTTGATTTACATCACCTGACTCTACGGAATAAATACCATGACCTCTCGGTTGTAATTACATCATTCAACTAGAGTGAAGACTGCATCCCCTTTGCTTGATTTACATCACCAGACTCTATGGAATAAATACCATGATCTCTCAATTGTAATTACATCATTCACGTACAGTGAAAACCGCATCCCCTTTGCTTGATTTACAACACCTGACTCTATGGAATGAAGACCACGGAATCTCGGTTGTAATTACATTATTCATCTAGAATGAAGACTGCAACCTCATCGCTGGATTTACATCACATGACTCTATGGAATAAATACCATGGCCTCTCGTTTGTAATTACATCATTCAACTAGAGTGAAGACCGCAACCTCATCACTAGATTTACAACACCTGACTCTATGGAATAAAGACCATGACCTTCGGTTGGCATTACATCATTCAACTAGAGTGAAAACCGCATCCCTTTTGCTTGATTTACATCACCCGACTCCATGGAATGGAATGAAAACCATCCTCTTTTGCTTGATTTACATCTCGGTTGTAATTACATCATTCAACATCATTCAACTGAGTGAAAAACCGCATCTCCTTTTTTGATTTACATCACATGACTCTATGGAATAAATACCATGACCTCTCTCTCGGTTGTAATTACATCATTCAACATCATTCAGAGTGAAGAAAGCATCCCCTTTGCTTGATTTACATCACCTGACTCTATGGAATACCATGATCTCTAAGTTGTAATTACATCATTCACGTACAGTGAAAACCGCATCCCCTTTGCTTGATTTAGATCACCTGACTCTATGGAATGAAGACCACGACCTCTCGGTTGTAATTACATTATTCATCTAGAATGAAGATTGCAACCTCATCATCTGGATTTACATCACATGACTCTATGGAATAAATACCATGGCCTCTCGTTTAATTACATCATTCAACTAGAGTGAAGACCGCAACCTCATCACTAGATTTACAACACCTGACTCTATGGAATAAAGACCATGACCTTTCAGCTGGCATTACATAATTCAACTAGAGTGAAAACCGCATCCCTTTTGCTTGATTTACATCACCTGACTCCATGGAATGAAGACCACGGAATCTCGGTTGTAATTACATCATTCAACTAGAGTGAAGACCGCAACCTCATCGCTGGATTTACATCACACATGACTCTATGGAATAAATACCATGACCTCTCGGTTGTAATTACATCATTCAACTAGAGTGAATATTGATTTACATCACATCCCCTTTGCTTGATTTACATCACCCGACTCTATGGAATAAATACCATGATCTCTCATCTTGTAATTACATCATTCACGTACAAGTGAAAACCACATCCCCTTTGCTTGATTTAGATCACCTGACTCTATGGAATGAAGACCACGACCTCTCGGTTGTAATTACATTATTCATCTAGTATGAAGAATGCAACCTCATCATTGGATTTACATCACATGACTCTATGGAATAAATACCATGGCCTCTCGTTTCTAATTACATCATTCAACTAGAGTGAAGACCGCAACCTCATCTCATCACTAGATTTACATCACCTCGACTCTATGGAATAAAGACCATGACCTTTCGGTTGGCATTACATAATTCAACTAGGGTGAAAACCGTATCACTTTTGCTTGATTTACATCACCTGACTCCATGGAATGAAGAACACGAATCTCGGTTGTAATTACATCATTCAACTAGAGTGAAGACCGCATCCTCATCTTGATTTACATCACCTGACTCTATGGAATAAATATCATGACCTCTCGGTTGTAATTACATCATTCAACTAGAGTGAAGAACGCATCCCCTTTGCTTGATTTACATCACCCGACTCTATGGAATAAATACCATGATCTCTCGGTTGTAATTACATCATTCACTAGAGTGAAAACCGCATCCCCTTTGCTTGATTTACATCACCTGACTCTATGGAATGAAGACCACACCTCTCGGTTGTAATTACATTATTCATCTAGAATGAAGATCGCAACCTCATTTGCTTGATTTACATCACATGACTCTATGGAATGGAATACCATGGCCTCTCGTTTGTAATTACATCATTCAACTAGAGTGAAGACCGCAACCTCATCTCTAGATTTACATCACCCGACTCTATGGAATAAAGACCATGACCTTTCGGTTGGCATTACATCATTCAACTAGGAAAAAACCGCATCCCCTTTGCTTGATTTACATCACCCGACTCTATGGAATGAAGACCACGAATCTCGGTTGTAATTACATCATTCAACTAGAGTGAAGACCGCAACCTCATCATCACATGACTTGATTTACATCACACCGACTCTATGGAATAAATACCATGAATAAATACCTCTCTCGATTGTAATTACATCATTCAACTAGAACTAGTGAAGATTGCATCCCCTTTGCTTGATTTACATCACCTCGACTCTATGGAATAAATACCATGATCTCTCGGTTGTAATTACATCATTCACTAGAGTGAAAACCGCATCCCCTTTGCTTGATTTACATCACCTGACTCTATGGAATGAAACCACCATGACCTCTCGGTTGTAATTACATTATTCAACTAGAATGAAGACCGCAACCTCATCGCTTGATTTACATCACATGACTCTATGGAATAAATACCATGACCTCTCGTTTGTAATTACATCATTCAACTAGAGTGAAGACCGCAACCTCATCACTTGATTTTACATCACCGACTCTATGGAATAAAGACCATGACCTTTCGGTTGTATTACATCATTCAACTAGAGTGAAAACCGCATCATCCTCTTTGCTTGATTTACATCACATGACTCTATGGAATGAAATACCATGAATCTCGGTTGTAATTACATCATTCAACTAGAGTTTAATCACCGCATGGAATAAATACCATCATCTCGCTTGATATTACATCATTCAACTACTCTACTCTATGGAATAAATACCATGACCTCTCGGTTGTAATTACATCATTCAACTAGAGTGAAAACCGCATCCCTTTTGCTTGATTTACATCACCCGACTCTATGGAATAAAGACCATGACCTCTCGGTTGTAATTACATCATTCAACTAGAGTGAAGACCGCAACCTCATCTGCTTGATTTACATCACATGACTCTATGGAATAAATACCATGACCTCTCGTTTGTAATTACATCATTCAACTAGAGTGAAGACCGCATCCCCTTTTGCTTGATTTACATCACACGACTCTATGGAATAAATACCATACCATGATCTCTCAAGTTGTAATTACATCATTCACTAGAGTGAAAACGCATCCCCTTTGCTTGATTTACATCACCGACTCTATGGAATGAAGACCACGACCTCTCGGTTGTAATTACATCATTCAACTAGAATGAACAACCGCAACCTCATTACATCTCTGATTTACATCACATGACTCTATGGAATAAATACCATGGCCTCTCGTTGTAATTACATCATTCAACTAGAGTGAAGACCGCAACCTCATCTCTTGATTTACATCACCTGACTCTATGGAATAAAGACCATGACCTTTCAGTTGGCATTACATAATTCAACTAGAGTGAAAACCGCATCCCTTTTGCTTGATTTACATCACCTGACTCCATGGAATGAAGACCACGGAATCTCGGTTGTAATTACATCATTCAACTAGAGTGAAGACCGCAACTCCTTCGCTTGATTTACATCACCTGACTCTACGGAATAAATATCATGACCTCTCGGTTGTAATTACATCATTCAACTTGAGTGAAGAAAGCATCCCCTTTGCTTGATTTACATCACCTGACTCTATGGAATACCATGATCTCTAAGTTGTAATTACATCATTCACGTACAGTGAAAACCACATCCCCTTTGCTTGATTTAGATCACCTGACTCTATGGAATGAAGACCACGACCTCTCGGTTGTAATTACATTATTCATCTAGAATGAAGACTGCAACCTCATCGCTGGATTTACATCACATGACTCTATGGAATAAATACCATGGCCTCTCGTTTGTAATTACATCATTCAACTAGAGTGAAGACCGCAACCTCATCACTAGATTTACAACACCGACTCTATGGAATAAAGACCATGACCTTTCAACTAGAGGTTGCATCTAATTACATCATTCAACTAAAGACCATGACCTGAAAACATCATTCAACATCCCGCATCTTTTGCTTGATTTACATCACCTGACTCTATGGAATGAAGACCACACGACCTCTCGGTTGTAATTACATCATTCAACTAGAGTGAAGACCGCAACCTCATCTTTGATTTACATCACATGACTCTATGGAATAAATACCATGGCCTCTCGTTTGTAATTACATCATTCAACTAGAGTGAAGACTGCATCCCTTTTGTTTGATTTACATCACCAGACTCTATGGAATAAATACCATGATCTCTCAATTGTAATTACATCATTCACGTACGAGTGAAAACCGCATCCCCTTTGCTTGATTTACATCACCTCGACTCTATGGAATGAAGACCACGACCTCTCGGTTGTAATTACATTATTCATTCATTAGAATGAAGACTGCAACCTCATCGCTTTGGATTTACATCACATGACTCTATGGAATAAATACCATGGCCTCTCTCGTTGTAATTACATCATTCAACTAGAGTGAAGACCGCAACCTCATCACTTGATTTACATCACCCGACTCTATGGAATAAAGACCATGACCTTTCGGTTGGCATTACATCATTCAACTAGAGTGAAAAAACCGCATCCCTTTGATTTTTACATCACCGACTCTATGGAATGAAGACCACGAATCTCGGTTGTAATTACATCATTCAACTAGAGTGAAGACCGCAACCTCATCGCTGGATTTACATCACCTGACTCTATGGAATAAATACCATGACCTCTCGATTGTAATTACATCATTCAACTAGAGTGAATACATATCATCCTTTTGCTTGATTTACCACACTTTTTTGCTTGATTTACATCACACCTGACATCACCGACTATGGAATAAATACCATGATCTCTCAGTTGTAATTACATCATTCACGTACGTGTGAAAACCGCATCCCCTTTGCTTGATTTACATCACCTGACTCTATGGAATGAAGACCACGACCTCTCGGTTGTAATTACATTATTCATCTAGAATGAAGACTGCAACCTCATCGCTTGGATTTACATCACATGACTCTATGGAATAAATACCATGGCCTCTCGTTTAATTACATCATTCAACTAGAGTGAAGACCGCAACCTCATTCTAGATTTACATCACCTGACTCTATGGAATAAATACCATGACGTTTCGGTTGGCATTACATCATTCAACTAGAGTGAAAACCGCATCCCTTTTGCTTGATTTACATCACCTGACTCTATGGAATGAAACCACAGAATCTCGGTTGTAATTACATCATTCAACTAGAGTGAAAACCGCATCTCCTCTTCTTGATTTACATCACCTGACTCTATGGAATAAATACCATGACCTCTCGGTTGTAATTACATCATTCAACTAGAGTGAAGATTGCATCCCCTTTGCTTGATTTACATCACCTGACTCTATGGAATAAATACCATGATCTCTCAAGTTGTAATTACATCATTCACGTACAGTGAAAACCGCATCCCCTTTGCTTGATTTAGATCACCTGACTCTATGGAATGAAGACCACGACCTCTCGGTTGTAATTACATTATTCATCTAGAATGAAGAATGCAACCTCATCGCTGGATTTACATCACATGACTCTATGGAATAAATACCATGGCCTCTCGTTTGTAATTACATCATTCAACTAGAGTGAAGACCGCAACCTCATCACTAGATTTACAACACCTGACTCTATGGAATAAAGACCATGACCTTTCAGCTGGCATTACATAATTCAACTAGAGTGAAAACCGCATCCCTTTTGCTTGATTTACATCACCTGACTCCATGGAATGAAGACCACGAATCTCGGTTGTAATTACATCATTCAACTAGAGTGAAGAACCGCAACCTCATCTCTTTGATTTACATCACCTGACTCTATGGAATAAATACCATGACCTCTCGGTTGTAATTACATCATTCAACTAGAGTGAAGACCGCATCCCCTTTGCTTGATTTACATCACCTGACTCTATGGAATAAATACCATGATCTCTCAGTTGTAATTACATCATTCACGTACCCCTTTGTGAAACACCGCATCCCCTTTGCTTGATTTACATCCGCATCCCCTTTGCTTGATTTATCACCTCGACTCTATGGAATGAAGACCACGACCTCTCAGTTGTAATTACATTATTAATCTAGTATGAAGAATGCAACCTCATCTTTGGATTTACATCACATGACTCTATGGAATAAATACCATTGCATCTCGTTTGTAATTACATCATTCAACTAGAGTGAAGACCGCAACCTCATCACTAGATTTACATCACCTGACTCTATGGAATAAAGACCATGACCTTTCGGTTGGCATTACATCATTCAACTAGAAAACCGCAAAACCGCATCCCTTTTGCTTGATTTACATCACCGACTCCATGGAATGAAGAATGAAGACCACAATCTCGGTTGTAATTACATCATTCAACTAGAGTGAAGAAACCGCAACCTCATCTCTTGATTTACATCACCTGACTCTATGGAATAAATACCATGACCTCTCGGTTGTAATTACATCATTCAACTAGAGTGAAGATTGCATCCCCTTTGCTTGATTTACATCACCTGACTCTATGGAATAAATACCATGATCTCTCAATTTGTAATTACATCATTCACGTACTAGAGTGAAAACCGCATCCCCTTTGCTTGATTTACATCACCTCGACTCTATATGGAATGAAGACCACACTCTCTCGGTTGTAATTACATTATTCATCTAGAATGAAGACTGCAACCTCATCGCTGGATTTACATCACATGACTCTATGGAATAAATACCATGGCCTCTCGTTTGTAATTACATCATTCAACTAGAGTGAAGACCGCAACCTCATCGCTAGATTTACATCACCTGACTCTATGGAATAAAGACCATGACCTTTCGGTTGGCATTACATCATTCAACTAGAGTGAAAACCGCATCCCCTTTGCTTGATTTACATCACCTCGACTCCATGGAATGAAGACCATGAGAATCTCGGTTGTAATTACATCATTCAACTAGAGTGAAAACCGCATCTCCTTCTCTTGATTTACATCACCTGACTCTATGGAATAAATACCATGACCTCTCGGTTGTAATTACATCATTCAACTAGAGTGAAGATTGCATCCTCTTTGCTTGATTTACATCACCTGACTCTATGGAATAAATACCATGATCTCTCAGTTGTAATTACATCATTCACGTACAGTGAAAACCGCATCCCCTTTTCTTGATTTAGATCACCTGACTCTATGGAATGAAGACCACGACCTCTCGGTTGTAATTACATTATTCATCTAGAATGAAGATGCAACCTCATCTTGGATTTACATCACATGACTCTATGGAATAAATACCATGGCCTCTCGTTTGTAATTACATCATTCAACTAGAGTGAAGACCGCAACCTCATCACTAGATTTACAACACCTGACTCTATGGAATAAAGACCATGACCTTTCAGCTGGCATTACATAATTCAACTAGAGTGAAAACAACGCATCCCTTTTGCTTGATTTACATCACCTGACTCCATGGAATGAAGACCACGGAATCTCGGTTGTAATTACATCATTCAACTAGAGTGAAGACCGCAACCTCATCGCTTGATTTACATCACCTGACTCTATGGAATAAATACCATGACCTCTCGGTTGTAATTACATCATTCAACTAGAGTGAAGATAGCATCCCCTTTGCTTGATTTACATCACCTGACTCTATGGAATAAATACCATGATCTCTCAGTTGTAATTACATCATTCACGTACAGTGAAAACCGCATCCCCTTTGCTTGATTTAGATCACCTGACTCTATGGAATGAAGACCACGACCTCTCGGTTGTAATTACATTATTCATCTAGTATGAAGAATGCAACCTCATCATTGGATTTACATCACATGACTCTATGGAATAAATACCATGGCATCTCGTTTGTAATTACATCATTCAACTAGAGTGAAGAACGCAACCTCATCACTAGATTTACATCACCTGACTCTATGGAATAAAGACCATGACCTTTCGGTTGGCATTACATCATTCAACTAGAGTGAAAACCGCATCTCCTTTGCTTGATTTACATCACCTGACTCTATGGAATGAAGACCATGACCTCGGTTGTAATTACATCATTCAACTAGAGTGAAGACCGCAACCTCATCGCTTGATTTACATCATTTACATCACACTCTATGGAATAAATACCATGACCTCTCGATTGTAATTACATCATTCAACTAGAGTGAATATTGCATCCCCTTTGCTTGATTTACATCACCGACTCTATGGAATAAATACCATGATGATCTCTAAGTTGTAATTACATCATTCACGTAGAGTGAAAACCGCATCCCCTTTGCTTGATTTACATCACCCGACTCTATGGAATAAAGACCACACTCTCGGTTGTAATTACATTATTCAACTAGAGTGAAGAACCGCAACCTCATCGCTTGATTTACATCACATGACTCTATGGAATAAATACCATGGCCTCTCTCTCGTTTGTAATTACATCATTCAACTAGAGTGAAGACCGCAACCTCATCACTTGATTTACATCACCCGACTCTATGGAATAAAGACCATGACCTTTCGGTTGTAATTACATCATTCAACTAGAGTGAAAACCGCATCCCCTTTTGCTTGATTTACATCACCTGACTCTATGGAATGAAGACCACGACCTCTCGGTTTGTAATTACATCATTCAACTAGAGTGAAGACCGCAACCTCATTTTGCTTGATTTACATCACATGACTCTATGGAATAAATACCATGACCTCTCGTTGTAATTACATCATTCAACTAGAGTGAAGACCATCCCCCTTTGCTTGATTTACATCACCTGACTCTATGGAATAAATACCATGATCTCTCAAGTTGTAATTACATCATTCACTACAGTGAAAACCGCATCCCCTTTGCTTGATTTACATCACCCGACTCTATGCCACGATTTTCACATCACATCTCTTGACTTACTCACATGACTCTGGAATAAAGACCACAACCTCTCGGTTGTAATTACATCATTCAACTAGAGTGAAGACCGCAACCTCATCACTTGATTTACATCACATGACTCTATGGAATAAATACCATGACCTCTCGTTTGTAATTACATCATTCAACTAGAGTGAAACCGCATCCTCATCTTGATTTACATCACCCGACTCTATGGAATAAACCACGACCTCTCGGTTGGCAATTACATCATTCAACTAGAGTGAAAACCGCACCCTCATTTGCTTGATTTACATCACACGACTCTATGGAATAAATACCATGACCTCTCGGTTGTAATTACATCATTCAACTAGAGTGAAGACCGCATCCCCTTTGCTTGATTTACATCACCCGACTCTATGGAATAAATACCATGACCTCTCGGTTTGTAATTACATCATTCAACTAGAGTGAAAACCGCATCCCCTTTGCTTGATTTACATCACCCGACTCTATGGAATAAAGACCACGAATTACTCTCGTTGTAATTACATCATTCAAGACCACTCTCGAGTGAAGATTACATCCCTCATCATCTTGATTTACATTTACATCACATGACTCTATGGAATAAATACCATGACCTCTCGTTGTAATTACATCATTCAACTAGAGTGAAGACCGCATCCTCATCACTTGATTTACATCACACCGACTCTATGGAATAAAGACCATGACCTTTCGGTTGTAATTACATCATTCAACTAGAGTGAAAACCGCATCCCTTTGCTTGATTTACATCACCGACTCTATGGAATGAAGACCATGACCTCTCGGTTGTAATTACATCATTCAACTAGAGTGAAAAACCGCATCCTCATCTTTGATTTACATCACATGACTCTATGGAATAAATACCATGACCTCTCGGTTGTAATTACATCATTCAACTAGAGTGAAGAACCGCATCCCCTTTGCTTGATTTACATCACCCGACTCTATGGAATAAATACCATGATCTCTCGGTTGTAATTACATCATTCAACTAGAGTGAAAACCGCATCCCCTTTGCTTGATTTACATCACCGACTCTATGGAATGAAGACCATGACCTCTCTCGTTGTAATTACATCATTCATCTAGAGTGAAGACCGCAACCTCATCGCTTGATTTACATCACATGACTCTATGGAATAAATACCATGACCTCTCGTTTGTAATTACATCATTCAACTAGAGTGAAGACCGCATCCCTCATCTTGATTTACATCACCTGACTCTATAGAATGAAGACCACGACCTCTCGGTTGTAATTACATCATTCAACTAGAGTGAAAACCGCATCCCCTTTGCTTGATTTACATCACCTGACTCTATGGAATGAAGACCACAACCTCTCGGTTGTAATTACATCATTCAACTAGAGTGAAGACCGCAACCTCATTGCTGGATTTACATCACCTGACTCTATGGAATAAATACCATGACCTCTCGTTTGTAATTACATCATTCAACTAGAGTGAAGACCGCATCCCCTTTGCTTGATTTACATCACCTGACTCTATGGAATAAATACCATGATCTCTCGGTTGTAATTACATCATTCAACTAGAGTGAAAACCGCATCCCCTTTGCTTGATTTACATCACCTGACTCTATGGAATGAAGACCACGACCTCTCGGTTGTAATTACATCATTCAACTAGAGTGAAGACCGCAACCTCATTTGCTTGATTTACATCACATGACTCTATGGAATAAATACCATGGCCTCTCGGTTGTAATTACATCATTCAACTAGAGTGAAGACCGCAACCTCATCTTTGATTTACATCACCGACTCTATGGAATAAATACCATGACCTCTCGTTGTAATTACATCATTCAACTAGAGTGAAAACCGCATCCCTTTTGCTTGATTTACATCACCTGACTCTATGGAATGAAGACCACGACTGATCTCGGTTGTAATTACATCATTCAACTAGAGTGAAGACCGCATCCCTCATCTTGATTTACATCACATGACTCTATGGAATAAATACCATGACCTCTCGTTTTGTAATTACATCATTCAACTAGAGTGAAGACCGCATCCCCTTTGCTTGATTTACATCACACGACTCTATGGAATAAATACCATGATCTCTCGGTTGTAATTACATCATTCAACTAGAGTGAAAACCGCATCCCCTTTGCTTGATTTACATCACCTGACTCTATGGAATGAAGACCACGACCTCTCGGTTGTAATTACATCATTCAACTAGAGTGAAGAACCGCAACCTCATTGCTTGATTTACATCACATGACTCTATGGAATAAATACCATGACCTCTCGTTTGTAATTACATCATTCAACTAGAGTGAAGACCGCAACCTCATTTGCTTGATTTACATCACCTCGACTCTATATGGAATAAAGACCATGACCTCTCGTTGTAATTACATCATTCAACTAGAGTGAAAACCGCATCCCCTTTGCTTGATTTACATCACCCGACTCTATGGAATGAAGACCACACCTCTCGGTTGTAATTACATCATTCAACTAGAGTGAAGACCGCATCCTCATTGCTTGATTTACATCACATGACTCTATGGAATAAATACCATGACCTCTCTCGTTGTAATTACATCATTCAACTAGAGTGAAGACCGCATCCCCTTTGCTTGATTTACATCACACTCGACTCTATGGAATAAATACCATGATCTCTCGGTTGTAATTACATCATTCACGTAGAGTGAAAACCGCATCCCCTTTGCTTGATTTACATCACCTGACTCTATGGAATGAAGACCAGACCTCTCGGTTGTAATTACATTATTCAACTAGAATGAAGACCGCAACCTCATCGCTTGATTTACATCACATGACTCTATGGAATAAATACCATGATCTCTCGTTTGTAATTACATCATTCAACTAGAGTGAAGACCGCAACCTCATCCCTTTGCTTGATTTACATCACCCGACTCTATGGAATAAAGACCATGACCTCTCGGTTGGCAATTACATCATTCAACTAGAGTGAAACCGCATCCCTTTGCTTGATTTACATCACACGACTCTATGGAATGAAGACCACGACCTCTCGGTTGTAATTACATCATTCAACTAGAGTGAAAACCGCATCCCCTTTTGCTTGATTTACATCACATGACTCTATGGAATAAATACCATGACCTCTCGGTTGTAATTACATCATTCAACTAGAGTGAAGACCGCATCCCCTTTGCTTGATTTACATCACACCGACTCTATGGAATAAATACCATGATCTCTCAATTTGTAATTACATCATTCACTACGAGTGAAAACCGCATCCCCTTTGCTTGATTTACATCACCGACTCTATGGAATGAAGACCACGACTCTCGGTTGTAATTACATCATTCAACTAGAGTGAAGACCGCATCCCCTCATTGCTTGATTTACATCACATGACTCTATGGAATAAATACCATGACCTCTCGTTTGTAATTACATCATTCAACTAGAGTGAAAACCGCATCCCCTTTGCTTGATTTACATCACCCGACTCTATGGAATAAAGACCATGACTCTCGTTGTAATTACATCATTCAACTAGAGTGAAAACCGCATCCCCTTTGCTTGATTTACATCACCGACTCTATGGAATGAAGACCACAACCTCTCGGTTTGTATTACATCATTCAACTAGAGTGAAGACCGCATCCCCTTTGCTTGATTTACATCACCCGACTCTATGGAATAAATACCATGATCTCTCGGTTGTAATTACATCATTCAACTACGAGTGAAAACCGCATCCCTTTTGCTTGATTTACATCACCTGACTCCATGGAATGAAGACCACAGAATCTCGGTTGTAATTACATCATTCAACTAGAGTGAAGACCGCAACCTCATCGCTGGATTTACATCACCTGACTCTATGGAATAAATACCATGACGTTTCGGTTGGAATTACATCATTCAACTAGAGTGAAAACTGCATCTCCTTTGCTTGATTTACATCACCTGACTCTATGGAATAAATACCATGACCTCTCGGTTGTAATTACATCATTCAACTAGAGTGAAAACCGCATCCCCTTTGCTTGATTTACATCACCTGACTCTATGGAATGAAGACCATGACAAAATCTCGGTTGTAATTACATCATTCAACTAGAGTGAAGACCGCATCCCCATTTGCTTGATTTACATCACACGACTCTATGGAATAAATACCATGATCTCTCGTTGTAATTACATCATTCAACTAGAGTGAAAACCGCATCCCCTTTGCTTGATTTACATCACACGACTCTATGGAATAAAGACCACACCTCTCGGTTGTAATTACATCATTCAACTAGAGTGAAGACCGCATCCCCTTTGCTTGATTTACATCACCCGACTCTATGGAATAAATACCATGATCTCTCGTTGTAATTACATCATTCACACTAGAGTGAAACCGCATCCCCATCACTTGATTTACATCACACGACTCTATGGAATAAAGACCATGAAATCTCTCGTTTGTAATTACATCATTCAACTAGAGTGAAGACCGCATCCCATCTCTTGATTTACATCACACTGACTCTATGGAATAAATACCATGATCTCTCGGTTGTAATTACATCATTCAACTACGTAGAGTGAAAACCGCATCCCCTTTGCTTGATTTACATCACACGACTCTATGGAATGAAGACCACAAAATCTCGGTGTAATTACATCATTCAACTAGAGTGAAGACCGCATCCCCTTTGCTTGATTTACATCACACGACTCTATGGAATAAATACCATGATCTCTCTCGTTGTAATTACATCATTCACAGTGAAAACCGCATCCCCTTTGCTTGATTTACATCACCTGACTCTATGGAATAAATACCATGATCTCTCGGTTGTAATTACATCATTCACACTAGAGTGAAAACCGCATCCCCTTTGCTTGATTTACATCACACGACTCTATGGAATGAAGACCACGACCTCTCGGTTGTAATTACATCATTCAACTAGAGTGAAGACCGCATCCTCTTTGCTTGATTTACATCACATGACTCTATGGAATAAATACCATGATCTCTCGTTGTAATTACATCATTCAACTAGAGTGAAAACCGCATCCCCTTTGCTTGATTTACATCACCGACTCTATGGAATGAAGACCACAAAATCTCTCGGTTGTAATTACATCATTCAACTAGAGTGAAAACCGCATCCCCTTTGCTTGATTTACATCACACGACTCTATGGAATAAATACCATGATCTCTCGGTTGTAATTACATCATTCAACTAGAGTGAAGAACGCATCCTTTCTTGCTGATTTACATCACATGACTCTATGGAATAAAGACCATGAAATCTCGGTTGTAATTACATCATTCAACTAGAGTGAAGACCGCATCCCCTTTGCTTGATTTACATCACATGACTCTATGGAATAAATACCATGACCTCTCTTTTGTAATTACATCATTCACTAGAATGAAAAACCGCATCCCCTTTGCTTGATTTACATCACCCGACTCTATGGAATGAAGACCACAAAATCTCGGTTGTAATTACATCATTCAACTAGAGTGAAGACCGCATCCCCTTTGCTTGATTTACATCACACGACTCTATGGAATAAATACCATGATCTCTCTCGTTGTAATTACATCATTCAACTAGAGTGAAAACCGCATCCCCTTTGCTTGATTTACATCACCCGACTCTATGGAATAAATACCATGATCTCTCGGTTGTAATTACATCATTCAACTACGTGAAAACCGCATCCCCTTTGCTTGATTTACATCACACGACTCTATGGAATGAAGACCACAAAATCTCGGTGTAATTACATCATTCAACTAGAGTGAAGACCGCATCCCCTTTGCTTGATTTACATCACCCGACTCTATGGAATAAATACCATGATCTCTCTGTTGTAATTACATCATTCACACTACGGTAGTGAAAACCGCATCCCCTTTGCTTGATTTACATCACCGACTCTATGGAATGAAGACCACAAAATCTCGGTTGTAATTACATCATTCAACTAGAGTGAAGACCGCATCCCCTTTGCTTGATTTACATCACATGACTCTATGGAATAAATACCATGATCTCTCTTTGTAATTACATCATTCAACTAGAGTGAAAACAACCCCTTTGCTTTGATTTACATCACACGACTCTATGGAATAAATACCATGATCTCTCGTTGTAATTACATCATTCACTAGAGTGAAAACCGCATCCCCTTTGCTTGATTTACATCACCCGACTCTATGGAATGAAGACCACAAAATCTCGGTTGTAATTACATCATTCAACTAGAGTGAAGACCGCATCCCCATTGCTTGATTTACATCACACGACTCTATGGAATAAATACCATGATGTCTCTGTTGTAATTACATCATTCAACTAGAGTGAAACCGCATCCCCTTTGCTTGATTTACATCACACGACTCTATGGAATAAAGACCACAAAATCTCGGTTGGTAATTACATCATTCAACTAGAGTGAAACCGCATCCCCTTTGCTTGATTTACATCACACGACTCTATGGAATAAATACCATGATCTCTCTGTTGTAATTACATCATTCACATACGAGTGAAAAACCGCATCCCATCTTTGCTTGATTTACATCACACGACTCTATGGAATGAAGACCACAAAATCTCGGTGGTAATTACATCATTCAACTAGAGTGAAGACCGCATCCCCTTTGCTTGATTTACATCACACGACTCTATGGAATAAATACCATGATCTCTCTGTTGTAATTACATCATTCACATACGAGTGAAACCGCATCCCCTTGCTTGATTTACATCACCGACTCTATGGAATGAAGACCACAAAATCTCGGTGGTAATTACATCATTCAACTAGAGTGAAGACCGCATCCCCTTTGCTTGATTTACATCACACGACTCTATGGAATAAATACCATGATCTCTCTGTTGTAATTACATCATTCAACTATAGTGAAAAACAACATCCCCTTTGCTTGATTTACATCACACGACTCTATGGAATAAATACCATGATCTCTCTGTTGTAATTACATCATTCACACTAGAGTGAAAACCGCATCCCCTTTGCTTGATTTACATCACACGACTCTATGGAATGAAGACCACAAAATCTCGGTGGTAATTACATCATTCAACTAGAGTGAAGACCGCATCCCCTCTTGCTTGATTTACATCACACGACTCTATGGAATAAATACCATGATCTCTCTGTTGTAATTACATCATTCACATACAGTGAATAACCGCATCCCCTTTGCTTGATTTACATCACACGACTCACGACTCTATGGAATGAAGACCACAAAATCTCGGTGGTAATTACATCATTCAACTAGAGTGAAGACCGCATCCCCTTTGCTTGATTTACATCACACGACTCTATGGAATAAGACCACGATACTCTCTATGGAATAATCCATGATCTCTCTTTTGTAATTACATCATTCACATACGTGAAACCGCATCCCCTTTGCTTGATTTACATCACCTGACTCTATGGAATGAAGACCACAAAATCTCGGTGGTAATTACATCATTCAACTAGAGTGAAGACCGCATCCCCTTTGCTTGATTTACATCACACGACTCTATGGAATAAATACCATGATCTCTCTGTTGTAATTACATCATTCACATACGAGTGAAACCGCATCCCCTTTGCTTGATTTACATCACACGACTCTATGGAATGAAGACCACAAAATCTCGGTGGTAATTACATCATTCAACTAGAGTGAAGACCGCATCCCCTTTGCTTGATTTACATCACACGACTCTATGGAATAAATACCATGCTCTCTCGTTGTAATTACATCATTCACATACTAGAGTGAAAACCGCATCCCCTTTGCTTGATTTACATCACACGACTCTATGGAATAAATACCATGATCTCTTGTTGTAATTACATCATTCACATACAGTGAAAACCCGCATCCCCTTTGCTTGATTTACATCACACGACTCTATGGAATGAAGACCACAAAATCTCGGTTGTAATTACATCATTCAACTAGAGTGAAGACCGCATCCCCTCTTGCTTGATTTACATCACACACTAGAGTGACTCTATGGAATAAATACCATGATCTCTCTCTTTGTAATTACATCATTCACATACGAGTGAATACCGCATCCCCTTTGCTTGATTTACATCACACGACTCTATGGAATGAAGACCACAAAATCTCGGTGGTAATTACATCATTCAACTAGAGTGAAGACCGCATCCCCTTTGCTTGATTTACATCACACGACTCTATGGAATAAATACCATGATCTCTCTGTTGTATTACATCATTCACATACGAGATAACCGCATCCCCTTTGCTTGATTTACATCACACGACTCTATGGAATGAAGACCACAAAATCTCGGTGGTAATTACATCATTCAACTAGAGTGAAGACCGCATCCCCTTTGCTTGATTTACATCACACGACTCTATGGAATAAATACCATGATCTCTCTCGTTGTAATTACATCATTCACATACGAGTGAAACCGCATCCCCTTTGCTTGATTTACATCACCGACTCTATGGAATGAAGACCACAAAATCTCGGTGGTAATTACATCATTCAACTAGAGTGAAGACCGCATCCCCTTTGCTTGATTTACATCACACGACTCTATGGAATAATACCATGATCTCTCTGTTGTAATTACATCATTCACATAGAGTGAAGAAACAACATCCCCTTTGCTTGATTTACATCACCTGACTCTATGGAATAAATACCATGATCTCTCTGTTGTAATTACATCATTCACATACGAGTGATAACCATCCCCTTTGCTTGATTTACATCACACGACTCTATGGAATGAAGACCACAAAATCTCGGTGGTAATTACATCATTCAACTAGAGTGAAGACCGCATCCCCTTGCTTGATTTACATCACATGACTCTATGGAATAAATACCATGATCTCTCTGTTGTAATTACATCATTCACATACAGTGAATAACCGCATCCCCTTTGCTTGATTTACATCACACGACTCTATGGAATGAAGACCACAAAATCTCGGTGGTAATTACATCATTCAACTAGAGTGAAGACCGCATCCCCTTTGCTTGATTTACATCACACGACTCTATGGAATAAATACCATGATCTCTCTGTTGTAATTACATCATTCACATACGAGTGATAACCGCATCCCCTTTGCTTGATTTACATCACACGACTCTATGGAATGAAGACCACAAAATCTCGGTGGTAATTACATCATTCAACTAGAGTGAAGACCGCATCCCCTTTGCTTGATTTAATCACACGGACTCTATGGAATAAATACCATGATCTCTCTGTTGTAATTACATCATTCACATACATCCCCTTTGTGATAACCTCTATGCATCCCCTTTGCTTGATTTACATCACACCGCATCTCTCTATGGAATGAAGACCACAAAATCTCGGTGGTAATTACATCATTCAACTAGAGTGAAGACCGCATCCCCTTTGCTTGATTTACATCACACGACTCTATGGAATAAATACCATGATCTCTCTGTTGTAATTACATCATTCACATAGAGTGAAAACAACATCCCCTTTGCTTGATTTACATCACACGACTCTATGGAATAAATACCATGATCTCTCTGTTGTAATTACATCATTCACATACGGTGATAACCGCATCCCCTTTGCTTGATTTACATCACACGACTCTATGGAATGAAGACCACAAAATCTCGGTGGTAATTACATCATTCAACTAGAGTGAAGACCGCATCCCCTTTGCTTGATTTACATCACACGACTCTATGGAATAAATACCATGATCTCTCTGTTGTAATTACATCATTCACATACGGTGATAACCGCATCCCCTTTGCTTGATTTACATCACCTGACTCTATGGAATGAAGACCACAAAATCTCGGTGGTAATTACATCATTCAACTAGAGTGAAGACCGCATCCCCTTTGCTTGATTTACATCACACGACTCTATGGAATAAATACCATGATCTCTCTCTGTTGTAATTACATCATTCACATACGAGTGAAAACATCCCCTTTGCTTGATTTACATCACACGACTCTATGGAATAAATACCACAATCTCTCTTTGCTTGTTTACATAATTACATCATTCATCATTCAACTAGAGTGAAGACCGCATCCCCTTTGCTTGATTTACATCACACGACTCTATGGAATAAATACCATGATCTCTCTGTTGTAATTACATCATTCACATACGAGTGATAACCGCATCCCCTTTGCTTGATTTACATCACCTTACTCTATGGAATGAAGACCACAAAATCTCGGTGGTAATTACATCATTCAACTAGAGTGAAGACCGCATCCCCTTTGCTTGATTTAATCACCTGACTCTATGGAATAAATACCATGATCTCTCTTTGTAATTACATCATTCACATACGGTGATAACCGCATCCCCTTTGCTTGATTTACATCACACGACTCTATGGAATGAAGACCACAAAATCTCGGTGGTAATTACATCATTCAACTAGAGTGAAGACCGCATCCCCTTTGCTTGATTTATATCACACGACTCTATGGAATATATACCATGATCTCTCTGTTGTAATTACATCATTCACATACTTTGAGTGAAAACAACATCCCCTTTGCTTGATTTACATCACACGACTCTATGGAATAAATACCATGATCTCATCATGTTGTAATTACATCATTCACATACAGGAATGATAACCGCATCCCCTTTGCATCCCCTTTGCTTGATTTACATCACACGACTCTATGGAATGAAGACCACAAAATCTCGGTGGTAATTACATCATTCAACTAGAGTGAAGACCGCATCCCCCCTTGCTTGATTTACATCACACGACTCTATGGAATAAATACCATGATCTCTCTTGTTTACATCATAATTACATCATTCACATACGGTGATAACCGCATCCCCCTTTGCTTGATTTACATCACACGACTCTATGGAATGAAGACCACAAAATCTCGGTGGTAATTACATCATTCAACTAGAGTGAAGACCGCATCCCCTTTGCTTGATTTAAATCACACGACTCTATGGAATAAATACCATGATCTCTCTGTTGTAATTACATCATTCACATACGGTGATAACCGCATCCCTTTGCTTGATTTACATCACACGACTCTATGGAATGAAGACCACAAAATCTCGGTGGTAATTACATCATTCAACTAGAGTGAAGACCGCATCCCCTTTGCTTGATTTAAATCACACGACTCTATGGAATAAATACCATGATCTCTCTGTTGTAATTACATCATTCACATACGGTGATAACCGCATCCCCTTTGCTTGATTTACATCACACGACTCTATGGAATGAAGAAGACCACAAATCTCGGTGGTAATTACATCATTCAACTAGAGTGAAGACCGCATCCCCTTTGCTTGATTTATATCACACGACTCTATGGAATATATACCATGATCTCTCTGTTGTAATTACATCATTCACATACTTGTGAAAACAACATCCCCTTTGCTTGATTTACATCACACGACTCTATGGAATAAATACCATGATCTCTTGTTGTAATTACATCATTCACATACGGTGATAACCGCATCCCCTTTGCTTTTATTTACATCACCTGACTCTATGGAATGAAGACCACAAAATCTCGGTGGTAATTACATCATTCAACTAGAGTGAAGACCGCATCCCCTATGCTTGATTTACATCACACGACTCTATGGAATAAATACCATGATCTCTCTGTTGTAATTACATCATTCACATACGTAATAACCGCATCCCCTTTGCTTGATTTACATCACACGACTCTATGGAATGAAGACCACAAAATCTCGGTGGTAATTACATCATTCAACTAGAGTGAAGACCGCATCCCCTTTGCTTGATTTAAATCACACGACTCTATGGAATAAATACCATGATCTCTCTGTTGTAATTACATCATTCACATACGGTGATAACCGCATCCCCTTTGCTTGATTTACATCACACGACTCTATGGAATGAAGACCACAAAATCTCGGTGGTAATTACATCATTCAACTAGAGTGAAGACCGCATCCCCTTTGCTTGATTTAAATCACACGACTCTATGGAATAAATACCATGATCTCTCTTGTTGTAATTACATCATTCACATACGGTGATAACCGCATCCCCTTTGCTTGATTTACATCACACGACTCTATGGAATGAAGACCACAAAATCTCGGTGGTAATTACATCATTCAACTAGAGTGAAGACCGCATCCCCTTTGCTTGATTTACATCACTACGACTCTATGGAATATATACCATGATCTCTCTGTTGTAATTACATCATTCACATACTTTGTGAAAAACAACATCCCCTTTGCTTGATTTACATCACACGACTCTATGGAATAAATACCATGATCTCTTGTTGTAATTACATCATTCACATACAGTGATAACCGCATCCCCTTTGCTTGATTTACATCACACGACTCTATGGAATGAAGACCACAAAATCTCGGTGGTAATTACATCATTCAACTAGAGTGAAGACCGCATCCCCTTTGCTTGATTTACATCACACGACTCTATGGAATAAATACCATGATCTCTCTGTTGTAATTACATCATTCACATACGGTGATAACCGCATCCCCTTTGCTTGATTTACATCACACGACTCTATGGAATGAAGACCACAAAATCTCGGTGGTAATTACATCATTCAACTAGAGTGAAGACCGCATCCCCTTTGCTTGATTTATATCACACGACTCTATGGAATAAATACCATGATCTCTCTCTGTTGTAATTACATCATTCACATACGAGTGAAAACCGCATCCCCTTTGCTTGATTTACATCACATCACTCTCTATGGAATAAATACCATGATCTCTCTGTTGTAATTACATCATTCACACTAGAGTGAAGACCGCATCCCCTTTGCTTGATTTACATCACCGACTCTATGGAATGAAGACCATGATCTCTGTTGTAATTACATCATTCACTACGACTCCCCTATG
Source organism: Anisodus tanguticus (assembly GCA_034509755.1). Classification (NCBI taxonomy): domain Eukaryota; kingdom Viridiplantae; phylum Streptophyta; class Magnoliopsida; order Solanales; family Solanaceae; genus Anisodus; species Anisodus tanguticus. Next base: position 27,344,929 of record CM067540.1, read on the forward strand.
GATTTATATCACATACTCATGGAATAAATACCATCTCTTGTTGTAATTACATCATTCACATACGATGATAACCGCATCCCCCTTTGCTTGATTTACATCACACGACTCTATGGAATGAAGACCACAAAATCTCGGTGGTAATTACATCATTCAACTAGAGTGAAGACCGCATCCCCTTTGCTTGATTTAAATCACACGACTCTATGGAATAAATACCATGATCTCTCTGTTGTAATTACATCATTCACATACGGTGATAACCGCATCCCCTTTGCTTGATTTACATCACACGACTCTATGGAATGAAGACCACAAAATCTCGGTGGTAATTACATCATTCAACTAGAGTGAAGACCGCATCCCCTTTGCTTGATTTATATCACACGACTCTATGGAATATATACCATGATCTCTCTGTTGTAATTACATCATTCACATTGTAATTACATCATTCACATCTGTAAATACCATTCAAAACAACATCACATCATTCACTAAGTGAAAACTTGATCCCCTTTGCTTGATTTACACGACTCTATGGAATAAATACCATGATCTCTCTGTTGTAATTACATCATTCACATACGGTGATAACCGCATCCCCTTTGCTTGATTTACATCACACGACTCTATGGAATGAAGACCACAAAATCTCGGTGGTAATTACATCATTCAACTAGAGTGAAGACCGCATCCCCTTTGCTTGATTTACATCACACGACTCTATGGAATAAATACCATGATCTCTCTGTTGTAATTACATCATTCACATACGGTGATAACCGCATCCCCTTTGCTTGATTTACATCACACGACTCTATGGAATGAAGACCACAAAATCTCGGTGGTAATTACATCATTCAACTAGAGTGAAGACCGCATCCCCTTTGCTTGATTTATATCACACGACTCTATGGAATAAATACCACCATGATCTCTCTGTTGTAATTACATCATTCACATACAGTGAAAACCGCATCCCCTTTGCTTGATTTACATCACACGACTCTATGGAATGAAGACCATGAAATCTCGGTGGTAATTACATCATTCAACTAGAGTGAAGATCCCCTTTGCTTGATTTACATCCCCTTTGCTTGATTTAATCACTCTGGTAATTACATCATTCAATAGAGTGAAGACCGCATCCCCTTTGCTTGATTTACATCACACGACTCTATGGAATAAATACCATGATCTCTCTGTTGTAATTACATCATTCACATACGGTGATAACCGCATCCCCTTTGCTTGATTTACATCACACGACTCTATGGAATGAAGACCACAAAATCTCGGTGGTAATTACATCATTCAACTAGAGTGAAGACCGCATCCCCTTTGCTTGATTTAAATCACACGACTCTATGGAATAAATACCATGATCTCTCTTTGTAATTACATCATTCACATACGGTGATAACCGCATCCCCTTTGCTTGATTTACATCACACGACTCTATGGAATGAAGACCACAAAATCTCGGTGGTAATTACATCATTCAACTAGAGTGAAGACCGCATCCCCTTTGCTTGATTTATATCACACGACTCTATGGAATATATACCATGATCTCTCTGTTGTAATTACATCATTCACATACTTGTGAAAACAACATCCCCTTTGCTTGATTTACATCACACGACTCTATGGAATAAATACCATGATCTCATTTGTAATTACATCATTCACATACGGTGATAGAGATAACCGATAATCATCCATCTTTGCTTGCTTGATTTACATCACACGACTCTATGGAATGAAGACCACAAAATCTCGGTGGTAATTACATCATTCAACTAGAGTGAAGACCGCATCCCCTTGCTTGATTTACATCACACGACTCTATGGAATAAATACCATGATGTCTCTGTTGTAATTACATCATTCACATACGAGTGAATAACCGCATCCCCTTTGCTTGATTTACATCACACGACTCTATGGAATGAAGACCACAAAATCTCGGTGGTAATTACATCATTCAACTAGAGTGAAGACCGCATCCCCTTTGCTTGATTTAAATCACCTGACTCTATGGAATAAATACCATGATCTCTCTGTTGTAATTACATCATTCACATACAGTGATAACCGCATCCCCTTTGCTTGATTTACATCACACGACTCTATGGAATGAAGACCACAAAATCTCGGTGGTAATTACATCATTCAACTAGAGTGAAGACCGCATCCCCTTTGCTTGATTTAAATCACACGACTCTATGGAATAAATACCATGATCTCTCTGTTGTAATTACATCATTCACATACGGTGATAACCGCATCCCCTTTGCTTGATTTACATCACACGACTCTATGGAATGAAGACCACAAAATCTCGGTGGTAATTACATCATTCAACTAGAGTGAAGACCGCATCCCCTTTGCTTGATTTATATCACATGACTCTATGGAATATATACCATGATCTCTCTGTTGTAATTACATCATTCACATACTGTGAAAACAACATCCCCTTTGCTTGATTTACATCACCTGACTCTATGGAATAAATACCATGATCTCGCTGTTGTAATTACATCATTCACATACAGTGATAACCGCATCCCCTTTGCTTGATTTACATCACACGACTCTATGGAATGAAGACCACAAAATCTCGGTGGTAATTACATCATTCAACTAGAGTGAAGACCGCATCCCCATCCCCTTGCTTGATTTACATCACACGACTCTATGGAATAAATACCATGATCTCTCTGTTGTAATTACATCATTCACATACGGTGATAACCGCATCCCCTTTGCTTGATTTACATCACCTGACTCTATGGAATGAAGACCACAAAATCTCGGTGGTAATTACATCATTCAACTAGAGTGAAGACCGCATCCCCTTTGCTTGATTTATATCACACGACTCTATGGAATAAATACCATGATCTCTCTGTTGTAATTACATCATTCACATACGAGTGAAAACAACATCCCCTTTGCTTGATTTACATCACACGACTCTATGGAATAAATACCATGAAATCGTTGTAATTACATCATTCACTAGAGTGAAACCGCATCCCCTTTGCTTGATTTACATCACACGACTCTATGGAATGAAGACCACAAAATCTCGGTGTAATTACATCATTCAACTAGAGTGAAGACCGCATCCCCTTTGCTTGATTTACATCACGACTCTATGAATAAATACCATGATCTCTCTGTTGTAATTACATCATTCACATACGAGTGATAACCGCATCCCCTTTGCTTGATTTACATCACACGACTCTATGGAATGAAGACCACAAAATCTCGGTGGTAATTACATCATTCAACTAGAGTGAAGACCGCATCCCCTTTGCTTGATTTAAATCACACGACTCTATGGAATAAATACCATGATCTCTCTTGTTGTAATTACATCATTCACATACGGTAATAACCGCATCCCCTTTGCTTGATTTACATCACACGACTCTATGGAATGAAGACCACAAAATCTCGGTGGTAATTACATCATTCAACTAGAGTGAAGACCGCATCCCCTTTGCTTGATTTATATCACATGACTCTATGGAATATATACCATGATCTCTCTGTTGTAATTACATCATTCACATCTTGTGAAAACAACATCCCCTTTGCTTGATTTACATCACACGACTCTATGGAATAAATACCATGATCTCGGTTGTAATTACATCATTCACATACGGTGATAACCGCATCCCCTTTGCTTGATTTACATCACACGACTCTATGGAATGAAGACCACAAAATCTCGGTGGTAATTACATCATTCAACTAGAGTGAAGACCGCATCCCCTTTGCTTGATTTACATCACACGACTCTATGGAATAAATACCATGATCTCTCTGTAAATACCATGATCTCTCTCTGTAATTACATCATTCACATACGGTGATACCGCATCCCCTTTGCTTGATTTACATCACACCCCTGACTCTATGGAATGAAGACCACAAAATCTCGGTGGTAATTACATCATTCAACTAGAGTGAAGACCGCATCCCCTTTGCTTGATTTAAATCACACGACTCTATGGAATAAATACCATGATCTCTCGTTGTAATTACATCATTCACATACGGTGATAACCGCATCCCCTTTGCTTGATTTACATCACACGACTCTATGGAATGAAGACCACAAAATCTCGGTGGTAATTACATCATTCAACTAGAGTGAAGACCGCATCCCCTTTGCTTGATTTATATCACACGACTCTATGGAATAAATACCATGATCTCTCTGTTGTAATTACATCATTCACATACTTGTGAAAACAACATCCCCTTTGCTTGATTTACATCACACGACTCTATGGAATAAATACCATGATCTCTTGTTGTAATTACATCATTCACATACGATGATAACCGCATCCCCTTTGCTTGATTTACATCACACGACTCTATGGAATGAAGACCACAAAATCTCGGTGGTAATTACATCATTCAACTAGAGTGAAGACCGCATCCCCTTTGCTTGATTTACATCACACGACTCTATGGAATAAATACCATGATCTCTCTGTTGTAATTACATCATTCACATACGGTGATAACCGCATCCCCTTTGCTTGATTTACATCACACGACTCTATGGAATGAAGACCACAAAATCTCGGTGGTAATTACATCATTCAACTAGAGTGAAGACCGCATCCCCTTTGCTTGATTTAAATCACACGACTCTATGGAATAAATACCATGATCTCTCTGTTGTAATTACATCATTCACATACGGTGATAACATTCGCATCCCCTTTGCTTGATTTACATCACACGACTCTATGGAATGAAGACCACAAAATCTCGGTGGTAATTACATCATTCAACTAGAGTGAAGACCGCATCCCCTTTGCTTGATTTAAATCACACGACTCTATGGAATAAATACCATGATCTCTCTGTTGTAATTACATCATTCACATACGGTGATAACCGCATCCCCTTTGCTTGATTTACATCACACGACTCTATGGAATGAAGACCACAAAATCTCGGTGGTAATTACATCATTCAACTAGAGTGAAGACCGCATCCCCTTTGCTTGATTTATATCACACCTCTCTATGGAATATATACCATGATCTCTCTGTTGTAATTACATCATTCACATCTTTGTGAAAACAACATCCCCTTTGCTTGATTTACATCACACGACTCTATGGAATAAATACCATGATCTCGTGTTGTTGTAATTACATCATTCACATACGGTGATAACCGCATCCCCTTTGCTTGATTTACATCACACGACTCTATGGAATGAAGACCACAAAATCTCGGTGGTAATTACATCATTCAACTAGAGTGAAGACCGCATCCCCTTTGCTTGATTTACATCACACGACTCTATGGAATAAATACCATGATCTCTCTGTTGTAATTACATCATTCACATACGGTGATAACCGCATCCCCTTTGCTTGATTTACATCACACGACTCTATGGAATGAAGACCACAAAATCTCGGTGGTAATTACATCATTCAACTAGAGTGAAGACCGCATCCCCTTTGCTTGATTTATATCACACGACTCTATGGAATAAATACCATGATCTCTCTGTTGTAATTACATCATTCACATACGATGAAACCGCATCCCCTTTACATCACACGATTTACATCACACGACTCTATGGAATGAAGACCACAAAATCTCGGTGGTAATTACATCATTCACTAGAGTGAAGACCGCATCCCCTTTGCTTGATTTACATCATCACTTATTACACTGACTCTATGGAATAAATACCATGATCTCTCTTGTTGTAATTACATCATTCACATACGTGATAACCGCATCCCCTTTGCTTGATTTACATCACACTGACTCTATGGAATGAAGACCACAAAATCTCGGTGGTAATTACATCATTCAACTAGAGTGAAGACCGCATCCCCTTTGCTTGATTTAAATCACACTGACTCTATGGAATAAATACCATGATCTCTCTTGTTGTAATTACATCATTCACATACAGTGATAACCGCATCCCCTTTGCTTGATTTACATCACCTGACTCTATGGAATGAAGACCACAAAATCTCGGTGGTAATTACATCATTCAACTAGAGTGAAGACCGCATCCCCTTTGCTTGATTTATATCACGACTCTATGGAATATATACCATGATCTCTCTGTTGTAATTACATCATTCACATACTTTGTGAAAACAACATCCCCTTTGCTTGATTTACATCACACCCCTTTGCTTGATTTACATCACCGACTCTATGGAATAAATACCATGATCTCTCGTTGTAATTACATCATTCACATACAGTGATAACCGCATCCCCTTTGCTTGATTTACATCACACGACTCTATGGAATGAAGACCACAAAATCTCGGTGGTAATTACATCATTCAACTAGAGTGAAGACCGCATCCCCTTTGCTTGATTTACATCACACGACTCTATGGAATAAATACCATGATCTCTCTGTTGTAATTACATCATTCACATACGGTAATAACCGCATCCCCTTTGCTTGATTTACATCACCGACTCTATGGAATGAAGACCACAAAATCTCGGTGGTAATTACATCATTCAACTAGAGTGAAGCCGCATCCCCTTTGCTTGATTTAAATCACACGACTCTATGGAATAAATACCATGATCTCTCTTGTAATTACATTGTAATTACATCATTCACATACGGTGATAACCTCGGTGCATCCCAACTTTGCTCCCCTTTACATTTACATCACACGACTCTATGGAATGAAGACCACAAAATCTCGGTGGTAATTACATCATTCAACTAGAGTGAAGACCGCATCCCCTTTGCTTGATTTATATCACCTGACTCTATGGAATATATACCATGATCTCTCTGTTGTAATTACATCATTCACATACTAGAGAAAACAACATCCCCTTTGCTTGATTTACATCACATGACTCTATGGAATAAATACCATGATCTCTCTGTTGTAATTACATCATTCACATACAGTGATAACCGCATCCCCTTTGCTTGATTTACATCACCTGACTCTATGGAATGAAGACCACAAAATCTCGGTGGTAATTACATCATTCAACTAGAGTGAAGACCGCATCCCCTTTGCTTGATTTAAATCACATGACTCTATGGAATAAATACCATGATCTCTCTGTTGTAATTACATCATTCACATACGGTGATAACCGCATCCCCTTTGCTTGATTTACATCACACTGACTCTATGGAATGAAGACCACAAAATCTCGGTGGTAATTACATCATTCAACTAGAGTGAAGACCGCATCCCCTTTGCTTGATTTATATCACACGACTCTATGGAATAAATACCATGATCTCTCTGTTGTAATTACATCATTCACATACGAGTGATAACCGCATCCCCTTTGCTTGATTTACATCACACGACTCTATGGAATGAAGACCACAATCTCGGTGTAATTACCACAAAATCTCGGTTGTAATTACATCATTCAACTAGAGTGAAGACCGCATCCCCTTTGCTTGATTTACATCACACGACTCTATGGAATAAATACAATAAATACCACGCTTGATTTACATCACACGACTCTATGGAATAAATACCATGATCTCTCTGTTGTAATTACATCATTCACATACGGTGATAACCGCATCCCCTTTGCTTGATTTACATCACACGACTCTATGGAATGAAGACCACAAAATCTCGGTGGTAATTACATCATTCAACTAGAGTGAAGACCGCATCCCCTTTGCTTGATTTAAATCACCTGACTCTATGGAATAAATACCATGATCTCTCTGTTGTAATTACATCATTCACATACAGTGATAACCGCATCCCCTTTGCTTGATTTACATCACACGACTCTATGGAATGAAGACCACAAAATCTCGGTGGTAATTACATCATTCAACTAGAGTGAAGACCGCATCCCCTTTGCTTGATTTATATCACCTGACTCTATGGAATATATACCATGATCTCTCTGTTGTAATTACATCATTCACATACGAGTGAAAACGCATCCCCTTTGCTTGATTTACATCACACATCTACTATGGAATAAATACCATGGAATAAATACCATGATCTCGTGTTGTAATTACATCATTCACATACGGTGATAACCGCATCCCCTTTGCTTGATTTACATCACACGACTCTATGGAATGAAGACCACAAAATCTCGGTGGTAATTACATCATTCAACTAGAGTGAAGACCGCATCCCCTATGCTTGATTTACATCACCTGACTCTATGGAATAAATACCATGATCTCTCTGTTGTAATTACATCATTCACATACTGTGATAACCGCATCCCCTTTGCTTGATTTACATCACCTGACTCTATGGAATGAAGACCACAAAATCTCGGTGGTAATTACATCATTCAACTAGAGTGAAGACCGCATCCCCTTTGCTTGATTTAAATCACTACCGACTCTATGGAATAATACCATGATCTCTCTTTGTTGTAATTACATCATTCACATACGGTGATAACCGCATCCCCTTTGCTTGATTTACATCACACGACTCTATGGAATGAAGACCACAAAATCTCGGTGGTAATTACATCATTCAACTAGAGTGAAGACCGCATCCCCTTTGCTTGATTTATATCACATGACTCTATGGAATATATACCATGATCTCTCTGTTGTAATTACATCATTCACATACAGTGAAAACAACATCCCCTTTGCTTGATTTACATCACCTGACTCTATGGAATAAATACCATGATCTCTCTGTTGTAATTACATCATTCACATACAGTGATAACCGCATCCCCTTTGCTTGATTTACATCACCGACTCTATGGAATGAAGACCACAAAATCTCGGTGGTAATTACATCATTCAACTAGAGTGAAGACCGCATCCCCTTTGCTTGATTTACATCACCTGACTCTATGGAATAAATACCATGATCTCTCTGTTGTAATTACATCATTCACATACAGTGATAACCGCATCCCCTTTGCTTGATTTACATCACCGACTCTATGGAATGAAGACCACAAAATCTCGGTGGTAATTACATCATTCAACTAGAGTGAAGACCGCATCCCCTTTGCTTGATTTATATCACACGACTCTATGGAATAAATACCATGATCTCTCTGTTGTAATTACATCATTCACATACGAGTGATAACCGCATCCCCTTTGCTTGATTTACATCACCGACTCTATGGAATAAAGACCACAAAATCTCGGTGTAATTACATCATTCAACTAGAGTGAAGACCGCATCCCCTTTGCTTGATTTACATCACACGACTCTATGGAATAAATACCATGATCTCTCTGTTGTAATTACATCATTCACATACAGTGATAACCGCATCCCCTTTGCTTGATTTACATCACACGACTCTATGGAATGAAGACCACAAAATCTCGGTGGTAATTACATCATTCAACTAGAGTGAAGACCGCATCCCCTTTGCTTGATTTACATCACCTGACTCTATGGAATAAATACCATGATCTCTCTGTTGTAATTACATCATTCACATACGGTGATAACCGCATCCCCTTTGCTTGATTTACATCACACGACTCTATGGAATGAAGACCACAAAATCTCGGTGGTAATTACATCATTCAACTAGAGTGAAGACCGCATCCCCTTTGCTTGATTTAAATCACACGACTCTATGGAATAAATACCATGATCTCTCTGTTGTAATTACATCATTCACATACGGTGATAACCGCATCCCCTTTGCTTGATTTACATCACCGACTCTATGGAATGAAGACCACAAAATCTCGGTGGTAATTACATCATTCAACTAGAGTGAAGACCGCATCCCCTTTGCTTGATTTATATCACACGACTCTATGGAATAATACCATGATCTCTCTGTTGTAATTACATCATTCACATACTAGTGAAAACAACATCCCATCCCCTTTGCTTGATTTACATCACCTCGACTCTATGGAATAAATACCATGATCTCTTTACATCACACGACTTGTAATTACATCATTCACATACATCATTCACATACGAGTGATAACCGCATCCCCTTTGCTTGATTTACATCACCGACTCTATGGAATGAAGACCACAAAATCTCGGTGGTAATTACATCATTCAACTAGAGTGAAGACCGCATCCCCTTTGCTTGATTTACATCACACGACTCTATGGAATAAATACCATGATCTCTCTGTTGTAATTACATCATTCACATACATAGTGATAACCGCATCCCCTTTGCTTGATTTACATCACCGACTCTATGGAATGAAGACCACAAAATCTCGGTGGTAATTACATCATTCAACTAGAGTGAAGACCGCATCCCCTTTGCTTGATTTAAATCACCTGACTCTATGGAATAAATACCATGATCTCTCTGTTGTAATTACATCATTCACATACAGTGATAATAACGCATCCCCTTTGCTTGATTTACATCACCGACTCTATGGAATGAAGACCACAAAATCTCGGTGGTAATTACATCATTCAACTAGAGTGAAGACCGCATCCCCTTTGCTTGATTTATATCACATGACTCTATGGAATATATACCATGATCTCTCTGTTGTAATTACATCATTCACATACAGTGAAAACAACATCCCCTTTGCTTGATTTACATCACACGACTCTATGGAATAAATACCATGATCTCGTTGTAATTACATCATTCACATACGATTGATTTAACACACGACTCGCATCCCCTTTGCTTGATTTACATCACCTTGACTCTATGGAATGAAGACCACAAAATCTCGGTGGTAATTACATCATTCAACTAGAGTGAAGACCGCATCCCCTTTGCTTGATTTATATCACACGACTCTATGGAATAAATACCATGATCTCTCTGTTGTAATTACATCATTCACATACAGTGATAACCGCATCCCCTTTGCTTGATTTACATCACCGACTCTATGGAATGAAGACCACAAAATCTCGGTGGTAATTACATCATTCAACTAGAGTGAAGACCGCATCCCCTTTGCTTGATTTAAATCACCGACTCTATGGAATAAATACCATGATCTCTCTGTTGTAATTACATCATTCACATACGATGATAACCGCATCCCCCCCTTGCTTGATTTACATCACCGACTCTATGGAATGAAGACCACAAAATCTCGGTGGTAATTACATCATTCAACTAGAGTGAAGACCGCATCCCCTTTGCTTGATTTATATCACCGACTCTATGGAATATATACCATGATCTCTCTGTTGTAATTACATCATTCACATACTGTGAAAACAACATCCATCCCCTTTGCTTGATTTACATCACCGACTCTATGGAATAAATACCATGATCTCGCTGTTGTAATTACATCATTCACATACAAAGTGATAACCGCATCCCCTTTGCTTGATTTACATCACCGACTCTATGGAATGAAGACCACAAAATCTCGGTGGTAATTACATCATTCAACTAGAGTGAAGACCGCATCCCCTATGCTTGATTTACATCACACTGACTCTATGGAATAAATACCATGATCTCTCTCGTTGTAATTACATCATTCACATACTGTGATAACCGCATCCCCTTTGCTTGATTTACATCACCTGACTCTATGGAATGAAGACCACAAAATCTCGGTGGTAATTACATCATTCAACTAGAGTGAAGACCGCATCCCCTTTGCTTGATTTAAATCACCTGACTCTATGGAATAAATACCATGATCTCTCTGTTGTAATTACATCATTCACATACAGTGATAACCGCATCCCCTTTGCTTGATTTACATCACCTGACTCTATGGAATGAAGACCACAAAATCTCGGTGGTAATTACATCATTCAACTAGAGTGAAGACCGCATCCCCTTTGCTTGATTTATATCACCTGACTCTATGGAATAAATACCATGATCTCTCTGTTCATAATTACATCATTCACATACCACAAATCTCGGTGATAACATCGCATCCCCTTTGCTTGATTTACATCACACGACTCTATGGAATGAAGACCACAAAATCTCGGTGGTAATTACATCATTCAACTAGAGTGAAGACCGCATCCCCTTTGCTTGATTTACATCACCGACTCTATGGAATAAATACCATGATCTCTCTGTTGTAATTACATCATTCACATACGGTGATAACCGCATCCCCTTTGCTTGATTTACATCACCGACTCTATGGAATGAAGACCACAAAATCTCGGTGGTAATTACATCATTCAACTAGAGTGAAGACCGCATCCCCTTTGCTTGATTTACATCACCTCGACTCTATGGAATAAATACCATGATCTCTCTGTTGTAATTACATCATTCACATACGGTGATAACCGCATCCCCTTTGCTTGATTTACATCACCTGACTCTATGGAATGAAGACCACAAAATCTCGGTGGTAATTACATCATTCAACTAGAGTGAAGACCGCATCCCCTTTGCTTGATTTATATCACCTGACTCTATGGAATAAATACCATGATCTCTCTCGTTGTAATTACATCATTCACATACGTGAAAACAACATCCCCTTTGCTTGATTTACATCACCGACTCTATGGAATAAATACCATGATCTCTCTGTTGTAATTACATCATTCACATACAAAGTGAAGAACCGCATCCCCTTTGCTTGATTTACATCACACGACTCTATGGAATGAAGACCACAAAATCTCGGTGGTAATTACATCATTCACATCATTCAGAGTGAAAGACCGCATCCCCTTTGCTTGATTTACATCACATGACTCTATGGAATAAATACCATGATCTCTCTGTTGTAATTACATCATTCACATACGGTGATAACCGCATCCCCTTTGCTTGATTTACATCACCTTTGACTCTATGGAATGAAGACCACAAAATCTCGGTGGTAATTACATCATTCAACTAGAGTGAAGACCGCATCCCCTTTGCTTGATTTAAATCACCTGACTCTATGGAATAAATACCATGATCTCTCTGTTGTAATTACATCATTCACATACAGTGATAACCGCATCCCCTTTGCTTGATTTACATCACCTGACTCTATGGAATGAAGACCACAAAATCTCGGTGGTAATTACATCATTCAACTAGAGTGAAGACCGCATCCCCTTTGCTTGATTTATATCACCTGACTCTATGGAATATATACCATGATCTCTCTGTTGTAATTACATCATTCACATACTGTGAAAACAACATCCCCTTTGCTTGATTTACATCACCTGACTCTATGGAATAAATACCATGATCTCGCTGTTGTAATTACATCATTCACATACAGTGATAACCGCATCCCCTTTGCTTGATTTACATCACCTGACTCTATGGAATGAAGACCACAAAATCTCGGTGGTAATTACATCATTCAACTAGAGTGAAGACCGCATCCCCTTTGCTTGATTTATATCACCTGACTCTATGGAATAAATACCATGATCTCTCTGTTGTAATTACATCATTCACATACAGTAATAACCGCATCCCCTTTGCTTGATTTACATCACCTGACTCTATGGAATGAAGACCACAAAATCTCGGTGGTAATTACATCATTCAACTAGAGTGAAGACCGCATCCCCTTTGCTTGATTTAAATCACCTGACTCTATGGAATAAATACCATGATCTCTCTGTTGTAATTACATCATTCACATACAGTGATAACCGCATCCCCTTTGCTTGATTTACATCACCTGACTCTATGGAATGAAGACCACAAAATCTCGGTGGTAATTACATCATTCAACTAGAGTGAAGACCGCATCCCCTTTGCTTGATTTATATCACCTGACTCTATGGAATATATACCATGATCTCTCTCTTGTAATTACATCATTCACATAACATCCCCTTTGCTTGATGATGGAATAAATACAAATTACATCCCCTTTTTGCTTGATTTACATCACCGACTCTATGGAATAAATACCATGATCTCGCTGTTGTAATTACATCATTCACATACAGGTGATAACCGCATCCCCTTTGCTTGATTTACATCACCGACTCTATGGAATGAAGACCACAAAATCTCGGTGGTAATTACATCATTCAACTAGAGTGAAGACCGCATCCCCTTTGCTTGATTTACATCACCGACTCTATGGAATAAATACCATGATCTCTCTGTTGTAATTACATCATTCACATACGGTGATAACCGCATCCCCTTTGCTTGATTTACATCACCGACTCTATGGAATGAAGACCACAAAATCTCGGTGGTAATTACATCATTCAACTAGAGTGAAGACCGCATCCCCTTTGCTTGATTTACATCACCGACTCTATGGAATAAATACCATGATCTCTCTGTTGTAATTACATCATTCACATACAAGTGATAACCGCATCCCCTTTGCTTGATTTACATCACCGACTCTATGGAATGAAGACCACAAAATCTCGGTGGTAATTACATCATTCAACTAGAGTGAAGACCGCATCCCCTTTGCTTGATTTATATCACCGACTCTATGGAATAAATACCATGATCTCTCTGTTGTAATTACATCATTCACATACAGTGATAACCGCATCCCCTTTGCTTGATTTACATCACCGACTCTATGGAATGAAGACCACAAAATCTCGGTGGTAATTACATCATTCAACTAGAGTGAAGACCGCATCCCCTTTGCTTGATTTACACGCTTGAATTTACCATCAATTACATCATTCACTCTATGGAATAAATCCCCTTTGCCATTTACATCATCTCCATGATCTCTCTTTGTAATTACATCATTCACATACAAGTGATAACCGCATCCCCTTTGCTTGATTTACATCACCGACTCTATGGAATGAAGACCACAAAATCTCGGTGGTAATTACATCATTCAACTAGAGTGAAGACCGCATCCCCTTTGCTTGATTTATATCACCCGACTCTATGGAATAAATACCATGATCTCTCTGTTGTAATTACATCATTCACATACGTGATAACCGCATCCCCTTTGCTTGATTTACATCACCGACTCTATGGAATGAAGACCACAAAATCTCGGTGGTAATTACATCATTCAACTAGAGTGAAGACCGCATCCCCTTTGCTTGATTTACATCACCTCGACTCTATGGAATAATTACATCACCATGATCTCTGGAATAAATACCATGATCTCTCTGTTGTAATTACATCATTCACATACGAGTGATAACCGCATCCCCTTTGCTTGATTTACATCACCCGACTCTATGGAATGAAGACCACAAAATCTCGGTGGTAATTACATCATTCAACTAGAGTGAAGACCGCATCCCCTTTGCTTGATTTAAATCACCGACTCTATGGAATAAATACCATGATCTCTCTGTTGTAATTACATCATTCACATACGGTGATAACCGCATCCCCTTTGCTTGATTTACATCACCCGACTCTATGGAATGAAGACCACAAAATCTCGGTGGTAATTACATCATTCAACTAGAGTGAAGACCGCATCCCCTTTGCTTGATTTATATCACACACATACTCTATGGAATATATACCATGATCTCTCTCTCTTGTAATTACATCATTCACATACTTGTGAAAACAACATCCCCTTTGCTTGATTTACATCACCTGACTCTATGGAATAAATACCATGATCTCTCTTGTTGTAATTACATCATTCACATACAGTGATAACCGCATCCCCTTTGCTTGATTTACATCACCGACTCTATGGAATGAAGACCACAAAATCTCGGTGGTAATTACATCATTCAACTAGAGTGAAGACCGCATCCCCTATGCTTGATTTACATCACACGACGACTCTATGGAATAAATACCATGATGTCTCTGTTGTAATTACATCATTCACATACGGTGAATAACCGCATCCCCTTTGCTTGATTTACATCACCGACTCTATGGAATGAAGACCACAAAATCTCGGTGGTAATTACATCATTCAACTAGAGTGAAGACCGCATCCCCTTTGCTTGATTTAAATCACACCGACTCTATGGAATAAATACCATGATCACTCTGTTGTAATTACATCATTCACATACGGTGATAACCGCATCCCCTTTGCTTGATTTACATCACACGACTCTATGGAATGAAGACCACAAAATCTCGGTGGTAATTACATCATTCAACTAGAGTGAAGACCGCATCCCCTTTGCTTGATTTAAATCACCTGACTCTATGGAATAAATACCATGATCTCTCTGTTGTAATTACATCATTCACATACAGTGATAACCGCATCCCCTTTGCTTGATTTACATCACCTCGACTCTATGGAATGAAGACCACAAAATCTCGGTGGTAATTACATCATTCAACTAGAGTGAAGACCGCATCCCCTTTGCTTGATTTATATCACCGACTCTATGGAATATATACCATGATCTCTCTCGTTGTAATTACATCATTCACATACTGTGAAAACAACATCCCCTTTGCTTGATTTACATCACCTGACTCTATGGAATAAATACCATGATCTCTCTGTTGTAATTACATCATTCACATACAGTGATAACCGCATCCCCTTTGCTTGATTTACATCACCGACTCTATGGAATGAAGACCACAAAATCTCGGTGGTAATTACATCATTCAACTAGAGTGAAGACCGCATCCCCTTTGCTTGATTTACATCACCCGACTCTATGGAATAAATACCATGATCTCTCTGTTGTAATTACATCATTCACATACGGTGATAACCGCATCCCCTTTGCTTGATTTACATCACCCGACTCTATGGAATGAAGACCACAAAATCTCGGTGGTAATTACATCATTCAACTAGAGTGAAGACCGCCCCTTTGCTCCCCTTTGCTTGATTTCATTCATCACCGCATCCCCTTTGCTTGATTTACTCACACGACTGGAATAAATACCATGATCTCTCTGTTGTAATTACATCATTCACATACAGTGATAAACCGCATCCCCTTTGCTTGATTTACATCACACTGACTCTATGGAATGAAGACCACAAAATCTCGGTGGTAATTACATCATTCAACTAGAGTGAAGACCGCATCCCCTTTGCTTGATTTAATCACCTGACTCTATGGAATAAATACCATGATCTCTCTGTTGTAATTACATCATTCACATACGAGTGATAACCGCATCCCCTTTGCTTGATTTACATCACCGACTCTATGGAATGAAGACCACAAAATCTCGGTGGTAATTACATCATTCAACTAGAGTGAAGACCGCATCCCCTTTGCTTGATTTATATCACCCGACTCTATGGAATATATACCATGATCTCTCTGTTGTAATTACATCATTCATCATACTCTATGAAAACAACATCCCCTTTCAACTTGATTTAAGATCCCCTTTGCTTGATTTACATCACCTGACTCTATGGAATAAATACCATGATCTCTCTGTTGTAATTACATCATTCACATACAAGAGTGATAACCGCATCCCCTTTGCTTGATTTACATCACCTGACTCTATGGAATGAAGACCACAAAATCTCGGTGGTAATTACATCATTCAACTAGAGTGAAGACCGCATCCCCTTTGCTTGATTTACATCACCTGACTCTATGGAATAAATACCATGATCTCTCTGTTGTAATTACATCATTCACATACAGTGATAACCGCATCCCCTTTGCTTGATTTACATCACCTGACTCTATGGAATGAAGACCACAAAATCTCGGTGGTAATTACATCATTCAACTAGAGTGAAGACCGCATCCCCTTTGCTTGATTTATATCACCTGACTCTATGGAATAAATACCATGATCTCTCTGTTGTAATTACATCATTCACATACGTGAAAACCGCATCCCCTTTGCTTGATTTACATCACCATCGACTCTATGGAATGAAGACCACAAAATCTCTGTGTAATTACATCATTCAACTAGAGTGAAGACCGCATCCCCTTTGCTTGATTTACATCACCTGACTCTATGGAATAAATACCATGATCATGATCTCTCTGTTGTAATTACATCATTCACATACAAAGTGATAACCGCATCCCCTTTGCTTGATTTACATCACCCGACTCTATGGAATGAAGACCACAAAATCTCGGTGGTAATTACATCATTCAACTAGAGTGAAGACCGCATCCCCTTTGCTTGATTTAAATCACCCGACTCTATGGAATAAATACCATGATCTCTCTGTTGTAATTACATCATTCACATACAAAGTGATAACCGCATCCCCTTTGCTTGATTTACATCACCGACTCTATGGAATGAAGACCACAAAATCTCGGTGGTAATTACATCATTCAACTAGAGTGAAGACCGCATCCCCTTTGCTTGATTTATATCACACTCTATGACTCTATGGAATATATACCATGATCTCTCTCCCCTTGTAATTACATCATTCACATACTCGTGAAACATCATTCAACATCCCCCCTTTGCTTGATTTACATCACCCGACTCTATGGAATAAATACCATGATCTCGCTGTTGTAATTACTCATTCACATACAAGGATAACCGCATCCCCTTTGCTTGATTTACATCACCTGACTCTATGGAATGAAGACCACAAAATCTCGGTGGTAATTACATCATTCAACTAGAGTGAAGACCGCATCCCCTTTGCTTGATTTATATCACCTGACTCTATGGAATAAATACCATGATCTCTCTGTTGTAATTACATCATTCACATACAGTAATAACCGCATCCCCTTTGCTTGATTTACATCACCTGACTCTATGGAATGAAGACCACAAAATCTCGGTGGTAATTACATCATTCAACTAGAGTGAAGACCGCATCCCCTTTGCTTGATTTAAATCACCTGACTCTATGGAATAAATACCATGATCTCTCTCGTTGTAATTACATCATTCACATACAGTGATAACCGCATCCCCTTTGCTTGATTTACATCACCTGACTCTATGGAATGAAGACCACAAAATCTCGGTGGTAATTACATCATTCAACTAGAGTGAAGACCGCATCCCCTTTGCTTGATTTATATCACCTGACTCTATGGAATATATACCATGATCTCTCTGTTGTAATTACATCATTCACATACAGTGAAAACAACATCCCCTTTGCTTGATTTACATCACCTGACTCTATGGAATAAATACCATGATCTCTCTGTTGTAATTACATCATTCACATACAGTGATAACCGCATCCCCTTTGCTTGATTTACATCACCTGACTCTATGGAATGAAGACCACAAAATCTCGGTGGTAATTACATCATTCAACTAGAGTGAAGACCGCATCCCCTTTGCTTGATTTACATCACCGACTCTATGGAATAAATACCATGATCTCTCTGTTGTAATTACATCATTCACATACGTGAATAACCGCATCCCCTTTGCTTGATTTACATCACCCGACTCTATGGAATGAAGACCACAAAATCTCGGTGGTAATTACATCATTCAACTAGAGTGAAGACCGCATCCCCTTTGCTTGATTTAAATCACCCCCTTTGACTCGAATGGAATAAATACCATGATCTCTCTGTTGTAATTACATCATTCACATACAAGTGATAACCGCATCCCCTTTGCTTGATTTACATCACCCGACTCTATGGAATGAAGACCACAAAATCTCGGTGGTAATTACATCATTCAACTAGAGTGAAGACCGCATCCCCTTTGCTTGATTTAAATCACCGACTCTATGGAATAAATACCATGATCTCTCTCGTTGTAATTACATCATTCACATACAAAGTGATAACCGCATCCCCTTTGCTTGATTTACATCACCTCGACTCTATGGAATGAAGACCACAAAATCTCGGTGGTAATTACATCATTCAACTAGAGTGAAGACCGCATCCCCTTTGCTTGATTTATATCACCCGACTCTATGGAATATATACCATGATCTCTCTCGTTGTAATTACATCATTCACATACCGTGAAAACAACATCCCCTTTGCTTTTTACATCACTGATTTACATCACCTCTCTGACTCTATGGAATAAATACCATGAATCCATGATCTCTCTGTTGTAATTACATCATTCACATACAAGTGATAACCGCATCCCCTTTGCTTGATTTACATCACCTGACTCTATGGAATGAAGACCACAAAATCTCGGTGGTAATTACATCATTCAACTAGAGTGAAGACCGCATCCCCTATGCTTGATTTACATCACCTGACTCTATGGAATAAATACCATGATCTCTCTGTTGTAATTACATCATTCACATACAGTGATAACCGCATCCCCTTTGCTTGATTTACATCACCTGACTCTATGGAATGAAGACCACAAAATCTCGGTGGTAATTACATCATGGAATGAAGACCACAAAATCTCCACAAAATCTCGGTGGTAATTACATCATTCAACTAGAGTGAAGACCGCATCCCCTTTGCTTGATTTATATCACCTGACTCTATGGAATAAATACCATGATCTCTCTGTTGTAATTACATCATTCACATACAGTGAAAACCGCATCCCCTTTGCTTGATTTACATCACCTGACTCTATGGAATAAATACCATGATCTCTCTGTTGTAATTACATCATTCACATACGAGTGATAACCGCATCCCCTTTGCTTGATTTACATCACCCGACTCTATGGAATGAAGACCACAAAATCTCGGTGGTAATTACATCATTCAACTAGAGTGAAGACCGCATCCCCTTTGCTTGATTTACATCACCCGACTCTATGGAATAAATACCATGATCTCTCTGTTGTAATTACATCATTCACATACAAGTGATAACCGCATCCCCTTTGCTTGATTTACATCACCTGACTCTATGGAATGAAGACCACAAAATCTCGGTGGTAATTACATCATTCAACTAGAGTGAAGACCGCATCCCCTTTGCTTGATTTAAATCACAACTAGAGACTCTATGGAATGGAATATAATACCATGATCTCTCTCGTTGTAATTACATCATTCACATACAAGTGATAACCGCATCCCCTTTGCTTGATTTACATCACCTCGACTCTATGGAATGAAGACCACAAAATCTCGGTGGTAATTACATCATTCAACTAGAGTGAAGACCGCATCCCCTTTGCTTGATTTATATCACCCGACTCTATGGAATATATACCATGATCTCTCTCTTTGTAATTACATCATTCACATACCGTGAAAACAACATCCCCTTTGCTTGATTTACATCACCTCGACTCTATGGAATAAATACCATGATCTCTCTCGTTGTAATTACATCATTCACATACAGTGATAACCGCATCCCCTTTGCTTGATTTACATCACCTGACTCTATGGAATGAAGACCACAAAATCTCGGTGGTAATTACATCATTCAACTAGAGTGAAGACCGCATCCCCTTTGCTTGATTTACATCACCTCGACTCTATGGAATAAATACCATGATCTCTCTGTTGTAATTACATCATTCACATACAGTGAATAACCGCATCCCCTTTGCTTGATTTACATCACCTGGAATAAATACGACTCTATGGAATGAAGACCACAAAATCTCGGTGGTAAATTACATCATTCAACTAGAGTGAAGACCGCATCCCCTTTGCTTGATTTAAATCACCCGACTCTATGGAATAAATACCATGATCTCTCTCATTGTAATTACATCATTCACATACATAGTGTGATAACCGCATCCCCTTTGCTTGATTTACATCACCTGACTCTATGGAATGAAGACCACAAAATCTCGGTGGTAATTACATCATTCAACTAGAGTGAAGACCGCATCCCCTTTGCTTGATTTACATCACCCGACTCTATGGAATAAATACCATGATCTCTCTGTTGTAATTACATCATTCACATACAAGTGATAACCGCATCCCCTTTGCTTGATTTACATCACCCGACTCTATGGAATGAAGACCACCAAATCTCGGTGGTAATTACATCATTCAACTAGAGTGAAGACCGCATCCCCTTTGCTTGATTTACATCACCCGACTCTATGGAATATATACCATGATCTCTCTGTTGTAATTACATCATTCACATACAGAGTGAAGACCGCATCCCCTTTGCTTGATTTACATCACCCGACTCTATGGAATATATACCATGACTCTCGTGAATTACATCATTCACATACCGTGAAACATCCCCTTTGCTTGATATTTACATCACCTGACTCTATGGAATAAATACCATGATCTCTCTCGTTGTAATTACATCATTCACATACAGTGATAACCGCATCCCCTTTGCTTGATTTACATCACCGACTCTATGGAATGAAGACCACAAAATCTCGGTGGTAATTACATCATTCAACTAGAGTGAAGACCGCATCCCCTTTGCTTGATTTACATCACCCGACTCTATGGAATAAATACCATGATCTCTCTCGTTGTAATTACATCATTCACATACAAATCCCCTTTGTTGATAACCGCATCCCCTTTGCTTGATTTACATCACCCGACTTTGCTTGATTTAATCACAAGACTCTATGGAATGAAGACCACAAAATCTCGGTGGTAATTACATCATTCAACTAGAGTGAAGACCGCATCCCCTTTGCTTGATTTAAATCACCGACTCTATGGAATAAATACCATGATCTCTCTCGTTGTAATTACATCATTCACATACAAAGTGATAACCGCATCCCCTTTGCTTGATTTACATCACCTGACTCTATGGAATGAAGACCACAAAATCTCGGTGGTAATTACATCATTCAACTAGAGTGAAGACCGCATCCCCTTTGCTTGATTTATATCACCCGACTCTATGGAATATATACCATGATCTCTCTTTGCTTGTAATTACATCATTCACATACTCTCGTGAAAACAACAACCCCCTTTGCTTGATTTACATCACCCGACTCTATGGAATAAATACCATGATCTCGCTGTTGTAATTACATCATTCACATACAGTGATAACCGCATCCCCTTTGCTTGATTTACATCACCCGACTCTATGGAATGAAGACCACAAAATCTCGGTGGTAATTACATCATTCAACTAGAGTGAAGACCGCATCCCCTTGCTTGATTTACATCACCGACTCTATGGAATAAATACCATGATCTCTCTGTTGTAATTACATCATTCACATACAAAGTGAATAACCGCATCCCCTTTGCTTGATTTACATCACCTGACTCTATGGAATGAAGACCACAAAATCTCGGTGGTAATTACATCATAACTAGAGTGAAGACCGCATCCCCTTTGCTTGATTTAAATCATCACCCACTCTATGGAATAAATACCATGATCTCTCTATGTTGTAATTACATCATTCACATACATCATTCAAGTGATAACCGCATCCCCTTTGCTTGATTTACATCACCCGACTCTATGGAATGAAGACCACAAAATCTCGGTGGTAATTACATCATTCAACTAGAGTGAAGACCGCATCCCCTTTGCTTGATTTACATCACCTGACTCTATGGAATAAATACCATGATCTCTCTCGTTGTAATTACATCATTCACATACAAAGTGATAACCGCATCCCCTTTGCTTGATTTACATCACCGACTCTATGGAATGAAGACCACAAAATCTCGGTGGTAATTACATCATTCAACTAGAGTGAAGACCGCATCCCCTTTGCTTGATTTAAATCACCGACTCTATGGAATAAATACCATGATCTCTCTGTTGTAATTACATCATTCACATACAAAGTGATAACCGCATCCCCTTTGCTTGATTTACATCACCTGACTCTATGGAATGAAGACCACAAAATCTCGGTGGTAATTACATCATTCAACTAGAGTGAAGACCGCATCCCCTTTGCTTGATTTAAATCACCCGACTCTATGGAATAAATACCATGATCTCTCTTTGTAATTACATCATTCACATACAAAGATAACCGCATCCCCTTTGCTTGATTTACATCACCTGACTCTATGGAATGAAGACCACAAAATCTCGGTGGTAATTACATCATTCAACTAGAGTGAAGACCGCATCCCCTTTGCTTGATTTATATCACCTCGACTCTATGAATAATACCATGATCTCTCTCCTTTGTTGTAATTACATCATTCACATACATCATTCAAAAAAACAACATCCCCTTTGCTTGATTTACATCACCCGACTCTATGGAATAAATACCATGATCTCGCTGTTGTAATTACATCATTCACATACAGTGATAACCGCATCCCCTTTGCTTGATACATCACCCGACTCTATGGAATGAAGACCACAAAATCTCGGTGGTAATTACATCATTCAACTAGAGTGAAGACCGCATCCCCTTTGCTTGATTTACATCACCCGACTCTATGGAATAAATACCATGATCTCTCTCGTTGTAATTACATCATTCACATACAAGAATAACCGCATCCCCTTTGCTTGATTTACATCACCTGACTCTATGGAATGAAGACCACAAAATCTCGGTGGTAATTACATCATTCAACTAGAGTGAAGACCGCATCCCCTTTGCTTGATTTAAATCACCCGACTCTATGGAATAAATACCATGATCTCTCTCTGTTGTAATTACATCATTCACATACAAGTGATAACCGCATCCCCTTTGCTTGATTTACATCACCCGACTCTATGGAATGAAGACCACAAAATCTCGGTGGTAATTACATCATTCAACTAGAGTGAAGACCGCATCCCCTTTGCTTGATTTAAATCACCCCCTTTGACTCTATGGAATAAATACCATGATCTCTCTCGTTGTAATTACATCATTCACATACAAAGTGATAACCGCATCCCCTTTGCTTGATTTACATCACCCGACTCTATGGAATGAAGACCACAAAATCTCGGTGGTAATTACATCATTCAACTAGAGTGAAGACCGCATCCCCTTTGCTTGATTTATATCACCCGACTCTATGGAATATATACCATGATCTCTCTCTGTTGTAATTACATCATTCACATACTCCCCTTTGAAAACATCCCACTTTGCTTGATTTACATCACCCGACTCTATGGAATAAATACCATGATCTCTCTGTTGTAATTACATCATTCACATACAGTGATAACCGCATCCCCTTTGCTTGATTTACATCACCCGACTCTATGGAATGAAGACCACAAAATCTCGGTGGTAATTACATCATTCAACTAGAGTGAAGACCGCATCCCCTTTGCTTGATTTACATCACCCGACTCTATGGAATAAATACCATGATCTCTCTGTTGTAATTACATCATTCACATACAAAGTGATAACCGCATCCCCTTTGCTTGATTTACATCACCTGACTCTATGGAATGAAGACCACAAAATCTCGGTGGTAATTACATCATTCAACTAGAGTGAAGACCGCATCCCCTTTGCTTGATTTATATCACCCGACTCTATGGAATAAATACCATGATCTCTCTCGTTGTAATTACATCATTCACATACCCCTTGTTTACATCAAAACCGCATCCCCTTTGCTTGATTTACTTGATTTACATCACCGACTCTATGGAATGAAGACCACAAAATCTCGGTGGTAATTACATCATTCAACTAGAGTGAAGACCGCATCCCCTTTGCTTGATTTAAATCACCCGACTCTATGGAATAAATACCATGATCTCTCTGTTGTAATTACATCATTCACATACAAAGATAACCGCATCCCCTTTGCTTGATTTACATCACCTGACTCTATGGAATGAAGACCACAAAATCTCGGTGGTAATTACATCATTCAACTAGAGTGAAGACCGCATCCTTTTGCTTGATTTATATCACCCGACTCTATGGAATATATACCATGATCTCTCTCGTTGTAATTACATCATTCACATACTGTGAAAACAACATCCCCTTTGCTTGATTTACATCACCTGACTCTATGGAATAAATACCATGATCTCTCTCGTTGTAATTACATCATTCACATACAGAGTGATAACCGCATCCCCTTTGCTTGATTTACATCACCCGACTCTATGGAATGAAGACCACAAAATCTCGGTGGTAATTACATCATTCAACTAGAGTGAAGACCGCATCCCCTTTGCTTGATTTACATCACCCGACTCTATGGAATAAATACCATGATCTCTCTGTTGTAATTACATCATTCACATACAAGTGATAACCGCATCCCCTTTGCTTGATTTACATCACCTGACTCTATGGAATGAAGACCACAAAATCTCGGTGGTAATTACATCATTCAACTAGAGTGAAGACCGCATCCCCTTTGCTTGATTTAAATCACCTGACTCTATGGAATAAATACCATGATCTCTCTCGTTGTAATTACATCATTCACATACAAGTGATAACCGCATCCCCTTTGCTTGATTTACATCACCCGACTCTATGGAATGAAGACCACAAAATCTCGGTGGTAATTACATCATTCAACTAGAGTGAAGACCGCATCCCCTTTGCTTGATTTATATCACCTGACTCTATGGAATATATACCATGATCTCTCTGTTGTAATTACATCATTCACATACTGTGAAAACAACATCCCCTTTGCTTGATTTACATCACCTGACTCTATGGAATAAATACCATGATCTCGCTGTTGTAATTACATCATTCACATACAGTGATAACCGCATCCCCTTTGCTTGATTTACATCACCTGACTCTATGGAATGAAGACCACAAAATCTCGGTGGTAATTACATCATTCAACTAGAGTGAAGACCGCATCCCCTTTGCTTGATTTACATCACCTGACTCTATGGAATAAATACCATGATCTCTCTTGTAATTACATCATTCACATACAAGTGATAACCGCATCCCCTTTGCTTGATTTACATCACCCGACTCTATGGAATGAAGACCACAAAATCTCGGTGGTAATTACATCATTCAACTAGAGTGAAGACCGCATCCCCTTTGCTTGATTTATATCACCTGACTCTATGGAATAAATACCATGATCTCTCTGTTGTAATTACATCATTCACATACAGTGATAACCGCATCCCCTTTGCTTGATTTACATCACCTGACTCTATGGAATGAAGACCACAAAATCTCGGTGGTAATTACATCATTCAACTAGAGTGAAGACCGCATCCCCTTTGCTTGATTTATATCACCTGACTCTATGGAATATATACCATGATCTCTCTGTTGTAATTACATCATTCACATACAGTGAAAACCGCATCCCCTTTGCTTGATTTACATCACCTGACTCTATGGAATGAATTTACATCACCTGACTCTATGGAATGAAGACCACAAAATCTCGGTGGTAATTACATCATTCAACTAGAGTGAACGCATCCCCTTTGCTTGATTTAATCACCCGACTCTATGGAATAAATACCATGATCTCTCTGTTGTAATTACATCATTCACATACAAAGTGATAACCGCATCCCCTTTGCTTGATTTACATCACCCGACTCTATGGAATGAAGACCACAAAATCTCGGTGGTAATTACATCATTCAACTAGAGTGAAGACCGCATCCCCTTTGCTTGATTTAAATCACCTGACTCTATGGAATAAATACCATGATCTCTCTGTTGTAATTACATCATTCACATACAGTGATAACCGCATCCCCTTTGCTTGATTTACATCACCTCGACTCTATGGAATGAAGACCACAAAATCTCGGTGGTAATTACATCATTCAACTAGAGTGAAGACCGCATCCCCTTTGCTTGATTTATATCACCTGACTCTATGGAATATATACCATGATCTCTCTGTTGTAATTACATCATTCACATACTGTGAAAACAACATCCCCTTTGCTTGATTTACATCACCTGACTCTATGGAATAAATACCATGATCTCTCTGTTGTAATTACATCATTCACATACAAGTGATAACCGCATCCCCTTTGCTTGATTTACATCACCTGACTCTATGGAATGAAGACCACAAAATCTCGGTGGTAATTACATCATTCAACTAGAGTGAAGACCGCATCCCCTTTGCTTGATTTATATCACCTCGACTCTATGGAATATATACCATGATCTCTCTCGTTGTAATTACATCATTCACATACAGTGAAAAACCGCATCCCCTTTGCTTGATTTACATCACCCGACTCTATGGAATAAATACCATGATCTCTCTGTTGTAATTACATCATTCACATACAGTGAAACCGCATCCCCTTTGCTTGATTTACATCACCCGACTCTATGGAATGAAGACCACAAAATCTCGGTGGTAATTACATCATTCAACTAGAGTGAAGACCGCATCCCCTTTGCTTGATTTACATCACCCCCTTTGCTTGACTCTATGGAATAAATACCATGATCTCTCTGTTGTAATTACATCATTCACATACAAAGTGATAACCGCATCCCCTTTGCTTGATTTACATCACCTCGACTCTATGGAATGAAGACCACAAAATCTCGGTGGTAATTACATCATTCAACTAGAGTGAAGACCGCATCCCCTTTGCTTGATTTAAATCACCGACTCTATGGAATAAATACCATGATCTCTCTCGTTGTAATTACATCATTCACATACAAACTCTATGAATAACCGCATCCCCTTTGCTTGATTTACATCACCTGACTCTATGGAATGAAGACCACAAAATCTCGGTGGTAATTACATCATTCAACTAGAGTGAAGACCGCATCCCCTTTGCTTGATTTATATCACCCGACTCTATGGAATATATACCATGATCTCTCTCGTTGTAATTACATCATTCACATACTGTGAAAACAACATCCCCTTTGCTTGATTTACATCACCCGACTCTATGGAATAAATACCATGATCTCTTGTAATTACATCATTCACATACAAGTGATAACCGCATCCCCTTTGCTTGATTTACATCACCCGACTCTATGGAATGAAGACCACAAAATCTCGGTGGTAATTACATCATTCAACTAGAGTGAAGACCGCATCCCCTTTGCTTGATTTACATCACCGACTCTATGGAATAAATACCATGATCTCTCTCGTTGTAATTACATCATTCACATACAAAGTAATAACCGCATCCCCTTTGCTTGATTTACATCACCTCGACTCTATGGAATGAAGACCACAAAATCTCGGTGGTAATTACATCATTCAACTAGAGTGAAGACCGCATCCCCTTTGCTTGATTTATATCACCCGACTCTATGGAATATATACCATGATCTCTCTTACATCATTCAACTAGAGTTGTAATTACATCATTCACATACTCTCGTTGTAATTAATCATTCACATACGCCGCATCCCCTTTGCTTGATTTACATCACCCGACTCTATGGAATGAAGACCACAAAATCTCGGTGGTAATTACATCATTCAACTAGAGTGAAGACCGCATCCCCTTTGCTTGATTTATATCACCCGACTCTATGGAATAAATACCATGATCTCTCTCGTTGTAATTACATCATTCACATACAAGTGAATAACCGCATCCCCTTTGCTTGATTTACATCACCCGACTCTATGGAATGAAGACCACAAAATCTCGGTGGTAATTACATCATTCAACTAGAGTGAAGACCGCATCCCCTTTGCTTGATTTAAATCACTCTATGACTCTATGGAATAAATACCATGATCTCTCTTTGTTGTAATTACATCATTCACATACAAAGATAACCGCATCCCCTTTGCATCTTGATTTACATCACCTCGACTCTATGGAATGAAGACCACAAAATCTCGGTGGTAATTACATCATTCAACTAGAGTGAAGACCGCATCCCCTTTGCTTGATTTAAATCACCCGACTCTATGGAATAAATACCATGATCTCTCTCGTTGTAATTACATCATTCACATAAAGTGATAACCGCATCCCCTTTGCTTGATTTACATCACCCGACTTTGCTTGATTTACATCACCCGACTCTATGGAATGAAGACCACAAAATCTCTCTGTGGTAATTACATCATTCAACTAGAGTGAAGACCGCATCCCCTTTGCTTGATTTATATCACCCGACTCTATGGAATATATACCATGATCTCTCTCGTTGTAATTACATCATTCACATACTGAGAAAACAACATCCCCTTTGCTTGATTTACATCACCCGACTCTATGGAATAAATACCATGATCTCTCGTTGTAATTACATCATTCACATACAGTGATAACCGCATCCCCTTTGCTTGATTTACATCACCCGACTCTATGGAATGAAGACCACAAAATCTCTCGGTGGTAATTACATCATTCAACTAGAGTGAAGACCGCATCCCCTTTGCTTGATTTACATCACCCGACTCTATGGAATAAATACCATGATCTCTCTCGTTGTAATTACATCATTCACATACAAGTGATAACCGCATCCTTTGCTTGATTTACATCACCCGACTCTATGGAATGAAGACCACAAAATCTCGGTGGTAATTACATCATTCAACTAGAGTGAAGACCGCATCCCCTTTGCTTGATTTATATCACCCGACTCTATGGAATAAATACCATGATCTCTCTCGTTGTAATTACATCATTCACATACAAGTGATAACCGCATCCCCTTTGCTTGATTTACATCACCCGACTCTATGGAATGAAGACCACAAAATCTCGGTGGTAATTACATCATTCAACTAGAGTGAAGACCGCATCCCCTTTGCTTGATTTAAATCACCCGACTCTATGGAATAAATACCATGATCTCTCTCGTTGTAATTACATCATTCACATACAAAATAACCGCATCCCCTTTGCTTGATTTACATCACCCCCTCTGCTTGATTTACATCACCTCGATGGAATGAAGACCACAAAATCTCGGTGGTAATTACATCATTCAACTAGAGTGAAGACCGCATCCCCTTTGCTTGATTTATATCACCCGACTCTGGAAATATATACCATGATCTCTCTTGTTGTAATTACATCATTCACATACCGTGAAAAACAACATCCCCTTTGCTTGATTTACATCATTCATGGAATAAGACCATGATCTCGCTGTTGTAATTACATCATTCACATACTAGAGTGAAAACCGCATCCCCTTTGCTTGATTTACATCACCTGACTCTATGGAATAAATACCATGATCTCTCTGTTGTAATTACATCATTCACATACAGTGATAACCGCATCCCCTTTGCTTGATTTACATCACCCGACTCTATGGAATGAAGACCACAAAATCTCGGTGGTAATTACATCATTCAACTAGAGTGAAGACCGCATCCCCTTTGCTTGATTTACATCACCCGACTCTATGGAATAAATACCATGATCTCTCTCCGTGTAATTACATCATTCACATACAAGGATAACCGCATCCCCTTTGCTTGATTTACATCACCCGACTCTATGGAATGAAGACCACAAAATCTCGGTGGTAATTACATCATTCAACTAGAGTGAAGACCGCATCCCCTTTGCTTGATTTATATCACCCGACTCTATGGAATAAATACCATGATCTCTCTCGTTGTAATTACATCATTCACATACGTGTGAAAACCGCATCCCCTTTGCTTGATTTACATCACCCGACTCTATGGAATGAAGACCACAAAATCTCGGTGGTAATTACATCATTCAACTAGAGTGAAGACCGCATCCCCTTTGCTTGATTTAATCACCCGACTCTATGGAATAAATACCATGATCTCTCTCGTTGTAATTACATCATTCACATACAAAGATAACCGCATCCCCTTTGCTTGATTTACATCACCTGACTCTATGGAATGAAGACCACAAAATCTCGGTGGTAATTACATCATTCAACTAGAGTGAAGACCGCATCCCCTTTGCTTGATTTATATCACCTGACTCTATGGAATATATACCATGATCTCTCTGTTGTAATTACATCATTCACATACAGTGAAAACAACATCCCCTTTGCTTGATTTACATCACCCGACTCTATGGAATAAATACCATGATCTCCCCTGAATAAATACCATAAATCTCATGTCTCGTTGTAATTAATCATCATTCACATACAAGTGATAACCGCATCCCCTTTGCTTGATTTACATCACCTGACTCTATGGAATGAAGACCACAAAATCTCGGTGGTAATTACATCATTCAACTAGAGTGAAGACCGCATCCCCTATGCTTGATTTACATCACCTGACTCTATGGAATAAATACCATGATCTCTCTGTTGTAATTACATCATTCACATACAATAATAACCGCATCCCCTTTGCTTGATTTACATCACCTGACTCTATGGAATGAAGACCACAAAATCTCGGTGGTAATTACATCATTCAACTAGAGTGAAGACCGCATCCCCTTTGCTTGATTTAAATCACCTGACTCTATGGAATAAATACCATGATCTCTCTGTTGTAATTACATCATTCACATACAAAGATAACCGCATCCCCTTTGCTTGATTTACATCACCTGACTCTATGGAATGAAGACCACAAAATCTCGGTGGTAATTACATCATTCAACTAGAGTGAAGACCGCATCCCCTTTGCTTGATTTATATCACCTGACTCTATGGAATATATACCATGATCTCTCTGTTGTAATTACATCATTCACATACTAAGTGAAAACAACATCCCCTTTGCTTGATTTACATCACCTCGACTCTATGGAATAAATACCATGAAATCTCTCTCTGTTGTAATTACATCATTCACATACAAAGTGATAACCGCATCCCCTTTGCTTGATTTACATCACCTGACTCTATGGAATGAAGACCACAAAATCTCTCGTGGTAATTACATCATTCAACTAGAGTGAAGACCGCATCCCCTTTGCTTGATTTACATCACCGATTTACATCTCGGTGGTAATTACATCATTCAACTAGAGTGAAGACCGCATCCCCTTTGCTTGATTTACATCACCTGACTCTATGGAATAAATACCATGATCTCTCTCGTTGTAATTACATCATTCACATACAAAGGATAACCGCATCCCCTTTGCTTGATTTACATCACCCGACTCTATGGAATGAAGACCACAAAATCTCGGTGGTAATTACATCATTCAACTAGAGTGAAGACCGCATCCCCTTTGCTTGATTTATATCACCCGACTCTATGGAATAAATACCATGATCTCTCTCGTTGTAATTACATCATTCACATACAAGAATAACCGCATCCCCTTTGCTTGATTTACATCACCCGACTCTATGGAATGAAGACCACAAAATCTCGGTGGTAATTACATCATTCAACTAGAGTGAAGACCGCATCCCCTTTGCTTGATTTAAATCACCCGACTCTATGGAATAAATACCATGATCTCTCTGTTGTAATTACATCATTCACATACAAAGTGATAACCGCATCCCCTTTGCTTGATTTACATCACCCGACTCTATGGAATGAAGACCACAAAATCTCGGTGGTAATTACATCATTCAACTAGAGTGAAGACCGCATCCCCTTTGCTTGATTTATATCACCCGACTCTATGGAATATATACCATGATCTCTCTCGTTGTAATTACATCATTCACATACCGTGAAAAACAACATCCCCTTTGCTTGATTTACATCACCCACAAATCTCGGTGACTCATTCAACTGAAGACCGCATCCCCTTTGCTTGATTTACATCACCGACTCTATGGAATAAATACCATGATCTCGCTGTTGTAATTACATCATTCACATACAAGTGATAACCGCATCCCCTTTGCTTGATTTACATCACCCGACTCTATGGAATGAAGACCACAAAATCTCGGTGGTAATTACATCATTCAACTAGAGTGAAGACCGCATCCCCTTTGCTTGATTTACATCACCCGACTCTATGGAATAAATACCATGATCTCTCTTAATTACATCATTCACATACAAAGTAATAACCGCATCCCCTTTGCTTGATTTACATCACCTGACTCTATGGAATGAAGACCACAAAATCTCGGTGGTAATTACATCATTCAACTAGAGTGAAGACCGCATCCCCTTTGCTTGATTTAAATCACCCGACTCTATGGAATAAATACCATGATCTCTCTCGTTGTAATTACATCATTCACATACAAGTGATAACCGCATCCCCTTTGCTTGATTTACACATCACCCGACTCTATGGAATGAAGACCACAAAATCTCGGTGGTAATTACATCATTCAACTAGAGTGAAGACCGCATCCCCTTTGCTTGATTTAAATCACCCGACTCTATGGAATAAATACCATGATCTCTCTCGTTGTAATTACATCATTCACATACAAAGTGATAACCGCATCCCCTTTGCTTGATTTACATCACCCGACTCTATGGAATGAAGACCACAAAATCTCGGTGGTAATTACATCATTCAACTAGAGTGAAGACCGCATCCCCTTTGCTTGATTTATATCACCCGACTCTATGGAATATATACCATGATCTCTCTCGTTGTAATTACATCATTCACATACCGTGAAAACAACATCCCCTTTGCTTGATTTACATCACCCGACTCTATGGAATAAATACCATGATCTCGCTCACCGACTCTATGTAATGTAATTACATCATTCACATACAAAGATAACCGCATCCCCTTTGCTTGATTTACATCACCCGACTCTATGGAATGAAGACCACAAAATCTCGGTGGTAATTACATCATTCAACTAGAGTGAAGACCGCATCCCCTTTGCTTGATTTACATCACCCGACTCTATGGAATAAATACCATGATCTCTCTCGTTGTAATTACATCATTCACATACAGTGATAACCGCATCCCCTTTGCTTGATTTACATCACCCGACTCTATGGAATGAAGACCACAAAATCTCGGTGGTAATTACATCATTCAACTAGAGTGAAGACCGCATCCCCTTTGCTTGATTTATATCACCCGACTCTATGGAATAAATACCATGATCTCTCTCGTTGTAATTACATCATTCACATACAAAAAACCGCATCCCCTTTGCTTGATTTACATCACCCGACTCTATGGAATAAATACCATGATCTCTTTTGTAATTACATCATTCACATACATTACCGCATCCCCTTTGCTTGATTTACATCACCCGACTCTATGGAATGAAGACCACAAAATCTCGGTGGTAATTACATCATTCAACTAGAGTGAAGACCGCATCCCCTTTGCTTGATTTACATCACCTGACTCTATGGAATAAATACCATGATCTCTCTGTTGTAATTACATCATTCACATACAAGTGAATAACCGCATCCCCTTTGCTTGATTTACATCACCGACTCTATGGAATGAAGACCACAAAATCTCGGTGGTAATTACATCATTCAACTAGAGTGAAGACCGCATCCCCTTTGCTTGATTTAAATCACCCGACTCTATGGAATAAATACCATGATCTCTCTCACCCGTTGTAATTACATCATTCACATACAAAGATAACCGCATCCCCTTTGCTTGATTTACATCACCCGACTCTATGGAATGAAGACCACAAAATCTCGGTGGTAATTACATCATTCAACTAGAGTGAAGACCGCATCCCCTTTGCTTGATTTAAATCACCCGACTCTATGGAATAAATACCATGATCTCTCTCTTGTAATTACATCATTCACATACAAAGATAACCGCATCCCCTTTGCTTGATTTACATCACCTCGACTCTATGGAATGAAGACCACAAAATCTCGGTGGTAATTACATCATTCAACTAGAGTGAAGACCGCATCCTTTGCTTGATTTATATCACCCGACTCTATGGAATATATACCATGATCTCTCTCGTTGTAATTACATCATTCACATACCGTGAAAACAACATCCCATTTGCTTGATTTACATCACCCGACTCTATGGAATAAATACCATGATCTCTCTGTTGTAATTACATCATTCACATACAAAGTGATAACCGCATCCCCTTTGCTTGATTTACATCACCCGACTCTATGGAATGAAGACCACAAAATCTCGGTGGTAATTACATCATTCAACTAGAGTGAAGACCGCATCCCCTTTGCTTGATTTACATCACCCGACTCTATGGAATAAATACCATGATGTCTCTAGAGTGAAGACCGTTGTAATTACATCATTCACATACAATGATCTCTCTGTTGTAATAACCGCATCCCCCCTTTGCTTGATTTACATCACCTCGACTCTATGGAATGAAGACCACAAAATCTCGGTGGTAATTACATCATTCAACTAGAGTGAAGACCATCCCCTTTGCTTGATTTAAATCACCCGACTCTATGGAATAAATACCATGATCTCTCTGTTGTAATTACATCATTCACATACAAGTGATAACCGCATCCCCTTTGCTTGATTTACATCACCCGACTCTATGGAATGAAGACCACAAAATCTCGGTGGTAATTACATCATTCAACTAGAGTGAAGACCGCATCCCCTTTGCTTGATTTAAATCACCCGACTCTATGGAATAAATACCATGATCTCTCTCGTTGTAATTACATCATTCACATACAAAGTGATAACCGCATCCCCTTTGCTTGATTTACATCACCCGACTCTATGGAATGAAGACCACAAAATCTCGGTGGTAATTACATCATTCAACTAGAGTGAAGACCGCATCCCCTTTGCTTGATTTATATCACCCGACTCTATGGAATATATACCATGATCTCTCTCGTTGTAATTACATCATTCACATACTCACCCGTGAAAACAACATCCCCTTTGCTTGATTTACATCACCTGACTCTATGGAATAAATACCATGATCTCGTCGTTGTAATTACATCATTCACATACAGTGATAACCGCATCCCCTTTGCTTGATTTACATCACCCGACTCTATGGAATGAAGACCACAAAATCTCTCGGTGTAATTACATCATTCAACTAGAGTGAAGACCGCATCCCCTTTGCTTGATTTACATCACCTCGACTCTATGGAATAAATACCATGATCTCTCTCGTTGTAATTACATCATTCACATACAAAGTGATAACCGCATCCCCTTTGCTTGATTTACATCACCCGACTCTATGGAATGAAGACCACAAAATCTCGGTGGTAATTACATCATTCAACTAGAGTGAAGACCGCATCCCCTTTGCTTGATTTATATCACCCGACTCTATGGAATAAATACCATGATCTCTCTGTTGTAATTACATCATTCACATACAAGTGATAACCGCATCCCCTTTGCTTGATTTACATCACCCGACTCTATGGAATGAAGACCACAAAATCTCGGTGGTAATTACATCATTCAACTAGAGTGAAGACCGCATCCCCTTTGCTTGATTTAAATCACCCGACTCTATGGAATAAATACCATGATCTCTCTCTCGTTGTAATTACATCATTCACATACATCACACTGATAACCGCATCCCCTTTGCTTTGATTTACATCACCCGACTCTATGGAATGAAGACCACAAAATCTCGTGGTAATTACATCATTCAACTAGAGTGAAGACCGCATCCCCTTGCTTGATTTACATCACCCGACTCTATGGAATAAATACCATGATCTCTCGTTGTAATTACATCATTCACATACAGTGATAACCGCATCCCCTTTGCTTGATTTACATCACCTGACTCTATGGAATGAAGACCACAAAATCTCGGTGGTAATTACATCATTCAACTAGAGTGAAGACCGCATCCCCTTTGCTTGATTTAAATCACCCGACTCTATGGAATAAATACCATGATCTCTCTGTTGTAATTACATCATTCACATACAAGTGATAACCGCATCCCCTTTTTGATTTACATCACCTGACTCTATGGAATGAAGACCACAAAATCTCGGTGGTAATTACATCATTCAACTAGAGTGAAGACCGCATCCCCTTTGCTTGATTTAAATCACCTGACTCTATGGAATAAATACCATGATCTCTCTGTTGTAATTACATCATTCACATACAGTGATAACCGCATCCCCTTTGCTTGATTTACATCACCTGACTCTATGGAATGAAGACCACAAAATCTCGGTGGTAATTACATCATTCAACTAGAGTGAAGACCGCATCCCCTTTGCTTGATTTATATCACCTGACTCTATGGAATATATACCATGATCTCTCTATTGTAATTACATCATTCACATACTGTGATAACGGCATCCCCTTTTCTTGATTTACATCACCTGACTCTATGGAATGAAGACCACAAAATCTCGGTGGTAATTACATCATTCAACTAGAGTGAAGACCGCATCCCCTTTGCTTGATTTATATCACCCGACTCTATGGAATATATACCATGATCTCTCTGTTGTAATTACATCATTCACATACAGTGATAACCGCATCCCCTTTGCTTGATTTACATCACCTGACTCTATGGAATGAAGACCACAAAATCTCGGTGGTAATTACATCATTCAACTAGAGTGAAGACCGCATCCCCTTTGCTTGATTTATATCACCTGACTCTATGGAATATATACCATGATCTCTCTGTTGTAATTACATCATTCACATACTGTGAAAACAACATCCCCTTTGCTTGATTTACATCACCTGACTCTATGGAATAAATACCATAATCTCGCTGTTGTAATTACATCATTCACATACAGTGATAACCGCATCCCCTTTGCTTGATTTACATCACCTGACTCTATGGAATGAAGACCACAAAATCTCGGTGGTAATTACATCATTCAACTAGAGTGAAGACCGCATCCCCTATGCTTGATTTACATCACCTGACTCTATGGAATAAATACCATGATGTCTCTGTTGTAATTACATCATTCACATACGGTAATAACCGCATCCCCTTTGCTTGATTTACATCACCTGACTCTATGGAATGAAGACCACAAAATCTCGGTGGTAAATACATCATTCAACTAGAGTGAAGACCGCATCCCCTTTGCTTGATTTAAATCACCTGACTCTATGGAATAAATACCATGATCACTCTGTTGTAATTACATCATTCACATACAAAGATAACCGCATCCCCTTTGCTTGATTTACATCACCCGACTCTATGGAATGAAGACCACAAAATCTCGGTGGTAATTACATCATTCAACTAGAGTGAAGACCGCATCCCCTTTGCTTGATTTAAATCACCCGACTCTATGGAATAAATACCATGATCTCTCTCGTTGTAATTACATCATTCACATACAAAGTGATAACCGCATCCCCTTTGCTTGATTTACATCACCTGACTCTATGGAATGAAGACCACAAAATCTCGGTGGTAATTACATCATTCAACTAGAGTGAAGACCGCATCCCCTTTGCTTGATTTAAATCACCTGACTCTATGGAATAAATACCATGATCTCTCTCGTTGTAATTACATCATTCACATACAACCGCATGATAACCGCATCCCCTTTCACTTGGAATTACCACAAAATCTCGGTGTGTATTACATCATTCAACTAGAGTGAAGACCGCATCCCCTTTGCTTGATTTACATCACCTGACTCTATGGAATGAAGACCACAAAATCTCGGTGGTAATTACATCATTCAACTAGAGTGAAGACCGCATCCCCTTTGCTTGATTTATATCACCTGACTCTATGGAATATATACCATGATCTCTCTGTTGTAATTACATCATTCACATACTGTGAAAACAACATCCCCTTTGCTTGATTTACATCACCTGACTCTATGGAATAAATACCATGATCTCTCTGTTGTAATTACATCATTCACATACAGTGATAACCGCATCCCCTTTGCTTGATTTACATCACCTGACTCTATGGAATGAAGACCACAAAATCTCGGTGGTAATTACATCATTCAACTAGAGTGAAGACCGCATCCCCTTTGCTTGATTTACATCACCTGACTCTATGGAATAAATACCATGATCTCTCTGTTGTAATTACATCATTCACATACGGTAATAACCGCATCCCCTTTGCTTGATTTACATCACCTGACTCTATGGAATGAAGACCACAAAATCTCGGTGGTAATTACATCATTCAACTAGAGTGAAGACCGCATCCCCTTTGCTTGATTTAAATCACCTGACTCTATGGAATAAATACCATGATCTCTCTGTTGTAATTACATCATTCACATACAAGTGATAACCGCATCCCCTTTGCTTGATTTACATCACCCGACTCTATGGAATGAAGACCACAAAATCTCGGTGGTAATTACATCATTCAACTAGAGTGAAGACCGCATCCCCTTTGCTTGATTTACATCACCACAACTCTATGGAATATTCAATACCATGATCTCTCTTGTTGTATATTACATCATTCACATACATTCACATACAAAGTGAATAACCGCATCCCCTTTGCTTGATTTACATCACCCGACTCTATGGAATGAAGACCACAAAATCTCGGTGGTAATTACATCATTCAACTAGAGTGAAGACCGCATCCCCTTTGCTTGATTTAAATCACCTGACTCTATGGAATAAATACCATGATCTCTCTGTTGTAATTACATCATTCACATACAGTGATAACCGCATCCCCTTTGCTTGATTTACATCACCTGACTCTATGGAATGAAGACCACAAAATCTCGGTGTAATTACATCATTCAACTAGAGTGAAGACCGCATCCCCTTTGCTTGATTTACATCACCTTTCTATGGAATATAAGACCATGAAATCTCTCTCGTTAATTACATCATTCAACTAGAGTGAAGACCGCATCCCTTTGCTTGATTTACATCACCCGACTCTATGGAATAAATACCATGATCTCTCTGTTGTAATTACATCATTCACATACAAAGATAACCGCATCCCCTTTGCTTGATTTACATCACCTGACTCTATGGAATGAAGACCACAAAATCTCGGTGGTAATTACATCATTCAACTAGAGTGAAGACCGCATCCCCTTTGCTTGATTTAAATCACCTCCGACTCTATGGAATAAATACCATGATCTCTCTCGTTGTAATTACATCATTCACATACAAAGTGATAACCGCATCCCCTTTGCTTGATTTACATCACCCGACTCTATGGAATGAAGACCACAAAATCTCGGTGGTAATTACATCATTCAACTAGAGTGAAGACCGCATCCCCTTTGCTTGATTTATATCACCCGACTCTATGGAATAAATACCATGATCTCTCTCGTTGTAATTACATCATTCACATACAAAGTAACCGCATCCCCTTTGCTTGATTTACATCACCTGACTCTATGGAATGAAGACCACAAAATCTCGGTGGTAATTACATCATTCAACTAGAGTGAAGACCGCATCCCCTTTGCTTGATTTAAATCACCCGACTCTATGGAATAAATACCATGATGATCTCTCTTTGTAATTACATCATTCACATACAAAGGATAACCGCATCCCCTTGCTTGATTTACATCACCCGACTCTATGGAATGAAGACCACAAAATCTCGGTGGTAATTACATCATTCAACTAGAGTGAAGACCGCATCCCCTTTGCTTGATTTATATCACCCGACTCTATGGAATATATACCATGATCTCTCTCATTGTAATTACATCATTCACATACTTGTGAAAACAACATCCCCTTTGCTTGATTTACATCACCATCGACTCTATGGAATAAATACCATGATCTCGCTGTTGTAATTACATCATTCACATACAAGGATAACCGCATCCCCTTTGCTTGATTTACATCACCTGACTCTATGGAATGAAGACCACAAAATCTCGGTGGTAATTACATCATTCAACTAGAGTGAAGACCGCATCCCCTATGCTTGATTTACATCACCTGACTCTATGGAATAAATACCATGATGTCTCTCGTTGTAATTACATCATTCACATACAGGTAATAACCGCATCCCCTTTGCTTGATTTACATCACCCGACTTCTATGGAATGGAATGAAGACCACAAAATCTCGGTGGTAATTTACATCATTCAACTAGAGTGAAGACCGCATCCCCTTTGCTTGATTTAAATCACCCTCGACTCTATGGAATAAATACCATGATCTCTCTGTTGTAATTACATCATTCACATACAGTGATAACCGCATCCCCTTTGCTTGATTTACATCACCTGACTCTATGGAATGAAGACCACAAAATCTCGGTGGTAATTACATCATTCAACTAGAGTGAAGACCGCATCCCCTTTGCTTGATTTACATCACCCGACTCTATGGAATAAATACCATGATCTCTCTGTTGTAATTACATCATTCACATACAAAGATAACCGCATCCCCTTTGCTTGATTTACATCACCTCGACTCTATGGAATGAAGACCACAAAATCTCGGTGGTAATTACATCATTCAACTAGAGTGAAGACCGCATCCCCTTTGCTTGATTTAAATCACCCGACTCTATGGAATAAATACCATGATCTCTCTCGTTGTAATTACATCATTCACATACAAGTGATAACCGCATCCCCTTTGCTTGATTTACATCACCTCGACTCTATGGAATGAAGACCACAAAATCTCGGTGGTAATTACATCATTCAACTAGAGTGAAGACCGCATCCCCTTTGCTTGATTTACATCACCCGACTCTATGGAATAAATACCATGATCTCTCTCGTTGTAATTACATCATTCACATACAAAGTGATAACCGCATCCCCTTTGCTTGATTTACATCACCCGACTCTATGGAATGAAGACCACAAAATCTCGGTGGTAATTACATCATTCAACTAGAGTGAAGACCGCATCCCCTTTGCTTGATTTAAATCACCTCGACTCTATGGAATAAATACCATGATCACCGACTCTCCATGATTCTCTCGTTGTAATTACATCATTCACATACAAAGTGATAACCGCATCCCCTTTGCTTGATTTACATCACCCGACTCTATGGAATGAAGACCACAAAATCTCGGTGGTAATTACATCATTCAACTAGAGTGAAGACCGCATCCCCTTTGCTTGATTTATATCACCCGACTCTATGGAATAAATACCATGATTACATCATTCACATACAAAAAACCATCCCCTTTGCTTGATTTACATCACCTCGACTCTATGGAATAAGACCATGATCTCGTTGTAATTACATCATTCACATACAAAGTGAAAACCGCATCCCCTTTGCTTGATTTACATCACCTCGACTCTATGGAATGAAGACCACAAAATCTCGGTGGTAATTACATCATTCAACTAGAGTGAAGACCGCATCCCCTTTGCTTGATTTAAATCACCCGACTCTATGGAATAAATACCATGATCTCTCTCGTTGTAATTACATCATTCACATACAAAGTGATAACCGCATCCCCTTTGCTTGATTTACATCACCTCGACTCTATGGAATGAAGACCACAAAATCTCGGTGGTAATTACATCATTCAACTAGAGTGAAGACCGCATCCCCTTTGCTTGATTTATATCACCCGACTCTATGGAATATATACCATGATCTCTCTCGTTGTAATTACATCATTCACATACTAGTGAAAACAACATCCCCTTTGCTTGATTTACATCACCCGACTCTATGGAATAAATACCATGAATCTCATTCACATACTATTTGTAATTACATCATTCACATACAATCGTGTAATTATAACCGCATCCCCTTTGCTTGATTTACATCACCCGACTCTATGGAATGAAGACCACAAAATCTCGGTGGTAATTACATCATTCAACTAGAGTGAAGACCGCATCCCCTTTGCTTGATTTACATCACCTGACTCTATGGAATAAATACCATGATGTCTCTGTTGTAATTACATCATTCACATACGGTAATAACCGCATCCCCTTTGCTTGATTTACATCACCTGACTCTATGGAATGAAGACCACAAAATCTCGGTGGTAATTACATCATTCAACTAGAGTGAAGACCGCATCCCCTTTGCTTGATTTAAATCACCTGACTCTATGGAATAAATACCATGATCTCTCTGTTGTAATTACATCATTCACATACAAAAGTGATAACCGCATCCCCTTTGCTTGATTTACATCACCCGACTCTATGGAATGAAGACCACAAAATCTCGGTGGTAATTACATCATTCAACTAGAGTGAAGACCGCATCCCCTTTGCTTGATTTATATCACCCGACTCTATGGAATAAATACCATGATCTCTCTCGTTGTAATTACATCATTCACATACAAGTGATAACCGCATCCCCTTTGCTTGATTTACATCACCCGACTCTATGGAATGAAGACCACAAAATCTCGGTGGTAATTACATCATTCAACTAGAGTGAAGACCGCATCCCCTTTGCTTGATTTAAATCACCCGACTCTATGGAATAAATACCATGATCTCTCTCGTTGTAATTACATCATTCACATACAAGTGATAACCGCATCCCCTTTGCTTGATTTACATCACCCGACTCTATGGAATGAAGACCACAAAATCTCGGTGGTAATTACATCATTCAACTAGAGTGAAGACCGCATCCCCTTTGCTTGATTTATATCACCCGACTCTATGGAATATATACCATGATCTCTCTCGTTGTAATTACATCATTCACATACAAGTGAACATCACAACATCCCCTTTGCTTGATTTACATCACCCGACTCTATGGAATATCCCCTTTGCTTGATTTACATCACCCGACTCTATGGAATAAATACCATGATCTCTCTGTTGTAATTACATCATTCACATACAGTGATAACCGCATCCCCTTTGCTTGATTTACATCACCCGACTCTATGGAATGAAGACCACAAAATCTCGGTGGTAATTACATCATTCAACTAGAGTGAAGACCGCATCCCCTTTGCTTGATTTACATCACCCGACTCTATGGAATAAATACCATGATCTCTCTGTTGTAATTACATCATTCACATACAACATACGTGATAACCGCATCCCCTTTGCTTGATTTACATCACCCGACTCTATGGAATGAAGACCACAAAATCTCGGTGGTAATTACATCATTCAACTAGAGTGAAGACCGCATCCCCTTTGCTTGATTTAAATCACCCGACTCTATGGAATAAATACCATGATCTCTCTCGTTGTAATTACATCATTCACATACAAGTGATAACCGCATCCCCTTTGCTTGATTTACATCACCCGACTCTATGGAATGAAGACCACAAAATCTCGGTGGTAATTACATCATTCAACTAGAGTGAAGACCGCATCCCCTTTGCTTGATTTATTCAATCACCCGACTCTATGGAATAAATACCATGATCTCTCTCGTTGTAA
This sequence comes from Anisodus tanguticus, assembly GCA_034509755.1. Lineage (NCBI taxonomy): Eukaryota > Viridiplantae > Streptophyta > Magnoliopsida > Solanales > Solanaceae > Anisodus > Anisodus tanguticus. Next base: position 27,389,821 of record CM067540.1, read on the forward strand.
TTACATCATTCACATACAAAGATAACCGCATCCCCTTTGCTTGATTTACATCACCCGACTCTATGGAATGAAGACCACAAAATCTCGGTGGTAATTACATCATTCAACTAGAGTGAAGACCGCATCCCCTTTGCTTGATTTATATCACCCGACTCTATGGAATATATACCATGATCTCTCTCGTTGTAATTACATCATTCACATACTGTGAAAACAACATCCCCTTTGCTTGATTTACATCACCTCGACCTATGGAATAAATACCATGATCTCGCTCCCCTTTGTTGTAATTACATCATTCACATACAATCATTCAATAGAGTGATAACCGCATCCCCTTTGCTTGATTTACATCACCTCGACTCTATGGAATGAAGACCACAAAATCTCGGTGGTAATTACATCATTCAACTAGAGTGAAGACCGCATCCCCTTTGCTTGATTTACATCACCCGACTCTATGGAATAAATACCATGATCTCTCTCGTTGTAATTACATCATTCACATACAAAGATAACCGCATCCCCTTTGCTTGATTTACATCACCCGACTCTATGGAATGAAGACCACAAAATCTCGGTGGTAATTACATCATTCAACTAGAGTGAAGACCGCATCCCCTTTGCTTGATTTAAATCACCCGACTCTATGGAATAAATACCATGATCTCTCTGTTGTAATTACATCATTCACATACAAGAATAACCGCATCCCCTTTGCTTGATTTACATCACCCGACTCTATGGAATGAAGACCACAAAATCTCGGTGGTAATTACATCATTCAACTAGAGTGAAGACCGCATCCCCTTTGCTTGATTTAAATCACCCGACTCTATGGAATAAATACCATGATCTCTCTCGTTGTAATTACATCATTCACATACAAAGATAACCGCATCCCCTTTGCTTGATTTACATCACCCCTTTGCTTGACTCTATGGAATGAAGACCACAAAATCTCGGTGGTAATTACATCATTCAACTAGAGTGAAGACCGCATCCCCTTTGCTTGATTTAAATCACCCGACTCTATGGAATAAATACCATGATCTCTCTCGTTGTAATTACATCATTCACATACAAAGGATAACCGCATCCCCTTTGCTTGATTTACATCACCTCGACTCTATGGAATGAAGACCACAAAATCTCGGTGGTAATTACATCATTCAACTAGAGTGAAGACCGCATCCCCTTTGCTTGATTTATATCACCCGACTCTATGGAATATATACCATGATCTCTCTCGTTGTAATTACATCATTCACATACAGTGAAAACCGCATCCCCTTTGCTTGATTTACATCACCCGACTCTATGGAATAAATACCATGATCTCGCCGTTACATAATTACATCATTCACATACAAGTATGAATAACCGCATCCCCTTTGCTCCCCTTTGCTTGATTTACATCACCCGACTCTATGGAATGAAGACCACAAAATCTCGGTGGTAATTACATCATTCAACTAGAGTGAAGACCGCATCCCCTTGCTTGATTTACATCACCCGACTCTATGGAATAAATACCATGATCTCTCTCTTGTAATTACATCATTCACATACAACAGTGATAACCGCATCCCCTTTGCTTGATTTACATCACCCGACTCTATGGAATGAAGACCACAAAATCTCGGTGGTAATTACATCATTCAACTAGAGTGAAGACCGCATCCCCTTTGCTTGATTTACATCACCCGACTCTATGGAATAAATACCATGATCTCTCTGTTGTAATTACATCATTCACATACAAAGTGAAAAACGCATCCCCTTTGCTTGATTTACATCACCCGACTCTATGGAATGAAGACCACAAAATCTCGGTGGTAATTACATCATTCAACTAGAGTGAAGACCGCATCCCCTTTGCTTGATTTAAATCACCCGACTCTATGGAATAAATACCATGATCTCTCTTCACATACAAAGTTGTAATTACATCATTCACATACAAGTGATAACCGCATCCCCTTTGCTTGATTTACATCACCTTTGACTCTATGGAATGAAGACCACAAAATCTCGGTGGTAATTACATCATTCAACTAGAGTGAAGACCGCATCCCCTTTGCTTGATTTATATCACCCGACTCTATGGAATAAATACCATGATCTCTCTCGTTGTAATTACATCATTCACATACAAAGTGAAAACCGCATCCCCTTTGCTTGATTTACATCACCCGACTCTATGGAATGAAGACCACAAAATCTCGGTGGTAATTACATCATTCAACTAGAGTGAAGACCGCATCCCCTTTGCTTGATTTACATCACCCGACTCTATGGAATAAATACCATGATCTCTCTCCGTTGTAATTACATCATTCACATACAGTGAAACCGCATCCCCTTTGCTTGATTTACATCACCATGACTTCATACTAGAGTGAAGACCGCATCCCCTTTGCTTGATTTACATCACCCGACTCTATGGAATAAATACCATGATCTCTCTGTTGTAATTACATCATTCACATACAAAGTGATAACCGCATCCCCTTTGCTTGATTTACATCACCCGACTCTATGGAATGAAGACCACAAAATCTCGGTGGTAATTACATCATTCAACTAGAGTGAAGACCGCATCCCCTTTGCTTGATTTACATCACCTGACTCTATGGAATAAATACCATGATCTCTCTCGTTGTAATTACATCATTCACATACGGTGATAACCGCATCCCCTTTGCTTGATTTACATCACCCGACTCTATGGAATGAAGACCACAAAATCTCGGTGGTAATTACATCATTCAACTAGAGTGAAGACCGCATCCCCTTTGCTTGATTTAAATCACCCGACTCTATGGAATAAATACCATGATCTCTCTCGTTGTAATTACATCATTCACATACAGTGATAACCGCATCCCCTTTGCTTGATTTACATCACCCGACTCTATGGAATGAAGACCACAAAATCTCGGTGGTAATTACATCATTCAACTAGAGTGAAGACCGCATCCCCTTTGCTTGATTTAAATCACCCGACTCTATGGAATAAATACCATGATCTCTCTCGTTGTAATTACATCATTCACATACAAAGTGATAACCGCATCCCCTTTGCTTGATTTACATCACCCGACTCTATGGAATGAAGACCACAAAATCTCGGTGGTAATTACATCATTCAACTAGAGTGAAGACCGCATCCCCTTTGCTTGATTTATATCACCCGACTCTATGGAATATATACCATGATCTCTCTCGTTGTAATTACATCATTCACATACCGTGAAAACAACATCCCCTTTGCTTGATTTACAACATCCCCTTTGATTTACATCACCCGACTCTATGGAATAAATACCATGATCTCGCTGTTGTAATTACATCATTCACATACAGTGATAACCGCATCCCCTTTGCTTGATTTACATCACCTGACTCTATGGAATGAAGAGCACAAAATCTCGGTGGTAATTACATCATTCAACTAGAGTGAAGACCGCATCCCCTATGCTTGATTTACATCACCTGACTCTATGGAATAAATACCATGATGTCTCTGTTGTAATTACATCATTCACATACAGTAATAACCGCATCCCCTTTGCTTGATTTACATCACCTGACTCTATGGAATGAAGACCACAAAATCTCGGTGGTAAATACATCATTCAACTAGAGTGAAGACCGCATCCCCTTTGCTTGATTTAAATCACCTGACTCTATGGAATAAATACCATGATCACTCTGTTGTAATTACATCATTCACATACAGTGATAACCGCATCCCCTTTGCTTGATTTACATCACCTGACTCTATGGAATGAAGACCACAAAATCTCGGTGGTAATTACATCATTCAACTAGAGTGAAGACCGCATCCCCTTTGCTTGATTTATATCACCTGACTCTATGGAATAAATACCATGATCTCTCTGTTGTAATTACATCATTCACATACAGTGATAACCGCATCCCCTTTGCTTGATTTACATCACCTGACTCTATGGAATGAAGACCACAAAATCTCGGTGGTAATTACATCATTCAACTAGAGTGAAGACCGCATCCCCTTTGCTTGATTTAAATCACCCGACTCTATGGAATAAATACCATGATCTCTCTCGTTGTAATTACATCATTCACATACAAGATAACCGCATCCCCTTTGCTTGATTTACATCACCCGACTCTATGGAATGAAGACCACAAAATCTCGGTGGTAATTACATCATTCAACTAGAGTGAAGACCGCATCCCCTTTGCTTGATTTATATCACCCGACTCTATGGAATATATACCATGATCTCTCTCGTTGTAATTACATCATTCACATACAGTGAAAACAATCCCCTTTGCTTGATTTACATCACCCGACTCTATGGAATAAATACCATGATCTCTCTGTTGTAATTACATCATTCACATACAGTGATAACCGCATCCCCTTTGCTTGATTTACATCACCCGACTCTATGGAATGAAGACCACAAAATCTCGGTGGTAATTACATCATTCAACTAGAGTGAAGACCGCATCCCCTTTGCTTGATTTACATCACCCGACTCTATGGAATAAATACCATGATCTCTCTGTTGTAATTACATCATTCACATACAAAGGATAACCGCATCCCCTTTGCTTGATTTACATCACCATCCCCTTTGCTTGACTCACCTGATGGAATGAAGACCACAAAATCTCGGTGGTAATTACATCATTCAACTAGAGTGAAGACCGCATCCCCTTTGCTTGATTTAAATCACCCGACTCTATGGAATAAATACCATGATCTCTCTGTTGTAATTACATCATTCACATACAAGTGATAACCGCATCCCCTTTGCTTGATTTACATCACCCGACTCTATGGAATGAAGACCACAAAATCTCGGTGGTAATTACATCATTCAACTAGAGTGAAGACCGCATCCCCTTTGCTTGATTTAAATCACCCGACTCTATGGAATAAATACCATGATCTCTCTTTGTAATTACATCATTCACATACAAAGATAACCGCATCCCCTTTGCTTGATTTACATCACCCGACTCTATGGAATGAAGACCACAAAATCTCGGTGGTAATTACATCATTCAACTAGAGTGAAGACCGCATCCCCTTTGCTTGATTTATATCACCCGACTCTATGGAATATATACCATGATCTCTCTCGTTGTAATTACATCATTCACATACCGTGAAAACAACATCCCCTTTGCTTGATTTACATCACCCGACTCTATGGAATAAATACCATGATCTCGCTGTTGTAATTACATCATTCACATACAAGTGATAACCGCATCCCCTTTGCTTGATTTACATCACCCGACTCTATGGAATGAAGACCACAAAATCTCGGTGGTAATTACATCATTCAACTAGAGTGAAGACCGCATCCCCTTGCTTGATTTACATCACTCTATGACTCTATGGAATAAATACCATGATCTCTCTATCTATGTAATTACATCATTCACATACAAAGTGATAACCGCATCCCCTTTGCTTGATTTACATCACCCGACTCTATGGAATGAAGACCACAAAATCTCGGTGGTAATTACATCATTCAACTAGAGTGAAGACCGCATCCCCTTTGCTTGATTTAAATCACCCGACTCTATGGAATAAATACCATGATCTCTCTGTTGTAATTACATCATTCACATACAGTGAATAACCGCATCCCCTTTGCTTGATTTACATCACCCGACTCTATGGAATGAAGACCACAAAATCTCGGTGGTAATTACATCATTCAACTAGAGTGAAGACCGCATCCCCTTTGCTTGATTTACATCACCCGACTCTATGGAATAAATACCATGATCTCTCTCGTTGTAATTACATCATTCACATACAAAGTGATAACCGCATCCCCTTTGCTTGATTTACATCACCTCGACTCTATGGAATGAAGACCACAAAATCTCGGTGGTAATTACATCATTCAACTAGAGTGAAGACCGCATCCCCTTTGCTTGATTTAATCATCACCCGACTCTATGGAATAAATACCATGATCTCTCTGTTGTAATTACATCATTCACATACAAAGTGATAACCGCATCCCCTTTGCTTGATTTACATCACCCGACTCTATGGAATGAAGACCACAAAATCTCGTGGTAATTACATCATTCAACTAGAGTGAAGACCGCATCCCCTTTGCTTGATTTATATCACCCGACTCTATGGAATAATACCATGATCTCTCTCGTTGTAATTACATCATTCACATACAGAGTGAAACCGCATCCCCTTTGCTTGATTTACATCCCCTCTTGGAATATATACTTGTTGTATTACATCATTCACATACAGTGAAAACAACATCCCCTTTGCTTGATTTACATCACCTGACTCTATGGAATAAATACCATGATCTCGCTGTTGTAATTACATCATTCACACACAAGATAAACCGCATCCCCTTTGCTTGATTTACATCACCCGACTCTATGGAATGAAGACCACAAAATCTCGGTGGTAATTACATCATTCAACTAGAGTGAAGACCGCATCCCCTTTGCTTGATTTACATCACCCGACTCTATGGAATAAATACCATGATCTCTCTCGTTGTAATTACATCATTCACATACAAAGATAACCGCATCCCCTTTGCTTGATTTACATCACCCGACTCTATGGAATGAAGACCACAAAATCTCGGTGGTAATTACATCATTCAACTAGAGTGAAGACCGCATCCCCTTTGCTTGATTTACATCACCCGACTCTATGGAATAAATACCATGATCTCTCTGTTGTAATTACATCATTCACATACAAGTGAATAACCGCATCCCCTTTGCTTGATTTACATCACCCGACTCTATGGAATGAAGACCACAAAATCTCGTGGTAATTACATCATTCAACTAGAGTGAAGACCGCATCCCCTTTGCTTGATTTAAATCACCCGACTCTATGGAATAAATACCATGATCTCTCTGTTGTAATTACATCATTCACATACAAAGTGATAACCGCATCCCCTTTTACTTGATTTACATCACCATCATTCAACTAGAGTGAAACTCTATGGAATGAAGACCACAAAATCTCGGTGGTAATTACATCATTCAACTAGAGTGAAGACCGCATCCCCTTTGCTTGATTTATATCACCCGACTCTATGGAATAAATACCATGATCTCTCTCGTTGTAATTACATCATTCACATACAAGTGATAACCGCATCCCCTTTGCTTGATTTACATCACCTCGACTCTATGGAATGAAGACCACAAAATCTCGGTGGTAATTACATCATTCAACTAGAGTGAAGACCGCATCCCCTTTGCTTGATTTACATCACCCGACTCTATGGAATAAATACCATGATCTCTCTCGTTGTAATTACATCATTCACATACAGAGTGAAAACCGCATCCCCTTTGCTTGATTTACATCACCCACTCTATGGAATAAATACCATGATCTCGCTCGTTGTAATTACATCATTCACATACAAGTGAAGACCGCATCCCCTTTGCTTGATTTACATCACCCGACTCTATGGAATGAAGACCACAAAATCTCTCTGGTAATTACATCATTCAACTAGAGTGAAGACCGCATCCCCTTTGCTTGATTTACATCACCCGACTCTATGGAATAAATACCATGATCTCTCTCTCGTTGTAATTACATCATTCACATACAAAGTGATAACCGCATCCCCTTTGCTTGATTTACATCACCCGACTCTATGGAATGAAGACCACAAAATCTCGGTGGTAATTACATCATTCAACTAGAGTGAAGACCGCATCCCCTTTGCTTGATTTAAATCACCCGACTCTATGGAATAAATACCATGATCTCTCTGTTGTAATTACATCATTCACATACAAGTGATAACCGCATCCCCTTTGCTTGATTTACATCACCCGACTCTATGGAATGAAGACCACAAAATCTCGGTGGTAATTACATCATTCAACTAGAGTGAAGACCGCATCCCCTTTGCTTGATTTAAATCACCCGACTCTATGGAATAAATACCATGATCTCTCTCGTTGTAATTACATCATTCACATACAAAGATAACCGCATCCCCTTTGCTTGATTTACATCACCCGACTCTATGGAATGAAGACCACAAAATCTCGGTGGTAATTACATCATTCAACTAGAGTGAAGACCGCATCCCCTTTGCTTGATTTATATCACCTGACTCTATGGAATATATACCATGATCTCTCTGTTGTAATTACATCATTCACATACTGTGAAAACAACATCCCCTTTGCTTGATTTACATCACCTGACTCTATGGAATAAATACCATGATCTCGCTGTTGTAATTACATCATTCACATACAGGGATAACCGCATCCCCTTTGCTTGATTTACATCACCTGACTCTATGGAATGAAGAGCACAAAATCTCGGTGGTAATTACATCATTCAACTAGAGTGAAGACCGCATCCCCTATGCTTGATTTACATCACCTGACTCTATGGAATAAATACCATGATGTCTCTGTTGTAATTACATCATTCACATACAAAGTAATAACCGCATCCCCTTTGCTTGATTTACATCACCTGACTCTATGGAATGAAGACCACAAAATCTCGGTGGTAAATACATCATTCAACTAGAGTGAAGACCGCATCCCCTTTGCTTGATTTAAATCACCTGACTCTATGGAATAAATACCATGATCACTCTGTTGTAATTACATCATTCACATACAGTGATAACCGCATCCCCTTTGCTTGATTTACATCACCTGACTCTATGGAATGAAGACCACAAAATCTCGGTGGTAATTACATCATTCAACTAGAGTGAAGACCGCATCCCCTTTGCTTGATTTAAATCACCTGACTCTATGGAATAAATACCATGATCTCTCTCGTTGTAATTACATCATTCACATACAAGATAACCGCATCCCCTTTGCTTGATTTACATCACCTCGACTCTATGGAATGAAGACCACAAAATCTCGGTGGTAATTACATCATTCAACTAGAGTGAAGACCGCATCCCCTTTGCTTGATTTATATCACCTGACTCTATGGAATATATACCATGATCTCTCTCGTTGTAATTACATCATTCACATACCCGCATCCCCTTTGCTTGAATCACCCGACTATGGAATGAAGACCACATCCATTCAATACTAGAGTGAAGACCGCATCCCCTTTGCTTGATTTACATCACCCGACTCTATGGAATAAATACCATGATCTCTCTCGTTGTAATTACATCATTCACATACAAGTGATAACCGCATCCCCTTTGCTTGATTTACATCACCCGACTCTATGGAATGAAGACCACAAAATCTCGGTGGTAATTACATCATTCAACTAGAGTGAAGACCGCATCCCCTTTGCTTGATTTACATCACCCGACTCTATGGAATAAATACCATGATCTCTCTGTTGTAATTACATCATTCACATACAAAGTGATAACCGCATCCCCTTTGCTTGATTTACATCACCCGACTCTATGGAATGAAGACCACAAAATCTCGGTGGTAATTACATCATTCAACTAGAGTGAAGACCGCATCCCCTTTGCTTGATTTACATCACCCGACTCTATGGAATAAATACCATGATCTCTCTCGTTGTAATTACATCATTCACATACAAAGGATAACCGCATCCCCTTTGCTTGATTTACATCACCCGACTCTATGGAATGAAGACCACAAAATCTCGGTGGTAATTACATCATTCAACTAGAGTGAAGACCGCATCCCCTTTGCTTGATTTACATCACCCGACTCTATGGAATAAATACCATGATCTCTCTCGTTGTAATTACATCATTCACATACAAGTGATAACCGCATCCCCTTTGCTTGATTTACATCACCTCGACTCTATGGAATGAAGACCACAAAATCTCGGTGGTAATTACATCATTCAACTAGAGTGAAGACCGCATCCCCTTTGCTTGATTTACATCACCCCTGACTATATGGAATAAATACCATGATCTCTCTCGTTGTAATTACATCATTCACATACAGTGAAAACCGCATCCCCTTTGCTTGATTTACATCACCCGACTCTATGGAATAAATACCATGATCTCGCTTCACACTGTAATTACATCATTCACATACAGTGATAACCGCATCCCCTTTGCTTGATTTACATCACCTCGACTCTATGGAATGAAGACCACAAAATCTCGGTGGTAATTACATCATTCAACTAGAGTGAAGACCGCATCCCCTTTGCTTGATTTACATCACCCGACTCTATGGAATAAATACCATGATCTCTCTCGTTGTAATTACATCATTCACATACGGTGATAACCGCATCCCCTTTGCTTGATTTACATCACCCGACTCTATGGAATGAAGACCACAAAATCTCGGTGGTAATTACATCATTCAACTAGAGTGAAGACCGCATCCCCTTTGCTTGATTTACATCACCCGACTCTATGGAATAAATACCATGATCTCCGTTGTAATTACATCATTCACATACAAGATAACCGCATCCCCTTTGCTTGATTTACATCACCCGACTCTATGGAATGAAGACCACAAAATCTCGGTGGTAATTACATCATTCAACTAGAGTGAAGACCGCATCCCCTTTGCTTGATTTAAATCACCCGACTCTATGGAATAAATACCATGATCTCTCTCGTTGTAATTACATCATTCACATACAAGATAACCGCATCCCCTTTGCTTGATTTACATCACCCGACTCTATGGAATGAAGACCACAAAATCTCGGTGGTAATTACATCATTCAACTAGAGTGAAGACCGCATCCCCTTTGCTTGATTTATATCACCCGACTCTATGGAATAAATACCATGATCTCTCTCGTTGTAATTACATCATTCACATACAAAGGAAACCGCATCCCCTTTGCTTGATTTACATCACCTCGACTCTATGGAATGAAGACCACAAAATCTCGGTGGTAATTACATCATTCAACTAGAGTGAAGACCGCATCCCCTTTGCTTGATTTACATCACCTGACTCTATGGAATAAATACCATGATCTCTCTGTTGTAATTACATCATTCACATACAGTGATAACCGCATCCCCTTTGCTTGATTTACATCACCCGACTCTATGGAATGAAGACCACAAAATCTCGGTGGTAATTACATCATTCAACTAGAGTGAAGACCGCATCCCCTTTGCTTGATTTACATCACCCGACTCTATGGAATTCTATGGAATAAATACCATGATCTCTCACCGTTGTAATTACATCATTCACATACAATAATAACCGCATCCCCTTTGCTTGATTTACATCACCTGACTCTATGGAATGAAGACCACAAAATCTCGGTGGTAATTACATCATTCAACTAGAGTGAAGACCGCATCCCCTTTGCTTGATTTAAATCACCCGACTCTATGGAATAAATACCATGATCTCTCGTTGTAATTACATCATTCACATACAAAGATAACCGCATCCCCTTTGCTTGATTTACATCACCCGACTCTATGGAATGAAGACCACAAAATCTCGGTGGTAATTACATCATTCAACTAGAGTGAAGACCGCATCCCCTTTTGATTTGATTTAATAATCACCTCGACTCTATGGAATAAATACCATGATCTCTCCATAATTACATCATTCACATACAAGTGATAACCGCATCCCCTTTGCTTGATTTACATCACCCGACTCTATGGAATGAAGACCACAAAATCTCTCGTGGTAATTACATCATTCAACTAGAGTGAAGACCGCATCCCCTTTGCTTGATTTACATCACCCGACTCTATGGAATAAATACCATGATCTCTCTGTTGTAATTACATCATTCACATACAAGAGTGATAACCGCATCCCCTTTGCTTGATTTACATCACCCGACTCTATGGAATGAAGACCACAAAATCTCGTGGTAATTACATCATTCAACTAGAGTGAAGACCGCATCCCCTTTGCTTGATTTACATCACCCGACTCTATGGAATAAATACCATGATCTCTCTCGTTGTAATTACATCATTCACATACAGAGTGATAACCGCATCCCCTTTGCTTGATTTACATCACCTCGACTCTATGGAATGAAGACCACAAAATCTCGGTGGTAATTACATCATTCAACTAGAGTGAAGACCGCATCCCCTTTGCTTGATTTACATCACCCGACTCTATGGAATAAATACCATGATCTCTCTGTTGTAATTACATCATTCACATACAAGTGATAACCGCATCCCCTTTGCTTGATTTACATCACCCGACTCTATGGAATGAAGACCACAAAATCTCGGTGGTAATTACATCATTCAACTAGAGTGAAGACCGCATCCCCTTTGCTTGATTTACATCACCCGACTCTATGGAATAAATACCATGATCTCTCTCGTTGTAATTACATCATTCACATACAAAGTAATAACCGCATCCCCTTTGCTTGATTTACATCACCTCGACTCTATGGAATGAAGACCACAAAATCTCGGTGGTAATTACATCATTCAACTAGAGTGAAGACCGCATCCCCTTTGCTTGATTTAAATCACCCGACTCTATGGAATAAATACCATGATCTCTCTGTTGTAATTACATCATTCACATACAAAGATAACCGCATCCCCTTTGCTTGATTTACATCACCCGACTCTATGGAATGAAGACCACAAAATCTCTCGTGGTAATTACATCATTCAACTAGAGTGAAGACCGCATCCCCTTTGCTTGATTTATATCACCCGACTCTATGGAATAAATACCATGATCTCTCTCGTTGTAATTACATCATTCACATACAAGTGAAACCGCATCCCCTTTGCTTGATTTACATCACCTCGACTCTATGGAATGAAGACCACAAAATCTCGGTGGTAATTACATCATTCAACTAGAGTGAAGACCGCATCCCCTTTGCTTGATTTACATCACCCGACTCTATGGAATAAATACCATGATCTCTCTCGTTGTAATTACATCATTCACATACACAGTGAAAACCGCATCCCCTTTGCTTGATTTACATCACCCGACTCTATGGAATAAATACCATGATCTCTCTGTTGTAATTACATCATTCACATACAGTAGATAACCGCATCCCCTTTGCTTGATTTACATCACCCGACTCTATGGAATGAAGACCACAAAATCTCGGTGGTAATTACATCATTCAACTAGAGTGAAGACCGCATCCCCTTTGCTTGATTTACATCACCGACTCTATGGAATAAATACCATGATCTCTCTGTTGTAATTACATCATTCACATACAGAGTGAATAACCGCATCCCCTTTGCTTGATTTACATCACCCGACTCTATGGAATGAAGACCACAAAATCTCTCGTGGTAATTACATCATTCAACTAGAGTGAAGACCGCATCCCCTTTGCTTGATTTAAATCACCCGACTCTATGGAATAAATACCATGATCACTCTCTCGTTGTAATTACATCATTCACATACAAAGGATAACCGCATCCCCTTTGCTTGATTTACATCACCCGACTCTATGGAATGAAGACCACAAAATCTCGGTGGTAATTACATCATTCAACTAGAGTGAAGACCGCATCCCCTTTGCTTGATTTAAATCACCCGACTCTATGGAATAAATACCATGATCTCTCTCTCGTTGTAATTACATCATTCACATACAGTGATAACCGCATCCCCTTTGCTTGATTTACATCACCCGACTCTATGGAATGAAGACCACAAAATCTCGGTGGTAATTACATCATTCAACTAGAGTGAAGACCGCATCCCCTTTGCTTGATTTACATCACCCGACTCTATGGAATATATACCATGATCTCTCTCGTTGTAATTACATCATTCACATACCGTGAAAACAACATCCCCTTTGCTTGATTTACATCACCCGACTCTATGGAATAAATACCATGATCTCGCTGTTGTAATTACATCATTCACATACAAAGGATAACCGCATCCCCTTTGCTTGATTTACATCACCCGACTCTATGGAATGAAGACCACAAAATCTCGGTGGTAATTACATCATTCAACTAGAGTGAAGACCGCATCCCCTATGCTTGATTTACATCACCTGACTCTATGGAATAAATACCATGTTGTCTCTGTTGTAATTACATCATTCACATACGTAACCGCATCCCCTTTGCTTGATTTACATCACCCGACACTATGGAATGAAGACCACAAAATCTCGGTGGTAATTACATCATTCAACTAGAGTGAAGACCGCATCCCCTTTGCTTGATTTACATCACCTGACTCTATGGAATGAAGACCAACAAAATCTCGTTGTAATTACATCATTCAACTAGAGTGAAGACCGCATCCCCTTTGCTTGATTTACATCACCCGACTCTATGGAATAAATACCATGATCTCTCTCGTTGTAATTACATCATTCACATACAAGTGATAACCGCATCCCCTTTGCTTGATTTACATCACCTCGACTCTATGGAATGAAGACCACAAAATCTCGGTGGTAATTACATCATTCAACTAGAGTGAGTGAAGACCGCATCCCCTTTGCTTGATTTACATCACCCGACTCTATGGAATAAATACCATGATCTCTCTCGTTGTAATTACATCATTCACATACAAGTGATAACCGCATCCCCTTTGCTTGATTTACATCACCGACTCTATGGAATGAAGACCACAAAATCTCGGTGGTAATTACATCATTCAACTAGAGTGAAGACCGCATCCCCTTTGCTTGATTTATATCACCCGACTCTATGGAATAAATACCATGATCTCTCTCGTTGTAATTACATCATTCACATACAAGAATAACCGCATCCCCTTTGCTTGATTTACATCACCCGACTCTATGGAATGAAGACCACAAAATCTCGGTGGTAATTACATCATTCAACTAGAGTGAAGACCGCATCCCCTTTGCTTGATTTAAATCACCCGACTCTATGGAATAAATACCATGATCTCTCTCGTTGTAATTACATCATTCACATACAAAGTGATAACCGCATCCCCTTTGCTTGATTTACATCACCCGACTCTATGGAATGAAGACCACAAAATCTCGGTGGTAATTACATCATTCAACTAGAGTGAAGACCGCATCCCCTTTGCTTGATTTATATCACCCGACTCTATGGAATAAATACCATGATCTCTCTCGTTGTAATTACATCATTCACATACAAGTGAAAACCGCATCCCCTTTGCTTGATTTACATCACCCGACTCTATGGAATGAAGACCACAAAATCTCGGTGGTAATTACATCATTCAACTAGAGTGAAGACCGCATCCCCTTTGCTTGATTTACATCACCCGACTCTATGGAATAAATACCATGATCACTCTAAATACCATGATCTCTCTTGTAATTACATCATTCACATACAAAGTGATAACCGCATCCCCTTTGCTTGATTTACATCACCCGACTCTATGGAATGAAGACCACAAAATCTCGGTGGTAATTACATCATTCAACTAGAGTGAAGACCGCATCCCCTTTGCTTGATTTAAATCACCCGACTCTATGGAATAAATACCATGATCTCTCTCGTTGTAATTACATCATTCACATACAAAGTGATAACCGCATCCCCTTTGCTTGATTTACATCACCTGACTCTATGGAATGAAGACCACAAAATCTCGGTGGTAATTACATCATTCAACTAGAGTGAAGACCGCATCCCCTTTGCTTGATTTACATCACCCGACTCTATGGAATATATACCATGATCTCTCTCGTTGTAATTACATCATTCACATACCGTGAAAACAACATCCCCTTTGCTTGATTTACATCACCTCGACTCTATGGAATAAATACCATGATCTCGCTCGTTGTAATTACATCATTCACATACAAAGTGATAACCGCATCCCCTTTGCTTGATTTACATCACCCGACTCTATGGAATGAAGACCACAAAATCTCGTGGTAATTACATCATTCAACTAGAGTGAAGACCGCATCCCCTTGCTTGATTTACATCACCCGACTCTATGGAATAAATACCATGATCTCTCTCGTTGTAATTACATCATTCACATACAAGAATAACCGCATCCCCTTTGCTTGATTTACATCACCCGACTCTATGGAATGAAGACCACAAAATCTCGGTGGTAATTACATCATTCAACTAGAGTGAAGACCGCATCCCCTTTGCTTGATTTAAATCACCTCGACTCTATGGAATAAATACCATGATCTCTCTCGTTGTATCTTTCAACTCTATTTTGGAAAGAAACCTAACACCACTCAACTTACCCCAATAGTCATCTATCCTTGGCATAAGAGACTCGTTGTAGATTTATCGGCCATAAATGCATAAGCTGCAAGTTCCATTCTATTAAGACAACAATAAGGCATAACTAAGGCCCTTTCGTTCATCACCTTCGCCTAGCAAATCTTATTCTTGGCCTTGCAATTCTTTGGTTCCTTCCGGATGGCATCCAAAGTCTTGGTGAGAAGGAAATGAACTTCTTGAAAATAAATCAAGAGCAAGTTCATTATCTTTCACCGGTAGTGTTCCGGATGCCATGTCATTTAAAAGTTCCTTCACGTCGGCATTTTCCACCGTGACTTCCACGGGGCTTTCCTTCCGCACCAATTTAACTAGACGGCTCCCCTTCTTAAATTCTTCTTCTATATTTTTTTCATCAAGCAAGGGGGTCTCGGGTTCCTCTTGTTCTTCAAGTAGTACGAGTTCCTTAATAGCCAAGAGAACCCACTCTCTCGATACTCTTCTCCAAGCATGATCCTGAAGAGGGACGATGCCAATAACATTTTCAACTTCAAGCTTTGTAATAAGGGCAGTAAGGAAATCATAGTCTCGGATGGTATGAGGATAGGACGAAGCCGAGCCATGTAAGCTTCTTACCGTATATGCATTTGTACACTCGGATCAATTTCGGATGGTTCCGACCGTGGGTAGATTAATAAAAAGGCCCTCGGGTAATACCTTGTATTCTTGGATACGACATCCCTTTTGCATGAGACTTATGGAATAGTTTATGGAATCACAAATTCCGAATGACACCATCTGCCACTCGTACACACCACATTGGATTTTGAAGATCACCTCCCCTTCAACTCCCTCTCGGGTGCTCATTAGTTTGGGAACCGTCTTTCAACTCTGTAGATTTATCGACCATAAATGCTTAAGCTGCAAGTTCCATTCTATTAAGACAATAATAAGGCATAACTAGAGCCCTTTCGTTCATCACCTTCGCCTAGCAAATCTTATTCTTGGCCTTTTTAATTCTTTGCAGTTCCTTCAGGGTGGCATCCAAAGTCTTGGTGAGTAGGAAATGAACTACTTGAAAATAAATCAGAGCAAGTTCATTATCTTTCACCAGGTAGTGTTCGGATGCCATGTCATTTAAAGTTCTTTCACGTCGGCATTTTCCACGGCGTGACTTCCACGGGGCCTTCCTTCCGCACCAATTTAACTTGACGGCTCACCTTCTTAAATTCTTCTTCAATATTTTTTTCATCAAGCAAGGAAGTCTCGGGTTCCTCTTGTTCTTCAAGTAGTACGGAAGTTCATAATAACCAAAGAGAACCCACTCTCTCGATACGCTTCTCAAGCAATATGCGAAAAGGACGATGCAATAACATTTTCTACTTCAAGCTTTTGTAATAGGCGATGGAAATCATAGTCTCGGATGGTATGAGATAGGACGAAGCCGAACCATGTAAGCTTCTTACCGTATATGCATTTTGTACACTCGGATCAATTTCGGATGGTTCCAGAGCCATTGGGTAGATTAATAAAAAGGCCCTCGGGTAACCTTTATTCTTGGATGCGACATCCCTTTTGCCTTGAGACTTATGGAATAGTTTATGAGATCACAAATTCCCGAATGACACCATCTGCCACTCATGCACACACTGCATTGGATTTTTGAAGATCACCTCCCCTTCAACTCCCTCTCGGGTGCTCATTAGTTGGGAACCGTCTTTCAACTCTATTTTGGAAAGAAACCTAACACCACTCAACTTACCCCAATAGTCATCTATCCTTGGCATAAGAGACTCGTTGTAGATTTATCGGCCATAAATGCATAAGCTTTGCAAGATTCCATTCTATTAAGACAACAATAAGGCATAACTAAGGCCCTTTCGTTCATCACCTTCGCCTAGCAAATCTTATTCTTGGCCTTGCAATTCTTTGGTTCCTTCCGGATGGCATCCAAAGTCTTGGTGAGTAGGAAATGAACTTCTTGAAAATAAATCAAGGAAACAAGTTCATTATCTTGCACCAGTAGTGTTCCGGATGCCATGTCATTTAAAAGTTCCTTCACGTCGGCATTTTCCACGGGACATCCACGGGGCTTTCCTTCCGCACCAATTTAACTTCAAACTGGCTCCACTTCTTAAATTGTTCTTCTGTATTTTTTTCATCGTAGCACAGGGGTCTCGAGTTCCTCTTGTTCTTCAAGTTAGTACGAGTTAAAGTAATAGCCAAGGAGAACCCACTCTCTCGATACTTCTTCTCCAAGCATGATCTTTGAAGAGGAGCCCGATGCCAATAACAATTTTCAACTTCAGGCATGTCTCGGGGCGATAAATCATGATGGCTCGGATGGTATGAGGATAGGAGCGAGGCCAGGCCATAAGCTTCTTACCGTATATGCATTTGTACACTCGGATCAATTTCGGATGGTTCCCCGACCGTGGGTAGATTAATAAAAAGGCCCTCGGGTAATACCTTGTATTCTTGGATACGACATCCCTTTTGCATGAGACTTATGGAATAGTTTATGGAATCACAAATTCCGAATGACACCATCTGCCACTCGTACACACCGCATTGGATTTTGAAGATCTTACCTCCCCTTCAACTCCCTCTCGGGTGCTCATTAGTTGAGAACCGTCTTTCAACTCTATTTTGGAAAGAAACCTAACACTCTCAACGATAGTCATCTATCCAGGGCATAAGAGACTCGTTGTGAATTTATCGGCCATAAATACATAGTACCAAGTTCCATTCTATTAAAGACAACAATAAAGGCATAACTAAGGCCCTTTCGTTCATCACCTTCGCCTAGCAAATCTTATTCTTGGCCTTGCAATTCTTTGGTTCATAGGAGTGGCATCCCAAAGTCTTGGTGAGTAGGAAATGAACTTCTTGAAAATAAATCAAGAGCAAGTTCATTATCTTTCACCATTGGCCAGTGTTCCCGGATACCATGTCATTTAAAAGTTCTTTCACGTCGGCATTATCCACCGTGACTTCCACAGGGCCTTCCTTCCGCACCAATTTAACTTGACGGCTCACCTTCTTAAATTCTTCTTCAATATTTTTTTCATCGAGCAAGGGGGTCTCGGGTTCCTCTTGTTCTTCAAGTAGTACGAGTTCCTTAATAGCCAAAGAGAACCCACTCTCTCGATACGGCTATAAAGCAACGTATCACGGGGAGTGGGACGATGCCAATAACATTTTCTACTTCAATCTTTGTAATAAGGGCGACAAGGAAATCATAGTCTCGGATGGTATGGGGATAGGACAGAGAAGCAGGAGCCATGTAAGCTTCTTACCGTATATGCATTTGTACACTCGGATCAATTTCGGATGGTTCCGACCGTGGGTAGATTAATAAAAAGGCCCTCGGGTAATACCTTGTATTCTTGAATCTGACCATCTCCCTTTTGCATGAGACTTATGGAATAGTTTATGGAATCACAAATTCCGAATGACACCAAAATACGCCACTCGTACACACCACATTGGATTTTGAAAGAAGATCACCTCCCCTTCAACTCCCTCTCGGGTGCTCATTAGTTGGGAGCCGTCTTTCAACTCTATTTTGGAATGAAACCTAACTTTCTACCACTCAACTTACCCCAATAGTCATCTATCCTTGGCATAAAAGGGCACCATTTGTAGATTTATCGGCCATAAATCTGCATAAATTTTGCAAGTTCCATTCTATTAAGACAACAATAAGGCATAACTAAGGCCCTTTTCGGTCATCGCCATATGCGCCTAGCAAATCTTATTCTTGGCCTTGCAATTCTTTGGATCCTTCCGGATGGCATCCAAAGTCTTGGTGAGAAGGAAAATGAACTTCTTGCTGAAATAAATCAAGGAAACAAGTTCATTATCTTTCACCGAGTAGTGTTCCGAATGCCATGTCATTTAAAAAGTTCTTTCACGTCAGGCATTTTCCACCGTGACTTCCACGAGGGCCCTTCCCTTCCGCACCAATTTAACTTGACGGCTCACTTTCTTAAATTCTTCTTCAATATTTTTCATCAAGCAAGGGGGTCTCGGGTTCCTCTTGTTCTTCCAAGTAGTACTCTAGTTCCTTAATAGCCAAGAGAAACCCACTCTCTCGATACTCTTATCCGAGCAATATCCTGAAGTGGGACGATGCCAATAACATTTTCTACTTCAATCTTTGTAATAAGGGCAGTAAGGAAATCATAGTCTCGGATGGTATGAGGATAGGGATGAAGATTGAGCCATGTAAGCTTCTTACACCGTATATGCATTTGTACACCGGATCAATTTCGGATGGTTCCAACTGTCGTGGGTAGATTAATAAAAAGGCCACTCGGGTAATCGCCTTGCTATTCTTGGATACGACATCCCTTTTTGCATGAGACTTATGGAATAGTTTATGGAATCACAAATTCGAATGACACCATCTTGCCACTCGTACACACCACATTGGATTTTGAAGATCACCTCCCCTTCAACTCCCTCTCGGGTGCTCATTAGTTGGGAACCGTCTTTCAACTCTATTTTGGAAAGAAACCTAACACCACTCAACTTACCCCAATAGTCATTATATCCTTGGCATAAGAGACTCGTTGTAGATTTATCGGCCATAAATGCATAGTACTCCAAGTTCCATTCGTTTCTGGACAACAACAAGGCGTTAACCAAGGCCCTTTCGGTCATCAGCCTTCGCCTAGCAAATCTTGTTTTTGGCCTTGCAATTTTTTGGTAACTTCCAGATGGCATCCATAGTCTTGGGTGAGTAGGAAATAGAACTTCTTGGAAAATAAATCAAGTAGCAAGTTCACCATCTTTCACCCCGATAGTGTTCCGGATGCCATGTCATTTTAAAAGTTCCTTCACGTCGGCATTTTCCACCGTGACTTCCACGGGAGCCTTCCTTCCGCCCCAATGTTAACTAGATGGCTCACCTTCTTACCCTTTTTCTTCAATACTTTTTGGTCATCATGCAAAGGGGGTCTCGGGTTCCTCTTGTTCTTCTACCAGAGTAGTACGAGTTCCTTAATAGCCAAGGAGAACCCACTCTTTCGATACTCTTATCCAAACAATGATCATGAAGTGGGACGATGCTCAATAGCAGTTTCTGAACTTTAAGGTTTGTAATAGGGGTAAAGGAAACCATTGTCTCGGATGAGTATGCGCATGGAGGACTAAGTTGAGCCATGTAAGCTTCTTACCGCATATGCATTTGTACACTCGGATCAATTTCGGATGGTTCAGGCCGTGAGTAGATTAATAAAAGGCCCTCGGGTAATACCTTGTATTCTTGGATACGACATCCCTTTGCATGAGACTTATGGAATAGTTTATGGAATCACAAATTCCGGAATGACACCATCGCCACTCGTACACACCACATTGGATTTTGAAGATCACCTCCCCTTCAACTCCCTCGGGTGCTCATTAGTTGGGAACCGTCTTTCAACTCTATTTTAGGAAAGAAACCTAACACCACTCAACTTGCCCCAATGATCATCTATCCTTGGCATAAGAGACTCGTTGTAGATTTATAAATGCATAAATGCTTGAAGTTTGCCAAGTTCCATTCTATTAAGACAATAATGAGGCATAACTAAGGCCCTTTCGTTCATCACCTTCGCCTAGCAAATCTTATTCTTGGCCTTGCAATTCTTTGGTTCCTTCCGGGTGGCATCCAAAGTCTTGGTGAGTAGGAAATGAACTTCTTGAAAATAAATCAAGAGCAAGTTCATTATCTTTCACCAGTAGTGTTCCGGATGCCATGTCATTTAAAAGTTCTTTCACGTCGGCATTATCCACCGTGACTTCCACGGGGCCTTCCTTCCGCACCAATTTAACTTGACGGCTCACCTTCCTTCATTCTTCTTCAATATTTTTTGCATCAATCAACAGGGGTCTCGGGTTCCTCTTGTTCTTGAAGTAGTACGAGTTCCTTAATAGCCAAAGAGAACCCACTCTCTCGATACGCTTCTCCAAGCAATATCCTGAAGATGGACATTAGCAATAACATTTTCTACTTCAAGCTTTGTAATAAGACAGTAAGGAAATCATAGTCTCGGATGGTATGAGGATAGGACAGAAGCCGAGCCATGTAAGCTTCTTACCGTATATGCATTTGTACACTCGGATCAATTTCGGATGGTTCCGACCGTGGGTAGATTAATAAAAAGGCCCTCCCAGGTAATACCTTGTATTCTTGGATACGACATCCCTTTTGCATGAGACTTATGGAATAGTTTATGGAATCACAAATTCCGAATGACACCATCTGCCACTCGTACACACCACATTGGATTTTGAAGATCACCTCCCCTTCAACTCCCTCTCGGGTGCTCATTAGTTAGGAACCGTCTTTCAACTCTATTTCGGAAAGAAACCTAACACCACTCAACTTACCCCAATAGTCATCTATCCTTGGCATAAGAGACTCGTTGTAGATTTATCGGCCATAAATGCATAAAAATTTGCAAGTTCCATTCTAATAAGACAACAATAAGGCATAACTAAGGCCCTTTCGTTCATCACCTTCGCCCTAGCAAATCTTATTCTTAGCCTTGCAATTCTTTGGATTTTCCTTCCGGATGGCATCCAAACTCTTGGTGAGAAGAAAATGAACTTCTTGGAAATAAATCAAGAGCAAAGTACATTATCTTGCACCGGTGAGTGTTACGGATGCCATGTCATTTAAAAGTTCCTTCACGTCGGCATTTTCCTGGGACATCCACGGGGCTTTTCCTTCACTTTTCACCAATTTTAACTAGACGGCTCCACTTCTTAAATTATTCTTCTATATTTTTTTCATCGGGCAAGGGGGTCCTAGGAGTTTCCTCTTGTTCTTCAAGTAGTACGAGTTCCGTAATAGCCAAGGGGAACCCACTCTCTCGATACTCTTCTCAAACGCATGATCACGAAGAGGGACGATGCCAATAACAATTTCAACTTCAAGCTTTGTAATAAGGGCGATAAGGAAATCATAGTCTCGGATGGTATGAGGATGGAATGAAGCCGAGCCATGTAAGCTTCTTACCGTATATGCATTTGTACACTCGGATCAATTTCGGATGAGTTTTCCGACCGTGGGTAGATTAATAAAAAGGCCCACTCAGGTAATACCTTGTATTCTTGGATACGACATCCCTTTTATATGAGACTTATGGAATAGTTTATGGAATCACAAATTCCGAATGACACCATCGCCACTCGTACACACCACATTGAATTTGAAGATCACCTCCCCTTCAACTCCCTCTCAATTGCTCATTAGTTGGGAACCGTCTTTCAACTCTATTTTGGAAAGAAACCTAACACCACTCAACTTACCCCAATAGTCATCTATCCTTGGCATAAGGGCTAGATTTGTAGATTTTATCAGCCATAAATGCTTAAGGTACTGAGGTTCCATTCTATTAAGACAATAATAAGGCATAACTAAGGCCTTTCGTTCACATCACCTTCGCCCCTGGCAAATCTTATTCTTGGCCTTGCAATTCTTTGGTTCCTTCCGGGTGGCATCCAAAGTCTTGGTGAGTAGGAAATGAACTTCTTGAAAATAAATCAAGAGCAAGTTCATTATCTTTCACCAAAATAGTGTTCCGGATGCCATGTCATTATAGTAAGTTCTTTCAATGCTTCAAGCATTTTCCACCGTGACTTCCACGGGGCCTTCCTTCCGCATTCACTTTAATTTGACGGCTCACCTCTCTTAAATTCTTCTTCAATATTTTTTTCATCAAGCAAGGGGGTCTCTGAGTTCCTCTTGTTCTTCTAGTAATGACAGTTCCTTAATAGGCCAAAGAGAACCCACTCTCTCGACACTCTTTCTCCAAGCAATGATCCTCAGAGAAGGGACGATGCTGGCAATGAAGATTTTCAACTTCAAGACGGTGTGGTAATAAGGAGTAGTAAGGAACAACAAGTAGTCTCGGATGGTATGAGAGGATAGGACGAAGCCGAGTCATGTAAGCTTCTTACCGTATATGCATTTGTACACTTTGATCACCTTCGGATGGTTCCGACTGTAGATAGATTAATAAAAAAGCCCTCGGAGTAATACCTTGTATTCTTGGATACTACATCCCTTTTGCATGAGACTTATGGAATAGTTTATGGATTCTCACAAATTCCGAATGACTTCCATCTCGGCCACTCATTACACAATTCATATTGGATTTTGAACATCACCTCCTTCAACTCCCTCTCGGGTGCTCATTAGTTGGGAACCGCTCTTTCAACTCTATTCGGAAAGAAACCTAAATACCACTCCAACTTACCCCAATAGTCATCTATCCTCAGTATAAGAGATTTGTTGTAGATTTATCTACCATAGCAATGCATAAGTTTTGCAAGTTCTATTCTATTAAGACAACAATAAGGGCATAACTAAGGCCCCGCTCGTTCATCAGCCTTCTACTAGCAAATCTTATTCTTGAACGCTTGTAATTTTTTGGTTCTCCTTCCGGATGGCATCCAAGAAGTCTCAGTGAAGGCAAGTTGAACTTCTTGGAAAATAAATCAAGAGCAAGTTCATTATCTTGCACCAGTAGTGTTCCGGATACATGTCATTTAAAAAGTTCCTTCACGTTGGCATTTTCCTGGACATCACGGGGCTTTCCTTCCGCATACCAATTTAACTGAACGGCTCCACTTCTTAAATTATTCTTCTATATTTTTTTCATCGGGCAAGGGGGTCTCGGGTTCCTCTTGTTCTTTAAATAGTTGAAGTTCCGTAATAGTAGGAGAACCCGCCTCTCTCGATACTCTTCTCCAAGCATGATGCCGAAGAGGGACGATGCCAATAACAATTTCAACTTCAAGCTTTGTAATAAGGGCGTATGAAAATCATAGTCTCGGATGGTATGAGGATAGGTGACGAAACTGAGCCATGTAAGCTTCTTACCGTATATGCATTTGTACACTCGGATCAATTTCGGATGGTTCCATTCGTGGGTAGATTAATAAAAAGGCCCTCGGGTAATACCTTGTATTCTTGGATACGACATCCCTTTTGCATGAGACTTATGGGAATAGTTTATGGAATCACAAATTCCGAATGACACCATCTGCCACTCGTACACACCGCATTGGATTTTGAAGATCACCTCCCCTTCAACTCCCTCTCAGGTGCTCATTGATTTGAGAACCGTCTTTCAACTCTATTTTGGAAAGAAACCTAACACCCTCCAACTTACCCCAATAGTCATCTATCCGGGGCATAAGAGACTCGTTGTAGATTTATAGGCCATAAATACATAAAATTTGCAAAGTTCCATTCTATTAAGACAACAATAGGCATAACTAAGGCCCTTTCGTTCATCACCTTAAGCCTATCAAATCTTATTCTTGGCCTTGCAATTCTTCCAGGTTTTCCTTCCGGGTGGCATCCAAAGTCTTGGTGAGTAGGAAATAGACTTCTTGAGCTCATTAAGAGCAAGTTCATTATCTTTCCACCGGTAGTGTTCCGGATGCCATGTCATTTAAAAGTTCTTTCACGTCGGCATTATCCACCGTGACTTCCACGGGGCCTTCCTTCCGCACCAATTGCTTGACGGCTCACCTTCTTAAATTCTTCTTCAATATTTTTTTCATCAAGCAAGGGGTCTCGGGTTCCTCTTGTTCTTCAAGTGACTTCTCCAAGCATGATCCTGAAGAGGGACGATGCCAATAACAATTTCAACTTCAAGCTTTGTAATAAGGGCAGTAAGGAAATCATAGTCTCGGATGGTATGAGGATAGGACGAAGCCGAGCCATGTAAGCTTCTTACCGTATATGCATTTGTACACTCGGATCAATTTCGGATGGTTCCGACCGTGGGTAGATTAATATAATGGCCCTCGGGTAATACCTTGTATTCTTGGATACGACATCCCTTTTGCATGAGACTTATGGAATAGTTTATGGAATCACAAATTCGAATGACACCATCTCGCCACTCGTACACACCACATTGGATTTTGAAGATCACCTCCCCTTCAACTCCCTCTCGGGTGCTCATTAGTTGGGAACCGTCTTTCAACTCTATTTTGGAAAGAAACCTAACACCACTCAACTTACCCCAATAGTCATCTATCCTTGGCATAAG